>JAVUPR010000419.1:1220000-1824443 GCA_036785695.1 Gentiana straminea | reverse complement strand
AATATTATGTTATTTAATTAAAAAGAGTAAAAAGAAAAAAAAGGGGATTAACAAGGATTTTATAATTAAGGATTTAATTAAATAATTGGGAATAATTAGGATTATAAAAGGAAAAGCTAATCACAATTTTAGCACTTTAGTTGTTGTTTGACAAAAAAAAAAAAAAAAGAGGGGCGCGGGGAGAGAAAGAAAAAGAGGAGGAGAGAGAAGAGCTTTTTTTTTAGCTTTTCGAGGCTGAGTATCCGTTAACTTAACAAACGGACATCTCTCAGAGAGAAAGGATCACCGCGGCGAGGACCGTTTTGATATCAACCATCCGTAAATCCGTTAAACGTAAGTTTTCCTCATCGTTCTTGATTTTTAGGGTTGATAATCGTCGTTGTTCATTGCGTTTTTACGAGTGTAAACATGCTCCTTAGTGATCGAGTTTTTGGTTCAAATCGTTGTAGGTTTAGAAGTTAAAGGTTTAACTTTTTCAAGGTTTTGGTAGCGAGGATCGTAGTTGCTCGCAAATTAAGGTAACGTGGTGTTGCTTATCGTATGATTAAGGTGTCGTAAGGTTATAAGGCAATTTGTATGTTTTTCTTACTTGTTTATAATCTGTTTAAGTTGGAGATTGGGTTAGAATTCGCGTGTTGAAGATTGCGAGATTTTATGGGGCGAAACCCCGGGCGGGTACGCGTTTGCCCGAAGGCAAACGGGCGTCTGCCCGGTTACTACTGATGTAAACGGGCGTTTGGGGTTTTAAACGGGCGTACGGATTTCTAGAGCCGGGCGTTCGAGGTCGGTTTTTTATACGGGATGTGGCTGATTTTCATGAAAGGGCGTTTGGGTTTTGATCGGACGGGCGTCCGAAGGGCAAACGGGCGTTTGACACTGTTTTATTCATTTTCATTGTTTTATCGTGTCGGCTTGGTTTCGAGGCTTCATAATTATGTTTCTTTTGTAACCTTATGTGACAAAGCCTTGAATTAGCTTTTGATGCGTTTAGTTCCGGCACCGTATGGATTTCACTTAAAAGATGAAGTGTGGGACCGTCGAAAGTTTTGGATTTGCGCTTGTGCTTCGATAAGGCTAGAGTTTATCGATGTACGTATAATTGCTAGGCCTTGTCTGTGTCTAGTGGTCTAAGTACGAGTAGGAGATGTGAGGGAGCTTACTTGAAAACACTTAGGTGGCTAGTTAAACATCTAATCAAACGTATGTGTTAGTTTAAAATCTTAAACATCGTGATAAATGCTTGGTAAGGCATAGATACAATATCGCGATGTGTTCTCTGACTAGACAAAGTAGGTAATTGCTGCCTGCGTCGGTCAATCGATTGGCCGGATAAAGCGTCTAGTGCACTGCGCCGGTCATCACACTTATCGGGACTCGGATATTCCCGGGGCTACTTAGAGCGTGTCTCTAAGTAGGTTGCGGTTGTCTGGTACATCGTATTACTAGGCGTAGTGCCCTTGTTATTCATGATGTAACAAACTTGAGCTAAGCTAGATACCTTTTGGAACCTCGTATTTATGCTATGAACATAATATGATAGTTAGCTAGGATCAATAACGGAATGAATTAATAAAAGACGGCGTTGCTTTTATTTCTTTATTACACCAAAGTTATACGATCTTACTACTCGTTACTAAGTAAATCTTATGTACTTACCCCGTTACTTTATGTTTTGTCTTTCCTTTCCCCAAAGAAGATGAATATGTTGCTTTCTTATTTGATGAGTTCTTTGCGATGACGTGCGAGATGGAGCTTTTGAAGACTCGATTCTTTTAGTTTTTTCTCTTTCATAAAGCAGGTTGTTTCGCGTTGAAACAATGTTGTTTTTCTTTTTGGATTAGTTTCTTTTGAGTTTATTTTGGATGTTGGATGATTTAGTATTCTTTATTGGATTTAGTCTTCGCGGCATTGAAAACCGTGTGTTGATCTTTTGTTTACGAGTCGTTTTATCTCGTGCGTCGTTTTAGTTGATGTATGACGTAAGGCACTTCGTATATTATTGAATTTATTTGATAATATTTGTCTTGTATTTCTTTCGGATAGGGGCTCGGTGTCGGGAACGGGGCGTTCTGATTTCGTAAATAAATAAATAACCCAAAACGTCAATATCTATGGTTGTACACTGTCAGGTAAAAACAAATAGCAATGGAAAGGAAAGGTGTCGATGGCATATACAAGAATAAATATTGGAACATTTGACTTTAGGACCATCAACAATTAACCTTATTATTGTAATGCTGTGTAATTTTATACTCAGGGCCTCATCCAACTGGGTTACCGGAGGAGGCAGGTGTAAACTGAGTATCAAAGATTTGAGTTGAGTTGATATATTAGCAAGTTTGATTTTGTTCGTTAAATAAACAAACTCAATTTTTTGGTTGAGCTATGTTTGTTTATCTATTGTTTGAGCTTTGATGCGAGTTTAGGCAGGCTTTCTCAAATCCTCATCTTTACAACTTGTATTGATGTTCGTCAACTCGCGTATCAAATTGTGACAAATGCATTGAACATTTTTCTAGTTTAGTCTAGTAACCAAATCTGAGGTTCCCAGGGCAAAATATTTATTTTGGAGCGGATGGAATATTTATTTAAACAAAACTTAACCTACATTGCGGGATGGTGAATGGTGGTGAGTGGTTACACAGTGGTGACATGGCAGAACATGCCATCAAAATTTGTTTTCCATATTTATATTTTAATAGCATGCTGGGACAATATAACTGCACTTGAAATCAAACAACATTCTTACAAATGAAAAGAGGAAAAACCCCAAACTTATGGCATTGTCTGTGACCTTCTGCTCTGTATTAAAAGCGCCTTGCACTCTCCGTTAGGCCGTATGCCAATACATGTTTCAGTCCACTTACCCCTTCTTCCAATGCACAATCAATCTTCACAATTCATATTATCATAAACAATAATGTCACCACCCATTTACATAATGCATGTATGTAAAAACAAATATATATACCCTTTCTCTAGCTGTTGCATTGAACTTTTGCAGCAAGAATGCTTTTGGATCCATTTGACCCGGTGGCCTACCAATCCCTGCATATATATATATATATACACACGTAGTCAACGAATGATTCAGTAATTTTTTTTTTTAAACAAGGTAGTTTTTAGGCATTGAGCAGGATAATGCGACTTCAAACTAACCGATTCTCAGTCTAGGGAACTCTTTATTACCACGAAAATTATGGATCACACTCTTCAACCTAGCAAATATTCGAATGCCAACTAACGGTTAGGTACATGCTAAATCAATCATTTTTTTTATAAAAAAAGGGATATATATATGATTTTCAAAGATCTGACTTAATAACAGATATTGCATTCGTATTTTGTGGGCTATTAATTTAGAGATTCTGAATTTTGAAGATCTAAGAAAAGATTTCGGTGTAGATAGTTTTTAGTGTAATGGATGGTTTGGATCTTTATTCTACAGACTGACTTAACTTGTTTTATAGCATGATTACCGATTCCCATATGTAGTAAATATTTACAAAGTAAAACCACTAAAGAGAACACAAATCCATACCCATTATGATTTCCTTGTGATGCGTTGTGATGAAGACGGAGAACTCCACATGGTAATGTCATGTCATCATGAATCTATAACACACCAAATTACAATTTAATACCTCGATTCATGGATAATTTGCGTGCATTATTAGTATTAGGATAAGCCAATGATGTACCACTAATACACGATTGAGGGGTAGTTTGTAATACGCAGCAAGAGGGCCAATCTACAAATCAAAAACCAAGTCATCACCCCAAAGTAATCAAAAGGCCCACACACACACATATATCCTACAAAAAAGTAGTGTAACTTACAGATTCTCCGCTAAGATTCATGTATATTTGAGGCTTTGCAACGAAAACAGGAAAGTCATTTACGAAGCCTGAGGATCAACAAAACATCCCGATCATACTTAAACATATACACCAGCTCGTGGTAGAACAATCCACATAAAATACATATTCAAGCAAGCAAGTCTTTGTTATCAGACCTTTCCCGAAAATAGCTTTGCAATGCATTGTATCCATTGCCAACCTAACATCATTGGAAAATGCATCGATCATATCAAAACCCACCTGTATCAAACCCATCAAAAATAAATGCTGAAAGTGAAAATCTTGTAACAAAAGTCACATAAATGAATTTTAAGAAAAGTGAAAACCTTTAATCATACGTTGTGTCGGGTCCCTTTGTACTTGTCTCCTGGATTTCCCAAACCCACAAAGAGCCATGGTTGAGGTGTAACTGAGCTAAATCCACGTTTAGAAACCCTAAAAAGGCATTTGTACGCCATCCTCCTGCTAATATTAGACGAGAATAATTAAATTTCAGAGAACCGAAACGACAACCCCTTCAAACACGAACTAATAATATCTATCAGCCAAATATGGCTTTGACGATTTATTATTTTTCAGATCAAACCAATAAATACTATATAAAACTCAAACTAAACCATGGAAATCAAAGTCACTCACACGATAATGCCTTATAAGAACTTTGCAAGTAACTAGAGGATTAAAAGCATCCACAACGATGCATCTCTATATTACTCTCTATTACAACTTTTCATCTCTTCGAAAAAAAAACACACTCCAATAAGCACTATCTATACACACCTCTAAACACTCAATTCAACATTTCTCCACTCAACTGACAAACCTAACTACTAACTTTTGAGGATCTAGAATCTTGAATGTGGAAATCCAAGAACGAACCTCCTCTAGTGCCATTTTTGAGACAAGGTTGAATGCATGTATGCATTGACCAATAATTTATTCATACCAACACATTGCAAACTCTCACAAGTCCACTACATCGTAGATCATCCTCTTCTTAACAAACTGTTCCAAAGCCATAACATATTTGCCTTTCTCCATTTCAAGCTCAACTTTTCTCATGTCCTCAACCACCATCCAAAAAACCTTTTGACTTGAATTGAATTCTCGCTGGACAAGACCTTCAATATAGCAATACAATACATGTGTGTGATGTCCAAACAAATGATCTTGGACAGTGCAGATTCAAATAAAAAAATAAGATCAAAGCTCTTCAAAGATCTTTGCTCTAAGTGGCAGATCTAGATAAAGTTTTCAACAGGTCGCAAAACTAAGACCATGCAAATGCCTTACTCAATGAGGATAAAGTTTTCCTTTTAATCTAATACCAAGAAGAACACATGTTTTGCACCCCACTGAAAATCCCGCATTTGCATTAGCTGAATTTCAATCATCCATCGAATCAAACAACTAACTAAACAAAAAAAGGGTCCACAATAAATAATTAACTCTTCAATCCATTTTGAAATTAAAAGACTTAGTGCCTTAACGCAGACAACAAAGAGTACTGAAATGAAAATAGAACATCATGAGGCTTATTTGAATTATCACAAATTTTAAGCTGAAACTCTTGAAACACACACACACACACAAAAAAAAGGTCCACAAGAAATACTTATATCAACACCTTACAATGCAAATTTACAATCTTTCTACACCCAAACACAAAGGACTAAGAAAAAATAAACTCCAAAAAAATAAATACAAGGAGGTGGGGAGTAAAATTACAGTAAAACAGACGCAAAGCAAATATCAAAACACAAGCAACTATAGTAATTGATCTGTCACGACACTGCTCAGATTTCAGAAGCAATAGTCAGGCCACTATTCACAAAGTATGCACAAATTAAGAATCACAAATTCAGAAGCCATTGAAATAAAATAAAAAAAATAACAATAACAACTGCAATTTGCACAATTTCAGAACTTATGAGCTATTCATCTATTTTTTGACCCAATGAAAAAGAGAGTAAATTTATGGGCTTATTCATGAATGCACAGCAGCAGCAGAACAACACAAACCCACAAAAAAAAATTGAAAATTTGATACTTAAACTAATCTTATTGAGTTCTTGCCTATTGCTGTACATCACTTTAGGCCCAAAAGTGATGTATTTGACTTGGCCTTGGGCTCCAAGTATTGGGGCTGATTCGAATCAAGGCTTGCCCGATTCGAATCGGGCTTTCTTCGATCGAGCGTATCTCGTTTCGTCATTCGATCTTGATTCTGTCTCCGCGGTAAATCTTAACTTTCTTTCACGAACACAAAGAAATGAACGCGAGTAAATACGACAATAAAAGTCAAAAAGTACGGTATTTGTCTTGTGGATATATTTTTATACTAGTATAATTATCATAGGTTTTTTTGATATATATTTACGACACAACACTCCGGTTCTTAAAGCCATAAAACTTAGTAAAAACACGATATTTTATATAATACTTACTACTTACTTAAAATAATAAAACTTAGGAATTAGCGACTTGAAATGATATAAAAGTCTTTCAAAATGATATCGAAGTGGGGTAAAAAGTTATAGAAATAACGGTGAATTTTTCGCTCATCGTATTGCGACACCCCACGACATTTCGTTGCGTCGGGAAGAATATTTTGTCTTTGTGTGTATTGATACCAGCTAGGGAAATTACTAAGAAAAAGAAAAATATATGGGATGTGAAGGAGATTGAACAAGTATTAGTTGTTTTTATCTTTTTTCTTAAAGAAATGTAATAGTGGAATGATCAAAGTCAACTGTATTGATACTTTGACCACTTGCAAGCTCTGCAAAGTGCATACATGGTTTGTAATTCTTGACTTTTTTTTTTTATTTTAAATTTTAATAATGATTTGTAACAAAGTTATACACCTATCCAAGTTACAAATGCAAATTATCAGCCGTTCGTAAGGCTCGTCTCAATGGTTAAACCGAAGCTTAAGGGCCGAGAGGGTATGGATTCAAGCCACAGCATGTGCATGTGTGAGTTTTATATACATCCGGTGTATACGGTAATTTCGTATTTGAAAAAAAAATCCAAATTTGTTATAGATGGAGTGTTGATCATGGGATCATGTTAGTGTGATTTAATTTGCTCTTGTTTGATAAGGAGTGTTGCGTAGATTCGAGGGATCGTGATTTTGGTTACCATTTATCGATTGTAATATTAATGTCGTAGCTAGCCGTCTTGGTTGAGTTCGATAAGGTTCGCTCGAGCTTGATTGATGGTTAGAATATGTGTTGATAGGCCTATTGAATAAGAGAGGTCTTGACCGAGCCAATGGGGGGGTTGACTGAACTAATTAACCTTGACACTGGCTAGCCTCGGTCAAGTCTCGGTCGATTCGTCTCGCCTCTAGGATTAGTGGGGGGTGGATTTAATTCAATGGTTCGGTATACTCGGACAATTTTTAAATCTTTTTGATGCAAAAATGTTGCTTATACATAATTCAAACCCCTACACTCAATTTGGCTAAGACTATCACTATAATACTCGAGCTTTTTAACCACCGAGTTATGTTTAATACTTTTTTGCATAGTTGACTTGATTAATGGTGGTGTTGAATAAGTATGGGATTATATCTATAGTTTGAGGATTTGTCAACGCAAACATGGCCTATAGGAAGGTTTGAAGAAATTACAATGTTATTGCACCACGGTGAATCTATCATAACGTCATACTTCGGTTAATTAGGTTTGACTTTTTTTTTTTTGAGGGTAGGTTTGACTTTATAAAGTTTGAAAATAGGGATTCGATCTGTAAAGACGAATGTTGAACTTACATTCGATGATAGGTCTAAATAGTTACCAAATCCAAGATAGTTCACCTAGCGTCACTTAGGTACGAAAAATCCAAACCGTTATAGGTGGTATTAGATTCGATTATCATACGGGAATAATTGTCGACCGTGGGTCCGTGACGGACGGTGTATCCCACCTCTAAAATCCGTGAGGGACCTACCATGTGAGACGGTAAGGCACATTGTTGACTTACCCACGCAATGAGAGACGGTGGGAACCACCTCTAAAATTCTCACGTAAACGATCGGTGAGGACCTCTGTTGTGAGAGCCGGTAGGGCTCACCTTTGCGATAATGTAATGTTTAACACCGGAAAAATGAAAGATAACAAGGCAAATTACTTTTAACATACATACAACAACATAAAAACAAAGAATCAAATATAAATAAAATGATATGATTCGTATCATTTGATACAACTTTTATACAACTCAACGAACGAAGTGTTGTATTCTAAAGCTTTTATTCCTTATAAGTAGTTGTACTAGGACAAGAGTCAAGAATGTAATGACCAAGTCTTCCTGTACGATATAAATCAAGTAATTTACCAGCAACTGTATTGCCAACACTACCCTCGTTTGAATGATCGAGAAAAAGGTGATTACATGTGAAAAACACTTTGTAAAAGATTGAACTCTACTTGACAAAATTGCATCAAATCTTTATCATTTCCAAAATTACCCTTGAAAGATGAAACCGCCTCGCAAAGTACCCTCACTCACTTCATTCACTATCATGTCCTGCAACCCACAATATTCATCGGACAAAGTAAGTAACCACCACGGACGAAATGGAAAAGCCCGCAAGTGAAATGGCGTCTTTAGCGGCACCATATTGCTTTAAACGTGGCTCCGTACTCAGTAGTACTCGAGCTTATGAGTCAAGTCGAGTTTTATCAAGTATTAAACAAGTCAAGTTTTTCTAACTCGATCGAGTTCAAGTTTTTCAATCGAGCCGACATTTAGCCTACGGAGTATCGACTCGGCTAGGCTCAAAACTTACACTCACTGCAAAACTATAATTTATATATATTTATATGGGCATTGATGTAAGCACCACAATCAATCTACATTTAGGGAACCAGAGTGATATTTGACATCTACAGCTTCGAATTTTAGCACAAAATTCGACTCCGCAGAGGCCGAATACAAATTTCGACTTCCGAGTGTAGTGCCCCGGTAGATTGGTTGTGGTGCGAATAACGGTGCCTTGTATTTATATTTGTGCATAGATATACACACACACATTTTCTAACAACATAGATGTACAATATGCACTTATATATATATACCTGTATGATCGGATAGGCTTCTTTGCTTCTTTCTACCTTGACATCGAAAACTCAATATCATACGGTATAGTATTTGCGGTGGATAAAAACTTTTCCCATTTCTTGTATTCATCACTTTGATTAAGAATAGCAAGAAAATGCGAGCTAGAATTGTTTTCCACTGTAATAAAATCTTGGATAGCTCCTACATATAGGAAAAAGATCTTAAAAATTCTCTTGCATCTTGTTTGGTTTCTTGCATCAATTAGTTATATATATTACCAAAGAACAAAGTGGAAAAACAGAATCAAAATGCAAGAAATTCACTGTCAAAGCCGAGTTTGGAGCACACATCTTCACTTAAAGATCTCGGGTGGCAATATTCCGGTGTATCTAGGACATAGATATTAGGATGGGCGGCAATCTGGATCAAAGTAATTAGCGATAAGACGCGATTACGCATCAAAGTTATCAAAACTTGAGAATTTAAAAGAAAGCAAAAATAGATATGAGCAGATGTTCACACCTTCAAGCTAGTGATATTCTTGGTCTCTCCTGGATGTGGACTAAGAATGGCATGCTTCAGATTTCCTTTCTCTGTAGTTAACAGCGAAGAACTTCGGATGTAGGATAACTAAGCTATTGGATTAGACAAATAGAAACCAAAAATTCAATCACGTAAAGATATAAGATACAAACCTGCTGCACTAATTCTTCCAATCTGATGCAATGAATTGGCAAGGGCAGATTTGCCAACATTAGGTATTCCAACTAGCATTATCGTTGCGGTTTGACCACAATTATTAGCTTTGATCATTTCCCTAACTCTGGCTTGCAGAAAGTTTAGCAGCTGTTAAAACATCGTTTAATTAAACGAAGACTTCGGTTCATACGAAATGAATTCAAAATATAACGTATCTAAATTTTCTTTTGCAAGATTACGCGTTTCACAAAGGGTTTAAGAAATGCGAGTATCCGATAAACTTTACGAATCTCAAACTCACATGCGAGTAAGCAAATACACCAAGAACATAGTTCCGGAATGTACCTCCTTTCTGTTGTCCTTATTATGGGCATTGACTCCAAAAGACTTGGAATTTTGCTTAGCAAAATATGTTATCCACTCTAAACATTAAACGCGATAACGGGTAAGTTTCTTGAGTACACAATGAAGGGGCAAAACTATTTATTTAAAGTGAAAAAAAAAGTGCCGGGTCATGGCTACGAGTCATCATATATACATAAATGTCATCATATCAAGCTCAAACATTCTTAGTCCCTGGAAATCAAAATGCGTATACAAGAAATACTACAAGGAGTTTACCTTTATTCGATCGATTTGCGAGGTCCACACTTGTTTAAGACAATGATGTGTCTTGAGGAAGATGAAAGATGTTTGGAATTATGAAATTTCGAAGACAATGGAATGCTGCACCCAAAAAAGAGCAAGATTTGAATCAAATCGAAGAAAAAAACCGTAAAAATAGGATATAGCATGCTTAGAAATGAAGGAAATTCTACACCTATATAAGAATGTTCCAAAAAATTCAAGTCCATTTGTTGTACAAAAGACACATTTCATAAACCATGTACATCTAAACCTATGATGCACGGACGGTTCTATCTAGTAGTGTGTCAAGTATACGATACGTATCGACACAAATATGCATTGTATACTTGGGGAGAATTCGTAATATTTTTAAAGTTTGATACGTGATTTGGATATGCATATCCATAACTAGGATACGTGAAATGAAGAACCATGTTAAAGATTGAGTAAAAACCATCCCTACTTAGACACACCGGATGCATCTACAATATAGACACATCATATTCAATAGTGTAAAAGAATATTGTGTCACACATTATGTACGAATAGTCGTGGATACAACATTACCCATTCGGCAAAAGGTTGTGTTTACATACAATTGAAAACCAAGAAACGAGCTTTTCACGTGAAATAGAATAGATAAAAAAGAGGACGTACGATGCAAAAAAAAATTAAAAAAAGGGAAACACAATGCATTCAAACAGGCATTTCATCAAACAGTTTGTAAGCAATGGGTTTTGTGCTTATTTTTCAACGTACCCTTGCATCACGGACTTCGAGAATAAGATCAACCAAAGGGATTCGATCAGCAATGGCACGAGAAGCGACGACCATGTGAGGAGTGTACCACCAACTAGAGCTTTTGTTTACGGCAACATCTCTGGCTTGAATTACCTAACTTTTTAATCAAGGTTCTAGTTCTTTCTTTGTTGTTGAGTTCATGAGACTCGATTAAAGGAGCCTAATTCTTGTGAATTTGTGTGAATGGTCCAAGCTGTAAAATTGAAGGCAACTAGAATTAATGACAATGTTCATGTACAACTAAAATTAATGACAACGACAACCCGACAATATTTTTACACGTAGCGAGCTAAGAGTAATAATTTTGTGATGTCGAAAACAAACATACCAATAAATATGACAATTTATGATATACAAAGCAAATTTTCGTTGTGTTTAAGCGATTGTAATCAAGTTTGTGATGATAATAGAAATAGTTAATGACAATGTTCATGTACAACTAGAATTAAATGACAATGACAACCCGACAATATTTTTACACGTAGCGAGCTAAGAGTAATAATTTTGTGATGTCGAAAACAAACATACCAATAAATATGACAATTTATGATATACAAAGCAAATTTTCATTGTGTTTAAGCGATTGTAATCAAGTTTGTGATGATAATAGAAATAGAAGTTGCCTTCAATTTTACGGTTGGACCATTCACAAGAATTAGGCTCCTTTAATTGAGTCTCGTGAACTCAACAACGACAACTAGAACCTTGATTAAAAAGTTAGGTAATTCGATTAGAGATGTTGCCGAAACAAAAGCTCTAGTTGGTGGTACGCTCCTCGCATGGCTCTTGCTTCTCGTGCCATTCTTGATCGAATCCACTTTGGTTGATCTTATTCTCGAAGTCCGTGATGCAAGGGTACATTGAAAAATAAGCACAAAACCCATTGCTTACAAAGCTTGTTTGATGAAATGCTGTTTTTGAATGCATTGTGTTTCCACTTTTTTTTTTTTTTTTTTTTACCTTTATACGTCCTCTTTTTTATCTATTCTATTTCACGTGAAAAGCTCGTTTCTTGGTTTTCAATTGTATGTAAACACAACCTTTTCTTTGAATGGGTAATGTTGTATCCACGACTATTCGAACATAACAGTGACACAATATTCTTTTACCTTATTGAATATGATGTGTCTATATTAGAGATGCATACAATGTGTCAATGTAGTAATTTGGTTTTTTACTCAATCTTTAACATGGTTCTTCATTTCACGTATCTAGTTATGGATATGCATATCCAAATCACGTATCAAACTTTAAAAATATTACGAATTCTCCCCAAGCATACAATGCATATTTGTGTCAGATACGTATCAGATACTTGACACACTACTAGATAGAACTGTCCGTGCATCATAGGTTTAGGATGTACATGGTTTATGAAATGTGTCTTTTGTACAACAAATGGACTTGAATTTTTTGGAACATTCTTATATAGGTGTAGAATTTCCTTCATTTCTAAGCATGCTATATCTATTTTTACGGTTTTTTTCTTGATTTGATTCAAATCTTGCTCTTTTTTGGGTGCGAGATTCCATTGTCTTCGAAATTTCATAATTCCAAACATCTTTCATCTTCCTCAAGACACATCATTGTCTTAAACAAGGGGGACCTCGCAAATCGATCAATAATAAAGGTAAACTCCTTGTAGGTATTTCTTGTATACAGGATTTTGATTTCCAGGGACTAAGAATGTTTGAGCTTGATATGATGACATTTATGTATATATGATGACTCTGTAGCCATGACCTGGCACTTTTTTTTTTCACTTTAAATAAATAGTTTTGCCCTTCATTGTGTACTAAAAAGAAACTTACCCGTTATCGCGTTTAATGTTTAGGAGTGGATAACATATTTTGCTAAGCAAAATTCCAAGTCTTTTGGAGTCAATGCCCATAATAAGGACGGCGTAAAGGAGGTACATTACTGGAACTATGTTCTTGGTGTATTTGCTTACTCGGTATGTGTGAGATTCGAAAGTTTATCGGATACTACTGCATTTCTTAAACCACTTTGTGAAACGCGTAATCTTGCGGCAAAATTTAGATACTGGCTTTATTTTGAATTCATTTCGTATGAAAACTTTGAAGTCTTCGTTTAATTAAACGATGTTTTAGCAGTATAAACTTTTACGCAAGCGAGAGTTAGGAAATGATCAAAGCTAATAATTATGGTCGGACCGCAACGATAATGCTAGTTGGAATACCTAATGTTGGCAAATCTGCCCTTGCCAATTCATTGCATCGAATTGGAAGAATTAGTGTAGCGAGGTTTGTATCTTATATCTTTACGCGATTGAATTTTTGGTTTATTTGTCTAATCCAATAGCTTAGTTATCCTACATCCGAAGTTCTTCGGCGTTAACTACGAGAGAGAAAGGAAAATTTGAAGCATGCCATTCTTAGTCCACATCCGAGAGAGACCAAGATTTTCACTAGCTTGAAGGTGTGAACATCTTTCATATCTATTTTTGCTTTCTTTTAAATTCTCAAGTTTTGATAACTTTGATGCGAAATCGCGTCTTATCGCTAATTTCTTTGATCCAGTTGCCGGCCATCTAATATCTATGTCTAGATACACACTGGAATATTGCCACTGAGATCTTTAGTGAAGATGTGTGCTCCAAATTGGCTTTGGGTGAATTTCTTGCATTTTGATTCTTGTTTTTCCACTTTGTTCTTTGGTAATATATATATAACTAATTGATGCGAGGAAACCAAACGGTATGCAAGAGAATTTTAAGATCTTTTCCTATATGTAGGAGCTATCCAAGATTTTATTACAAGGAAAACAATTCTAGCTCGATATTTTCTTGCTATTCTTAATCAAAGTGATGAATACAAGAAATCGCAAAAGTTTTTATCCCTTTACAAATACTATACCGAATGATATTGAGTTTTCGGATGTCAAGCGAGAGAAAGAAGCGACGGCTATCGATCATACACGGTATATATAATAGTGCATATTGTACATACTATGTTGTTAGAAAATGTGTGTGTGTATATCTATGCACAAATATAAATACAAGGCAACATTGTTATTGGAACCACGATCAATCTACCGGGGGCTTTACACTCGGAAGTCGAAATTTGTATTCGGCCTCTGCGGAGTCGAATTTTGTGCTAAAATTCGAAGCTGTAGATGTCAAATATCACTCTGGTTCCCTAAATGTAGATCGATTGTGGTGCTTACATCAATGCCCATATAAATATATATAAATTATAGTTTTGCAGGAGTGTAAGTGAGCCTAGCCGAGTCGATACTCCGTAGGGCTAAATGTCGGCTCGATTGAAAAAACTTGAACTCGATCGAGTTAGAAAAACTTGACTTGTTTAATACTTGATAAAACTCGACTTGACTCATAAGCTCGAGTACCTACGAAGTCGGAGCCACGTTTAAAGCAATATGGTGCCGCTAAAAACGCCACTTTCACTTGCGGGCTTTTCCATTTCGTCCGTGGTGGTTACTTACTTTGTTTGATGAATATTGTGGGTTGCAGGACATGATAGTGAATGAAGTGAGGAGGGTACTTTATGAGGCGGTTTCATCTTTCAAGGGTAATTTTGGAAATGACAAAGATTTGATGCAGCTTGTTGAAGTAGAGTTCAATCTTTTACAAAGTGTTTTTCACATAGAATCACCTTTTTCTGATCATTCAAATGAGGGTAGTGTTGACAATACAGTTGCTGGTAAATTACTTGATTTATATCGTACAGGAAGACTTGGTCATTACATTCTTGACTCTTGTCTTAGTACAACTACTTATAAGGAATAAAAGCTTTAGAATACAACACTTCGTTCGTTGAGTTGTATAAAAGTTGTATCAAATGATACGAATCATATCATTTTATTTATATTTGATTCTTTGTTTTTATGTTGTTGTATGTATGTTAAAAGTAATTTGCCTTGTTATCTTTCATTTTTCCGGTGTTAAACATTACATTATCGCAAAGGTGAGCCTACCGGCTCTCACGGTGAGTCCTCACCGATAGTTTACGTGAGAATTTTAGAGGTGGTTCCCACCGTCTCTCGTTGTGGGGTAAGTCAACGGGCCTTACCGTCTCACATGGTAGGGTCCTCACGGATTTTAGAGGTGGGATACACCGTCATCACGGACCCACGGTCGGGACAATTATTCTGTATGATAATCGAATCTAATACCACTATAACGATCAGATTTTTCGGACCTAGTGACGCTAGGTGAACTATCTTGGATTTGGTAACTATTTAGACCTATCATCGAATGTAAGTTCAACATTCGTCTTTACAAGAGCGAATCCACTATTTTCAAACTTTATAAAGTCAAACCTACCCTCAAAAAAAAGTCAAACCCAATTAACCGAAGTATGATGTTATGATAGATTCAGACATTTGTGGTGCAATAACATTGTAATTTCTTCAAACCTTCTATAGGCCATGTTTGCGTTGACAAATCCTCAAACTATAGATCTAATCCCATACTTATTCAACACCACCATTAATCAAGTCAACTATGCAAAAAAGTATTAAACATAACTCGGTGGTTAAAAAGCTCGAGTGTTATAGTGATAGTCTTAGCCTAGCTGGAGTGTAGGGGTTTGAATTATGTATGAAGCAACATTTTTGCATCAAAAAGATTTAAAAATTGTCCGAGTATACTGAACCATTGAATTACATCCACCCCCGCCTAATCTAGGGGGCGAGACGAATCGGCGAGACTTGGCGAGGCTAGCCGGTGTCAAGGTTAATTAGTTCGATCAACCCCTCGTTGGCTCGGTCAAGACCTCTCTTATTCAATAGGCCTATCAACACATATTCTAACCATCAATCAAGCTGCGAGCGAACCTTATCGAACTCAACCAAGACGGCTAGCTACGACATTAATATTACAATCGGATAAATGGTAACCAAAATCACGATCCCTCGAATCTACGCAACACTCCTTATCAAACAAGAGCAAATTAAATCACACTAACATGATCCATGATCAACACTCCATCATAACAAATTTGGATTTTTTTTTCAAATACGAAATTTCCGTATACAACTTTGGATGTATATAAAACTCACACATGCACATCTTTGTGGCTTGAATCCATACCCTCTCGGCCCTTAAGCTTCGGTTTAACCATTGAGACGAGCCTTACGAACGGTGACCATTTGCATTTGTAACTTGGATAGGTGTATAACTTTGTTACAAATCATTATTAAAATTTAAAAAAAAAGTCAAGAATTACAAACCATGTCTGCACTTTGCAGAGCTTGCAAGTGGTCAAAGTATCAATACAGTTGACTTTGATCATTCCACTATTACATTTCTTTAAGAAAAAAATAAAAACAACTAATACTTGTTCAATCTCCTTCACATCCCATATATTTTTCTTTTTTCTTAGTAATTTCCCTAGCTGGTATCAATACACACAAAGACAAAATATTCTTCCTGACGCAACGAAATGTCGCAGGGTGTCGCAATATGATGAGGAAAAATTCGCTGTTATTTACATAACTTTTTACCCCACACGATATCATTTTGAGCACTTTTATATCATTTCAAGTCGTTCATTCCTAAGTTTTATTAATTTAAGTAAGTAGTAAGTATTATATAAAATATCGTGTTTATATCGTGTTTTTACTTTAGTTTTTATGCGGTTTAGTAACTTAGGAGTGTTGTGTCAGAAATATATATCAAAAAAACCTATGATAATTATATTAGTATAAAAATATATCCACAGTACAAATACTGTACTTTTTGACTTTTATTGTCAGATTTACTCGCGGTTCGTTTATGTGTTCGGGAAAGAAAGTTAAGATTTCTTTACGGAGACGGGCGAATCTTGAATGACGAAACGAGAGATATGCCTGACTGAAGAAAGCCCGATTCGAATCGGGCAAGCCTTGATTCGAATCAGCCCCAATACTTGGAGCCCAAGGCCAAGTCAAATACATCACTTTTGGGCCTAAAGTTTATCCTTGGTGGTGATAAACTTGCCAATAAGACTTAGCTTGTTTTTTTGCAGCCCTTCAGAGATATCCAAAGCATTGATTTTGATTGTTGTTGTGGTTGTTTCATGGATTTTGAGATTAGAGATGAGTAGTTGGATGTCTTGCTTATCCATGGCTAAACAAAGCCAAGAAAGGCTAGAGGAAGACTCAATGGAGTAGGAGGGGTTAGAGAGAAGGAGAGCTCTCAAAGGAGAGAGATTACATAATTAACTAAGATTTTTTCGATGGGTTTTAAATGCTTAGTAAGGTTTTAATGAGGCGTATCGTATACATTGTATGTTTAAATAATAGATATCGAGGGGAGTGTTATGAAATAATATCGTTGATGGATTATCTATTATTCGATTGATTTACGTAGATTTGGGATTAATTCGGATTATTGTGTTCGCGTTGTAATCTCTACTTATAAAGGCACTCTTATACCATTGGAATAATACACGAGGCAAATCTATGTTCTTCCATACTTATATTTAATCTTGTTCTTCCTCTATTCTTTTCATAGTTTTATAACACACATAACAAATTTAGTAGTATTTATTAAACTTTAAAAATCCAAAAGCTTAGAAAAAGAAAAGAAAAAGAAAAAATCGAAAAGCTCAAGGCAACGTGACAACCGATGACTAGGCGGCAGCGCCATTTTTCCCTATAATTCCAGAAGGCAAAAGCTCCTTATCATCTGACAGGCACAGCGCGTGAAAATTTGGTTGTCGTTTGAAGGGGTCTTCGTTTCCGTTCTCTGAAATTTAATTATTCTCGTCTGAAATTCTTTCATTTACTTAATATTAGTAGGAGGATGGAGTACAGATGCCTTTTTAGGGTTTCTAAACGTGGATTTAGCTCAGTTACACCTCAGCCATGGCTCTTTGTGGGTTTGGGAAATCCAGGAGACAAGTACAAAGGGACACGACACAACGTATGATTAAAGGTTTTCACTTTTCTTAAAATTCATTAATCTGACTTTTGTTACAAGATTTTCACTTTCAACATTTATTTTTGATGGGTTTGATACAGGTGGGTTTTGATATGATCGATGCATTTTCCAATGATGTTAGGTTGGCAATGGATACAGTGCATTGCAAAGCTATTTTCGGGAAAGGTCTAATAACAAAGACTTGCTTGCTTGAATATGTATTTTATGTGGATTGTTCTACCACGAGCTGGTGTATATGTTTAAGTATGATCGGGATGTTTTGTTGATCCTCAGGCTTCGTAAATGACTTTCCTGTTTTCGTTGCAAAGCCTCAAACATACATGAATCTTAGCGGAGAATTTGTAAGTTACACTACTTTTTTGTAGGATATATGTATATATATATATGTGTGTGTGTGCCTTTTGATTACTTTTGATTACTTTGGGGTGATGACTTGGTTTTTGATTTGTAAATTGGCCCTCTTGCTGCGTATTACAAACTACCCCTCAATCGTGTATTAGTGGTACATCATTGGCTTATCCTAATACTAATAATGCAAATCGAGGTACTAAATTGTAATTTGGTGTGTTATAGATTCATGATGACATGACATTACCATGTGGAGTTCTCCGTCTTCATCACAACGCATCACAAGGAAATCATAATGGGTATGGATTTGTGTTCTCTTTAGTTGTTTTACTTTGTAAATATTTACTACATATGGGAATCGGTAATCATGCTATAAAACAAGTTAAGTCAGTCTGTAGAATAAAGATCCAAACCATCCATTACACTAAAAACTATCTACACCGAAATCTTTTCTTAGATCTTCAAAATTCAGAATCTCTAAATTAGTAGCCCACAAAATACGAATGCAATATCCGTTATTAAGTCAGATCTTTGAAAATCATATATATCCCTTTTTTTTTTTTAAATGATTGATTTAGCATGTACCTAACCGTTAGTTGGCATTCGAATATTTGCTAGGTTGAAGAGTGTGATCCATAATTTTCGTGGTAATAAAGAGTTCTCTAGGCGAGAATCGGTTAGTTTGAAGTTGCACTGCTCAATGCCTAAAAACTATCTTGTTTAAAAAAAAAAAAATTCTTGAATCATTCGTTGACTACGTGTATATCTACCTTGGATTTACTTATAATGTTGCTAAACCGACGAACGACCAAAAAAGCAACCGCTGCTCAACCAACGGCTTCATTCCACGTCGATTCTTCCACTACCTATTTTCCCACCGCCCTCACCTCCTTCATTATACATAGCTGCTCTTTCAGTCGGTCATGTGGTGTTTTTTCGTTTGCATCGTTTCTGAATTCATTCATCAGTGTTCGGTGAGAGTCCACTCCACCGTCGAGGAAGAAAAGCGCGGTGCTTATAAATTGAATGTTTGTCGGCGATGGAGCTTGTGTGTGTTCGGTCGGTGTTGATTTCAGCCTTTGGTGAGACCCGTCTTCTCCGGCTCTTGTTGTGGTTTTCCATCCTTTCAATTGTCGGCTTGTGATTGTTCTTGTAATGGTGATGATTTGTTAATTCGATTACTGCGGGTTTACGAACTCCATCTCCTTAATCCATACAACTGCTTTTGCTACTTGGGCCCGAGTCCACTCCACCGTCGAGGGAGAAAAGTTAAAGGAATGCACCGACTATTTTCCCCTCTTTTTTTTACTTTTTCATTGATTGCATTAAGACCCCTTTTTTGATTTATTTCTTTGCGTTCTAGGGGTTGTTGTGTTTTGATGCGATTCTTGATTTTTTCTTGTTAAGGAGCAAGCTTTGCTCTGTCCTCCGACTATTTCCTTTGGCTTTGCATGCGTTCAATTATTCTTGTAGATTGTTTTTTTTCATCTTGCAAGCTTCTTCTACGGAATTTTGCGGGTTTGTTGCATCATCGTCATTGCGATGTGGATTTCGAGCTATTGTCTTGTCTTCTTCGGGTACGGTTTTAAATCCATTGTCAATTTATATTTTGTTTTTGGATTGCATGTTGTTTTGGGGCCACCTCCCCGTTATCGGTTACATCATCACTATAACTTCTCTTTCTTTATTTACGTTCAATTTTCTTGCGGAAATAGCGAGAAGAATCGGCAATGGGAGTTGAAGAATCGCCAAAGAATTCTCTTGTTTTTGCTTATTATGTTACCGGCCATGGATTTGGCCATGCCACTCGCGTTGTTGAGGTAAAGCTGCGTTACTTGTTCTTTCATTTTTAGTTGTGATGATAAAATGATCTTGAATTCATGGTTTTTTCTTTCTGTTGTTTCTATTGATTTGGTGTGCGTGGTGGAGATGAATGATTCTTTTGGTATGCAATTGATCATGTAAGAGCAGCACAACTATGTGCTTGGTCGATTACGGCGACTTAATGGATTTCATTCGATTTTAAAACACAAACGGATTTCTCCTTAGCACAAGGAGTGCTATAAACTTAACATCATTTCTTAAGAGAAATAATGAAGCCAACTTTCTCATTAGGCTGATAACGCCTTTTTGCAGTTAGCTTCGGTGGTTAGACGATCGGGTAGATAAGGAGAAGTGAAAATCGTTGTGAAGGATAGGAGATGAAAGTTACCGGTTTCATTTCTTCTTTCGGTAGGGAAGCGTAAAGCGACTTGATTAAGTACAATAGGAGCTAAATGTGAGTCTAACCACTTTTCTTGCTCTTTATCATCAATCCAAGTTAGTAACTTGAGCGAGAAGAAAGGCCAATTCTCATCGAAGTACGTAATTAGACCACTTTTTTTTGTGAAAGAAGGGATCTTTACATTCTACAAAACCATGTACGAACGCGGGATCGAGCACGATGATGCGAGCGAACACACGAGCCATCGGTAATCTTTACCATTAATTATTATTTTTTCTTTAATTTTGCTTTGACCTTTTATACTTGCTTTATGGGAAGGAAGAAAGTAAAATGGTGATGGTATATACATATGACCACTAACTTCGTGTGCCATTACGGTGAAAATAGGGATGATATTAAAGCTCTCGTGACTTACAATACTAAAGCGATGTAGGTGGTCGGGCATTTAATAAATGCTTTGGACATTACGTTCATGTGGTGACAGTTGCGCGACTTTGTTTTCACTCTTGAAGTACAATCCCTGACTCTTTCTCCGCAAGGTTTGCTTCTTGTCACGATCCATTACATGCTTTCCATGTTTGGATTTTTAGAAACATTTCATGGCATTAAGTTGTGTGCTTATAGATGAATTTTAACATTTATTTCAATAGGTTACTGTTAGATTGTGGGGCGGTTCAAGTGATGCCCTCACGGTGGATCGCCTTGCTTGATAGAGAAGGTATGCACAATGGATTAAAAGAGAATTCTTGTTTATGGTTTTTGTGATGATATTTTGAATCTTTTCTTGGCTTTGATGATTAGTACTCCGAGGCTATTTGTAGTACCTCGCGCTTCAATTTTGGCTACGAAGTGGAGTGGTTGAACTATCAAGCCGGATTTGGTGGTAAGATATTTTCACTCTTTCTTATAAGCTCGCAGTAAGAAAATATATAACTGTTGAGGACTTGGATTTGTTAGGATTATGTTTGTTATGATAAACTGACTTTCAGACGCTATTTACATTTATCATAACTAGAGTTTGGTTAAATGTGATTATCATGTAAGGCTTTGCTACGTGGCGATATAAATGAATAACGGAAATCCTAAGCAATTCCTCTCCAATGTTTTCCCTCGTATGTGCCTTAACCGGTCTCGTAAATGAAAGAGAGACTTCGTATGATTTAGTCTTTTAGTTTGGTTGAAGATAGGTTTTGAGGTATGCTTCTTGAAACGGGTTTCCGATGTTGTACGTGTTGCTTGTCGAGTGCTGGCGATCGATCTTGGAATCCGCTCGGTTTGTGTGACCAATTTCGGGTTTTGTGACGTTTTACTCTCAAATTTGTCTCTTTTTTCTTTTCAAAAGTATGCTACATTATTAAGGTTAAAGTGAGTGGCAATAATATATTCATGCGGTTGGGACTTCATTTATCTTGAATATGTTATGGATCTTTGAGCTTAAATCATAGGTCCATTGTTTGGCGGTGACCATTTTCGAAGGTCGTTAACCAAGTTGTGGATTAGTAAGGGAAATAGCAAATGTACGTATTATACTCGTAAATGAAACAAAAGTTGGATTCGGATGGCGGATTTTGTATTTTATTTGACCGAATTGGTGGGATCATCTACACCATGGTATCTTTCTTTTTGGTTTTGCAAGCAGGGGATATGCAGTTAATAGGAAATGTGGTGTGTTTCAAAGTATTAGCACAACCATTTTTATCACAGCATCCTTCTACATGAGAAACATCCATTGCCATGGATTTTAAGACATTATATATGCTGTCGATCCATTCTAATTTTGTTCATTCTTCTTTGAGTCACCTTCTTTCCTCTCCGACCCCCGATAAGCAACTCTTTGCCGATCTTTGGATCACGTAAGTGTATTCATACTAATTATTCATGATTTACAAACTAGCTAATTTGATTGAGATTTGGGGGATTAATTAGTTTTTTTTTAACAAACTTAATTTTTTCGGCTTTGATACCACTTTGGAGGAATTCGGGGAGATTAATGTTAGCAAATATTATGGACTTACCCACGACTACGAGGTTCTTGACTTGCTTGATACGTTTACAGGACCAAAGGGGTATCCACCACATTTTATTCTTTTTTTCCCCTTTATCTATTATATTTTGTAGTAAGTAACTATTTAAGTATTTGGGTTGAAATTAATTAATTACGATGATGTAAAAGTGCAGGTTAAGGTGGCAGCAAAGGTATTGTGGGGTGATCCAAGGGAGAAGCTATGTGAGGCTGTAGAGCAACACAGGCTTGATTCACTCGTAGTTGGCAGCAGAGGTTTTGGTGTCCTCAAACGGTATCCCCCCCCCCCCCCCGCCCCCCCTCCCTCTCCCCCTATATTCCTTATGTTCGAGTTAAATGTGTTTGAGTTTGAGTTCTAGTCATATAAAGTTGGTGTTCGTACTCGAACCGTTCGACTCGATAAACCACCCAATTTTCTAATCGGACCAACAATTGAGATGGTGAGTAAATGGTTATAAATAAATATAATTCATTGGATGCTTGGTATGAATTGCATTCGATATAATACTTGCGGGGAAGCTCCCGCATTTGTTTCCGACGACTGCTAGGAGATAATTCCGGTGGATTTGATTCAAAGACGGCTATTGATGTTGACGAAAAAGCTTGTATGGTCCTCGTTTAGATGATGTGATTCACTTTCGGTTAAATTTTTTTTTGCGAGTTCATTGATTTCTTGATGTCCATTATGTATATTTTTTGTCTGATTGATCGGTATGTGATTGGTGGCAATGGTTACGGATAACCGGTAGGGGTCCAAATCTATGACAAATCAAGTGGTGAATGGTAAGTTGTTTTATACAAGCTTTGCAAGAGGTTATGTTGTTATTTCTTTCATAAAAATGTGGTTTTGTTGTTTGAAATGAATTTCACTATTAACGGGGCCAAAAGTTACTAAATCTTTGGTTTGTTGTTTGATATGAATTTCGGGGTTATACCCACGGAGTTAGGAACGGGGCCTAAAGTTTCTAATGGTTGCTCGGTATGCTTTTAAATGAAGAACGGATGCGATTACTACGGGAGATTCTAATGTTGGTGGTGGCTTTTGGTTCCTTGAGGTGTGAACTACGGCATGAAATCTAAAAGAACTTTTACGGTTTTTGATATTCATTCATGTTATTATTAGATCACACCTTGGTTTGAAAGCTTGGACTTGTTGAATTAAATTTGAGAAACAAATTAAATTATCCCAATATTTGAGGAGTAAGTCGTACGAAGTGTAGAAGATGGCTTGCTTTTTTGGAATCTTTGATTTTGTTTCTTAAATTGTATTCATCAATGCGCTTTGAAACGGATGGACACGCCATTTGTTAGGCGCAAAAAAAGAACACAGGGAACGAGAGGTGATTGCACGGAGCAAAGGAGTTGTAGGTATTCTTTTGCGATAAACTGTTGTTATTAGCGGACCTTGGAGTCGGCAAGGGGACTTTGATTTCTAAACTAATGAAAGAGTTTCCATCCATGTTCGGGTTTTCCGTTAGTCACACTACGCGCGGTCCACGGGAGAAGGAGCAAAATGGGGTCCATTATCATTTCACTGAAAGAAGTGTTATGGAAGAAGAGATAAAAAACGGGAAATTCATGGCCTCCAGAGGAATACATATCTCGAGCTACTTTGCATTTGGTTAGCTTTTTTCTTCTTGATTCCTTTACCATTTTTCATCTTCTTTGTTATCTTGTATGTTCGTTGATTATATTTAGTTCATGACGGATGAAATTTCTTTCACTTCAAACTACGATTTGTTGATGATCTTGCTAATTCAAGATGTCTTATTATGATTAAGTTTATATGCAATAGATTTAGTGGTATGGGTTCCCGATGTAGCGGATTTGCTTACCATGTTGTTGTTGGTGAATTCTTAGCTCTTTAAGCTATGGCATTTCAACTATCGTGCAATACGACATATGTAGATGATGTTGGTTGCATTTATATGATTTGATTCTACTTATGCAAAAGTTGGCATGACTAGGATTGTGGAGGAGAGGAGGCGTGTTCTCGTAGACTCGTATTGCGTATAGCCGATCGGTATATAGCGTATCAACCTAAGACGAAAAAGAGAACTCAAAATTTTAACATCTTTGAGAAAGTTGCACATTTCGGGCAATTCCGTTGTATGTTTTACGTGTTTGCGAGTTCTTTTTGGTGGGATTTGAGTGGAGGTTTGTTGGTATTGATGGTTTTTACTGTGAGCCACTTTTGATGACTAGATTGAATCCATAATTAGTAGTGTGTGTTGTTTCCTTAAAAAAAAAATCTAAAATTGCAAAGTCGTTTTTATATTATAGACGTTGTTTAGTTGATCTAGCATGTAATTTTTGCTTTGATTTCATCAGGCTGTACTTTGGAATATCGTGTTGCCGGGTGTCCAAGGTTGATATCAATTTCCTGTTTTTGGCTCTTATGATATTTGTGTTCTGGTGTCATTGAAATGTATAGAAGTCAGCACTTAGCATGGCATTTCTGCTAATTTGATGCACATGTGTGCAAATTTACTTTGTAGTTTGTGTATATTATCCATGCCTTTGCCCTTTGAATTTAGTTTTGATCAAAGAGCCAGCCACTGCCCCAATTTCTTCTGATTCAGGCTTAACTAACACTCATTACATTCTTTTGACAATGATTGAATGATATAGTTGTTCATGTGAATACTCAGCAAGTCACCTTTACCTTTTTAGTTGATTGAATATATGTCATTGTTTTTTTTCTCTTGGGATTTTGGTGCTTGCCCTTGAAAGATTGGTACTCACTTATTCCCCGAACACTTTCTCTTGCTTGCTTGAGCTTTGTCTTGCTACACATATGAATTGATTTTGCTTTTTTAAGTGGTAATGTTTGCGGACTTATGTGGGATATTGGTTAAATGTTTTACTTTTGGCGTTTCATCGTTTTCCCCTATCGATTTGATCATGTTCTTCTTGTTTTTGTAGTTTATTCGGCAACTCCAAGTGAAGATGATTTCACGAAATCAAGTGGCAATCCTAAAGGAAAAGGGATAGGCCGAACATGACCCTGGTATGGACAATTTGAGCAATAGTGTGTTAGGTATCGGCTTGGATCCCCCAAAGGGTGGTAGCGATCTTTGCAAAGCCGACTTACCACTAAATCCAAATGCAAGAGCATGGGCCCATCTGATGTTGTCCGGAAGCTAGGAATGCGGAGCAACAATGCATCACGGCCTTGGTTCATGGGCGTCTTTGGTTGCTTGTTCTAGAGGCTAGCTGGTAGAGGTAATGCTACCACCCAAGCTTAAGCAAGTGGTTGATGGTAACCGGATATCACAAGGACTGTAGCTCTGCTCCGTTTAAACATGGGCTGGAATTGGCTGCTAGAGCTGCGTCCACTGAATTGTCCAAAAACGTTCTTTGGAAGGAATCATGAACCTATTGTCTTTGACAATACCAAATTTGATGGAGGGGACAAACACGAACAAACACGACCAGGTGGGGGCAACACCGTGCATAACACGGTAACGCCCCTAGAATATATATATATATATATATATATATATATATATATATATATATATATATATATATATATATATATATATATGTGTGTGTGCAGGGATTGGTAGGCCACCGGGTCAAATGGATGCAAAAGCATTCTTGCTGCAAAAGTTCAATGCAACAGCTAGAGAAAGGGTATGTATATATGCTCTTCTATGATATATATATATATATATATATATATATATATATATATTATATATATATTATTTGTATTTGCTTTTACATACATGCATTATGTAAATGGGTGCTGACATTATTGTTTATGATAATATGAATTGTGAAGATTGATTGTGCATTGGAAGAAGGGGCAAGCAGGGGCGGACTTATAGAGGGGAAGGGGGGCTCGTGCCCCTTAAATTTTCGAAATTACTAAAATAACCTTCTCTTTCGGTAATATGTTGCGATTGATGTAATATATATTATATGTTCCTTACGAAGCACAATCTGTGTATACGGTGTAGTGGTCGGTGTTGATAATGAAGGTGGAAGGTTGTGAGTTCGAATCCTCCTTCCTCCTATTTTTGGGAAGCATTTTTATTTTTTATTTTCTTTCAAGTTTCTTATATTAAATTCGAAATTAACTTCGTTTTTTTACTCAAATCAACACATCTTTTCCCAAGTTTACTATATTAAACTTGATTTTAAATTTTTTTACTTTCGAAAGTTTAATGACTTATTTTTCAAGATTTACGAACATTTTAAAAAGATAATTGATATGACAATCCGAAAATTTAAACTTATTTACTTTGTTAATCTTTAGATTGTTTTTTTATCGTCGATTATTAATATGAAAAATAATATAGTCGATGTCTTTTTATAATATAAACCCACAACAACTTTCACATTTGTATATTACTAAAAAAAACTTTCACATCTGTATAACACTACAATAATTTATTATATGTATACGGAAAAAATAATTAAACACTTTTTCGCACGACGATTAATTTTTAAATTCCGTCACTAAACTATAATCACAGAACCGTCCCTGGGGGCAAGTGGGGACTGAAACATGTATTGGCATACGGCCTAACGGAGAGTGCAAGGCGCTTTTAATACAGAGCAGAAGGTCACAGACCATGCCAACATAAGTTTTGTTTAAATAAATATTCCATCCGCTCCAAAATAAATAAAACTCACAAACACATTTGCCCTGGGAACCTCAGATTTGGTTACTAGGTCAAGCTTCATCGGCTAGTAGGCCTGTAAACGAGCCAAACTCTATCGAACCTTGACAGGATTCGCGGCTCGGTGTGTTCGAACCTTAGGTTCGGCTCGGCTCGAAATTGCCGAGCCTTAGATTTTCATTATCCGGCTCGGGTTCGGCCTGGTATATGGAAAAAAAACTTGGCTCAGTTCGGCTCGAACATGTCGAACCGTTTGAACATGTTCGGCTCGAACTCAGTTTTAAAAAAAAAAATCAGAATTTACTACATCAGAACTCAGCTACAAGAATGATGGTAAAACGAACGAATATGCAGACTTTTCAGCTGAAATAAAACTATAAAATCAATTTGAGAGACACAATTTCAAACACGAGCCACACAAATCTTTTGAGAGCAAAGGACCCTGCGAAGCAAATAGAATTGAAACTGTATATCTGTAATTAAAAAAAACATCGTTTTGCAGGGTACGAAGCTTGAATACAGGGGATCGGCCGGAAAGTGACATACCTCAGGCGGAACGACCGGTCGCTACGTGAAGATCCCGCCGGTGAAGAATCACGTAGCTAATGGCTCAATCGATACGACGCTGCAGTGAGAAGTCTTTTTTAATCTTTGGTTTGTATATCAGAACGACCCATATTTCTGCGGGACTGCGGCTGCTAGTGCTCGGCTACAGTTGGAGGTTTGAGGTTGAGGGATGGAGGGACTAGGTAGTAGGGAGGACTGAGGACGAGGAGGAAGCCACCACTCACCAGCCAGGCAAGCGCAGAGAGCCAAAGAGGCAGAGACGGCTCAGACGACGGGGGAGGGGAGGGGAGGGGAGGGGAGGGGAGGGGAGAAACGGCGGGGCTCTGGGATGGGAAGGGATTAGATTAGAATGACTGAATGAGTCGACAATTGAGTCAATGCCTATATATATATATATATATATATATTAGCAATTTACCCGTGTTATGCACGGAGATAACTCAACGTAAAATAAAACAGTGAATCATCCATAATTTATAAAATTTTAATTAAATACTCTTCTGAAAATATAAAATTAAACAAACTCAATGCATGATCGTACGATAAAATGAAATTAAATTAAATACCTTGCAACATTTCAATCATTAAAGGATGTCATTGCGGATAGAATCTCAATCATTAAAGGATGTCGAAGAAGATAAAGCGTCTTTTGTCTTATATATAGATAATGAATTCGATATTGCGTAACATTCGGTCCGATCAAACTTAAGCAAAAGAGCACGAAAATGATAGTTGAAAATTTGTAAGTCTTTGGATCAACAAAAACTTTATTAGTAAAAATAGAATTGATTTATGTATAGAACTTCTCACGTCTAGAATTTATACATTATCAAAATGTAATTTAATGTTAGAATATTTTCCATTAATTGGTAAAGTTAAATGTATCATTTTTTAAATATTATAACTTAATGTGATATTTCGCATTAAGTGCCATAAACTTAAAAATATTTGACAATAATTAGGATGACTGATTCACATAGATGTATTTAATGTGAGAATTTATCATTTAATGATCGACAATTTTGTTGGTAAATTGACTTTACCATTTTTTAAATATTACAATTTAATCCTAAAATATTTGGCATCTATATCATATATATTAGAAAGGATAATTTAACCGATTACAGTAAAAAAACCCGATCCGAACCCGCAAAAGATCCATATTCAAACGATAATTATCATCTTTTTTTATGGGGAGGTTTTTATTTATTTACTAGTGGGAAAACTCGTGCAATGCATGGAAAAACATAAAAATTGAAAATGAATACTAAATACCACCCCGTTAAACAAAGGGAGCGCTTTAAAAGCGCGCGCGGCGGCATCTTTTTGCACTCAAATTAAAGGGCACCACATTCTTATTTGTTTTTTTACGCTTAAGCACCACACCCATTTTAACATATACTTTCGATACACACGCACACTCTAATTACGATATTGTCATTTCTTATGGCGCGCGTTTGTTAATATCTTCCACTCCAATATATTAATTACACATATATATACCTAATTTCTTTCCGGCCGCAACCCGCTCGGCACCCACCAGGCCCCGCCACCTCACCACCCTATCCCACACCGGCCATGCCACCTCTCACGTACACCCCACCCACGTAGCCCGATCACCCATGTACCCGTCTTATCTCCACCATCACCTAGCTCCACGGCCATCGATCAACTAGCTCCACCGCCCCTTGAAAGAATTAAATATAACAATACAACTTTAAGAAAACAGATTCAAGACTTTTTATTCAATGATCCAAAATGTTGCAGGTACATTCATTTTATTGTACAAAGGTCTGCTGCAAACGAGTAATTAGAGATGACAGATAATATATCCTAAAACTTAAGTCAACTTGAATTGATCGATCTAATTGTGTAGAATTAAAATTAATGTATTTCCTCCTTTATCTCTTCAATTAAAACCTTTTTCTGACTTTTGTTCATTATCCGACTTCTGCATATTATCCGTAGGTGAAGGTGTTCTAACACCCATTACATCTAACCTGAAAGATTTTGAGTAAAAGAAAGTAAATTACAGGAAAGTGCATTGAGGTGTGTAGCTATTTTTTACTAACATATAATCTTTCAATGGTTAGGAGAGATTCAGTTTTAAAAAAAAAATAAACATCGGATATTATATCAACTACTCAAATCTTCACCTTCAAGTTCCGTCAATTTTTTTTCTTTCCATCAATTTTTTTATTTTTTATTTTTCAAAACGTGAGCCGGATTTTATCATTGTTTGCATTGTGGTTTGGGGTGAGACGGTGGATTCATTGATAGATTGAGAGAGAATGATGTATTTCATTATGGTAAGAGATGGTGAAAATGGTGATATGGGTGGTTAAAGGGTTGAGAAGATGGTGGTTATAATTGTTTATAGTTGGTGGATGTTATTGTGATAAAAAAAAGATTTGGATACAGTGAAAATAATTTGGATGTAGTAAATTTTTATTTTAATAGATGTTGTGTCATTAGTAGATTCATCATTTAAAAACTTAATATGTGGTGCCAGAAGTAAACACCTATTTTATAACATGCTGTGGTGCCTACGGTATAAAAATTGTGGTGCCTTTAAAGACACCCTAAACAAAAATGAATTGTTTCAAGTTGAAATCACGGTGTCTTACATTTGAAAAGAGATGGGGTTCATTGTGTGTACACACATAATGATTACATTTAATTCAAAGTAGTGAATCAAATATTTTGGTGATTAGTTTCCAAGTCATCGGACTCTTTTTATGCTGGAATTCTGCTTCGCCACACATTCATTATAGAAAATTCACACTTTTGTGAACGCAATTCGACCCTTTCAACATCAGTGCGGCTTTCTTTAATTCGTTATTATTTCCACACGGCACATATGATGGTTGTGGAGCTACATTAAACTATGTGACTCTGCAAATGTGAGAAACATACTTTTAAAGGAAGAATCAAGAGCATCTCCTTCTATTGGCCCAATATATGAATACAAAATGCTGCAACATCTGAAAGCTAGCTCTTGAATGAAGAATATTTGAAGCCGTATACATTATGAGTATCATCCAATGAACTTGGTGAACCGCATCCCACTATTATATTTTCTTAGTTAAAGGAAGGTTTGATGAAACTAAAAACTCAAACAAACAGATACCTCTTTGGATAGGGTTTTTTAAATTCACCATTACTATTGCTTTGAGGTCCAAAAGATGGAAGCCTGACACATTAATGTTGGGTCGTACCGATGACTTAAGTAATCCTTGTTGTTGAATCAGTCTCTCGTTAACCTGCAAAAGATAGCCTTTTACGCAGCACCTACAGGAAAAAAAAATAAAGAAAACAAAAACATTAAATATTATATCAAGAACATGAGTGCAAGTAAAAATGGTTTTGACCAAATTGAAGGAAGATACCACACCTCACAATGTAAGTAGAACTTTGGTAATCACTTTACATAATGATGTATTTGACTCAAAATGTTGCGTATTCTGCAAAACCAACAAAGCAATGAAATTACACTTCAAATAATGGAGTACAAAACTACAGAAGGCGATGTTTACCATCCTCTTATCGCTCTTGCGAATGCTGTAAATTTTATACAGGTACCGGTCCAATGTTTACCATTCTTATCACTGTTGCAAAACTGGTCCAATGTTACCATTCTGATCACTCTTGCAAAACTATAGAAGACAATGAAAAACCTGTATGAATGAACACAAAGTAAACACAATTAATTTCTCAAACATTTCAATTACAGGATCAAACACAATTACAGGATCACATATGCTTTTTAAGCCACGTAAAATTATGCACATACAAACCTTTTACAATTTACATTAGAACGGAGAATGCATCAACAGTCTGCAAATACATGAAAACACCATATAAAGAAGAAGTACAATTAGTGTCATTTAAACATCAAGTTCCTCATATAGTGCCAAATTTGTGTTTTGTACTTATTATTGTCTCCAATTTGTCCAGAACCTGGTCTTGTGAAAAAAGAAATGCTAATGAAAAATCACATAAACAGTAAGGAAATAAAAGAAATAATGTTTTGCAAAAATGTCCCAAGATTTCGTATAAATTTTTTTTGTCCCAAGCAATGAATATCGGTACCTAACATCCATGATCCATTGGATAATGAAGTAACAAAATCTACTAACAACTGAAAAAGAAAATGATATGTAATATAGATACATGATCCTCATCTGTTGTTTCTCCGTCAATGAAACACACAACTGTAGCTTAATCTGAATGGTAAAAGGCTGACACAGAAGAGAAGTCTCATGTTCTCTACCTGGACCATGAGCTTGACATTGCTTATAAGACTTACCCGGAATCAACAAAAGTGTACATATTATGAAGTGTCTCATATTCCGTCAAGTTCTCCTTGATGACTCACACCCAGTTTTGAAATCTATGCGGTCCGTGTCAGATTATAGAGAGCTCATTGCAATGTAAAGAGGAACTGTAATCGTGTAAGACTCGACCAAAGTCATTTTTTAACACAAAATCAATGGTTCTCTAAACTGGATCGAATTTGTTAGCAACAACATATCCAGGTCACAAAATGCAAACACCATAAACCGGATCTTATATTAAGGTCGATAAGACTTCAAAGAAAATGAGCAAAAATAAAAAAGAGGATAACTTTTCCAAAAAAAAGAATACTGTAATAATAGACCTGATGAAAATTGGATTCAAGAGGCAGACGATGTCGTCTTGAAATCAGCTGGTGACGGAATATAGACCATTGAAAAAGCATGAGTGCAAAACACCAATACAGTAAGATGGACAGATCCTATAAGCAAATGCAAGCCTAGTAAAACATGATGGCCCACAAAAATTAGTATGAGGGAAAAAAATCAACATCAACCTTTGCAAATTTCAAATGTAGGTAGCAGAATCCCCAACTTGAAACACTGCACATATTAACAAACAAACACAATGAATATTGTCAAAAACTGTATTTGACGAAATCGAAAAGTTAAAAATGAGCAAGATAGCTTACTTGATTAAGATTGAAATCTACCTTGTGAACATGTGTTGCTGTGACAAACAATTGTACCACTCTCTTCTCTGTCACGGAAAGATAGCTTATTTTAATTATCTCCACTCTCTTCTCTGTCACAGCATTACCGGAATCACCAGAATCGGAAAAAACTTCTTCATCACAGCTTTACCGGAATTGGAAAAACCGAAATGGGAAGAATGAGAGGGCAGCGTCCTTTGTCACAGCAAGATAGCTTATCTTAATTATCTCCACTTTCTTCTCTGTCACAGCATTACCGGAATCACCGAAATCGGAAAAAACTTCTTCATCACAGCCTTACCGGAATTGGAAAAACCGAAATGGGAAGAATGAGAGGGCAGCGTCCTTTTGACATGTGATAGAACCCACCCTGATCCTTTGTCCACTCAAACTTGATGTTTTTCTGAGTAAATCTAGTGAGAGGAGTTGCTATCTTCGAGAAATCTTGTACAAACTTCCTGTAGTAGCCCGCTAAATCCAAAAAACTTCTTATCTCTGTCACTGTAGTAGGTCTATCCACTTAGAAACGGCTTCTATCTTCGCAGGATCAACTTGAATTCCATCTCCAGAAATTACATGGCCAAGAAAACTAACTTGTTTTAACCAAAATTCACACTTTGAAAACTTGGCATACAATTTCTTTTCCTTTAAAGTCTGCAAAACAATCCTCAGATGCTCCTCATGCTCCTTCTCATCCTTAGAGTATAACAAGATATCATCTATGAATACTACCACAAATTTATCAAGATAAGGCATGAAGACTCTTTGCATTAGATGGAGCATTAGATCCATAAACGCTGATGGAGCATTAGTGAGTCCAAAAGGCATGACAAGGAACTCATAATGTCCATACCTTGTACTAAATGCTGTCTTCGGTCTATCCGCAACCTTGATCTTCAATGGTGATAACGACCTAAGGTCAATCTTAGAAAACACCTTCTTTCCTTGCAAGCGGTTAAACAAGTCATCAATCCTAGGCAAAGGATACTTATTCTTGATTGTCGGGTTATTCAAGGCTCGTAGTCGACGCACGTCCTCAAACTACCATCCTTCTTCTTCCAAACAAAACCCGGTGCTCCCAAGGCGATGTACTTGGTGAATCACATTCCTTTCTAACATGTCCTTAAGTGTACTTTTAACTCTTTTAATTCAGTTTGGTGCCATCCTATAAGGTGCCTTGGGCGTAGGTCTTGCTCCCGGGATTAAGCGTATCTCAAACTACATATCCCTATCGGGCATATTTCCTGGCAACTCATCGGAAAAACTTCAAGGAAATCCTTAACTATAGGAGTTTCTTCTAACTTAGGAGTATGCTTCTCTGTGTCCATAGCATAAAGAACATACCCTTCACAACCACTACGCAAAGCCTTCGTGGCTCTAACCGATATTATCGGATGCCTCTTCTTACTTGGATTATAAACGTTACCACTAAAAGGTCTTATCGACTTACGGAACTGCGAAGACCACTTTCTTACCTCTACAATCCACATGAACAAAATTCTTGGATAGCCAATCCATCCCAGAATTACATCAAAGTCGTGAAGTCCAAAGCTGTCAAGTCGATTTACACCTATAAGTTCCAACTCTAACGTCGACTTGAGGTAAAACTTGTGCAACTTTAGTAACTCTTCCCAAAGGTGTAGTGATACTTAGAGGTTTCTCCAACTCTGAAGTGGTAGGTTCAACTTCCTAGCTATCTTAGTAGACACAAAAGTACACGAGGCTCCGGTATCAAACAAAGTGACAACTTTGCTAAGCTATCATGATTATGGTACCTAGCAAGTGGATCAATTTAAGTACAATAAATAACATCATATGCGTCCATATAATATTAAGTATTCATAATAAACACAAACACTTAAAATGTACTGTAACAACAAGATCATCGAGCTCTTACGGTTCCACATCAATAGCAAAGATACGAGTAGGTCTGCTAGAAGATCCACGGTTTGCATTCGATTCCTCTGTTATCTGCTTTGGGTTCCGGCCGAGATAAGTTCTTAGGACAGTTCTGGAGAAGTGCCCCGTTTCTCAATGGCCTAAAACAACCGTTACCTCCGACTCGCACTCTCTGCATGCGCCTTGTTGCATTTAGAACATCTTGCGGGTGGACCACTTTTACGATTAACTATCGGCGGTCTTTGCGGTCTTCTTAAAGTTCTGCTGCGGTGCCCCACGATTATTACTGCGAAAAGATCCAAACGGCCTCTTATTCCCGGCTACAACGGTAGCTTTCTTCTAAAAGTCTCAACCTCCAAAGCCTTGTTCATAAGCTCGGCCATATTCTGGTTGTAAAACCCAACATACTGTTGTATTTCATAAGCCAACCCATCCTTGTATAGTGCCATCTTTCTTTCTTCAACGTTCATCGGCTCGGGGTAAAACCGTCTAGTTCGTTAAACTTATTAGTGTACTCGGACAACGTCCGGTGTATACCTTGCTTAAACTTTGAAAGCCGACTTGCCTTATCGGCTTGCACCGTAGCCGGGAAGTATTCGTTGTAAAACAAAACCTTAAACCCTTCCCATCGGTTACCTTCCCATTCTTGCTCCGAATGGCATCGATCTAAGCTTCACTTTGCCCCCAAGAGAAAACGGCGCAAGCGGGCCATCTCGGATTCGGGAACATGAATATTCCTGCGGGCCTTTTCGAAACTCCTTATCCATTCTTCGGCCTTTGAATGTTCCACATTCCCGAAGAAGTCTGAACCCCTGTTCCTTCTCGGTCTGGTGTACCAATCCACCGATGGTGCTTGCTCCACCGCTTGGTCTAGCGGCGAAGCTTGAGGGTACAACGGAGGGTATCCATAGGGTATCTCCCGTTGGTGAGGTTGTTGGTATGGGGGTGGTGGATATGCTTCTTTGAGGTGGAAACCCGAGTGACCGGTCCCATGCGATGAAACTGCTGTGTGTGTGGCTTCTTGTTGTGGCCGGCTAAAGCTTTGTTAAGCATAACACAGTGCCACAAAAGTATTAGCTCCGCTCGGCGGTGGAGGAAGAACCGTAGGGTTTGTGGTGTGTAGTCATAAGCGGTGGCGGATAAAAAGGCGATGCGGGTGGACGACTATAGATCGGTTGTGGCTTGTTGTGCTCTGATGGAGGAGGATATACCGTAACAAATGGAGTCACGTGTATCGGGGGTATTTCCCCGACCAGCTTTGTCATATACAACGGTGTATCATAGTCGGGCGCGGTTGCTGCTCAAACCGGGAACGTCTGTTTGTTGAACACGTCCCACGTAGGCGACTCCGGACCCGTAGTATTAGCATTCACCCCCGAAGCCACCGGGCGACTAAGCGTAGGTCCTCATCTCTCGCCTCTATCTCGCCCCCTTCTGCGGACGGATTTCTTGAACTTCCTTCCTCATTATTATTAGCACCCGAACCTGCGTGTAGTCACCATTACGTAGAAGAAGAGAGAGACTTACGGATTACTAAGGCTCTAAACACTTATCTCAAGAAAGTCAAGTCCTAAGCAACAAAGAAACATTGTCTACGATACCAAGCGTGACGCCCCGTTCCCGGACCCGAGTCCTTATCGGAAACGAACGCCCGGCATGTATAATATTAAATATAATCCAATATTATACATAAGCCTTACGTCATATATCATAAACACAATGCGAAACGAAACGACTCGGGAAATAAATTCCAAAGACCAACAAAACCGGATTCAATCTTTTTAAAATCCAAAATGGAAATTGAAACGTCTTACATCAAATCCAAAACAAAAGAAGCCAAACGATCTAGTCTTACAACAAAGGCCACTAAACGAGCCAAACAAAAACAATATTCAATCGAAATAACAACATAGTTTGTATCAAACTTGAAATAAAAGAAAGTTTCCAAAAGAACAACTTCATATAAAACATCTTCGTATCAAGACCTCAAACATCTTCATCATACTCCTCGTCTCCATAAACCTGTTCATCTTCTCAATCAAACATTTAACGGGTAAGTACATACGTACTTAGTAACGAGTAGAAGCTATTGAAATCATGCGTTTTATAAAAGAAAGCAAGTAACCATCATCTTATTAATAAACCGTTTAAACATGATCTTACATCTAACTATCACGTTATATTCATAGTATAACATGAGGTCCCTAGGGTTACTAGCTTAGCTTATCTATGTTATAGCATGTTTGCAAGGGCACTACACTTAGTGAGATATGCACTAAGACAAAAGTTGCAACCCTATAAAGATAAATCTCTAACGGTCCCGAGACAATCAATCACTTTAACCGACTAGCACTTAGAAGGCATCCGGTGAATGACTATTTCGTTCGTGAGGTTGTCCGGCGGTATGATCACTACTTTAACCGGCTTTGTCTAGAATCCGGCGGTGACCATTACCACTTTATCGGCCAACCAACACATTGCCGATGTTGTCTTGTGCCTTTATTCAAGCTCTCGTGATGCTTAATCTTTTATCTAGTCAATTACGTTTATTACGCGATTAACTAGCCACCTAGTTTCATTCGGTACAAAAGCTCCTACTCCTCTTCTTAGACTTCTAGACTCAATCTAGCAATTACACGAGACATTGATGAATACTAACTCATCAAAGCACAAGGCCACTCTTACTCTTCCGACGGTCCCGAACTCCAATTCCTTCTAAGAATACAGTCGGTGCAGAACCAAACGCATCAGAAGCTTATTCATGGCTTTGTCATTTTCATTAGGGGTTATAACATCAAAAGGTAACATTTAGAACTCATCTCATAGCTTAAGACACATTATAAAGGAAAGCAGCACTATCCGGACGGACAAAAAGATATCCGGACGGACAGTTTGAGCTATCCGGACGGATAAACTGACCTATCCGGACGGATATATCTCTGTATTACTCTCTGCCCGATTTAGTGAAATATCCGTACGGATAAAGGTTCTATCCGTACGGATAGAGTTCGACTGCATTAGAAAACCAGATTTCTGCCCTAAAATCAACACTTAACAATTTCTAAACGATTCTACTCCAAACCACTTCATTCTAAACTCAGAAAAATGCAGTGAAAACACAGGAAATACATCATAAAACAACAATCCTTCAATATGAAAACCCCGTTACCATTTAAAAGCGAGCAACAACGTTCCAACTCCAACAAATACCTAGCTCTCAATTCAACCTATACAAAAAAATGATTCATCTATCGATTAACAATCTACCAAGAATTCTAAACGCTGAAAACTACGACAGGAAGGATTTAGAACACATAAACTTGATCGAAACACGGGATTCCACAACTTGATAAAAATCTAACCTTCTCCAATGAAATTTGTATCCACACGATCCTTGCGTCACGTGGAGTTTTTATCCTTGAGGCGTCTGCACAACCGAAGCGACGGATTAGCTTCCGATTATCGAAAGCTTCTTCTTCCCCTCTTTTCTTTCAAAACCTGCGCACCTTCTCTGATGAACCGTCCCTCTTTTTTTTTTTTTTTTTTTTATAACATAATGGGAGTTTTAATTCCCTATTAATCCCCCATTAAAACATATTCCATTAATTCCCCTTTTTTTCTTCCTTAACCAAAATCATTAATTTCTTTTTTTTTCTTTTATTTCCAAAATTAAAATAAATACATATTCGATTTTTCGTTAAAAAGTAAAATGCGCTTTTCGAAAATCGGGATGTTACAAATATATAGGCCCCAAACATGAAAATATAGAAGGGAAAAGATGAAGAGAGGAAGGGAAGAAAGGGGCAACGATTCTGATGAAATGAGGGCCTATTTATAGATAAAATTGGACAGGCCGGATCGATCCGGGAAAGGGCCGGATCGATCCGGGAACAATAAAAAATATTATCCCGAGACTTATCCTCTGCAAAACCAGGTGCAAAATCATCATTATGTCGATTTTCGGTTAAGCGGATCGATCCGGGAAAAGGCCGGATCGATCCGGGACTGTAAAAAAACATCCAATTTTGAGCTGAAACTTGAAAAATTCATATCTTGAGTTGTAGACCTCCGATTGATGTGATTCAAAATGCGTTGGAAAGCTCATTCGAAGATCTACAACTTTCATGAAGAACACTTCTTCAGAAAATGCCTTTTTGATAGGCCATTTGTTTGTCGAAGATATAATTCGATAGTGGTATTAGGAACCATTGATCCACCTGAACTTTTAAAACATTTGCATTTCCTTACACCCGCCAAAAGATATAGATTTGACTTCAAAAAGTGTCGTCGCTCGAAGTGCTTGATTTACCAGAAATCTGCGATAAAACACCAAAATACTGCAAGCGTAAATCCGACACGACAACTCCGGTTCTTAAACCGTACAAAAACTTATAAAAACATGATAAAAATACGATATTTTTCAGAATAACTTCTAATAACATACTTAGATGAAACTTAGGAATTAATGACTTAAATTGATATAAAAGTGCTCAAAATGATATTAGAAACGGGGTGAAAAGTTATAAAAATTACAGTGAATTTTTCCGTCATCAGTGATCACACTGTGGTGCATTGAGTATGTATCAAATTCGGTGTGGTGTCATCAGTAGATTAACATATAAAGATGTGGTGCCTTTTAATTTTGGTGCGCAAATAAAATACGTGTGGTGTCTTTAAAAACACCATTTTCAAAACGATTACACCTACATGTTTTTTTCTCCAATTATCCTTATGAGGATGAAACAACACGTGGATTAGTTTCATTGGCTAAGAGAATATCTGTATATCCAATAATCTGAGGTTCACATACAGCGATGAAGGTAGAAAATTCTATCCCAAACCCCACCAATCCTTTGCATTATTGCATACTACAAACAGCAACAACATTCTTGCAGTTCGCTTCTCATTATTATTATTATTATTATTATTATTATTATTATTAATCTCAATAGGATTATATCGGTGGTGGTGGATATCATCTGTGGGCTGTGGCTACAAACTCCATTGCTACCCTTTCTCCTAATTAAGGGGACCTCTGCTCCGTTCTTCCCATGCTGTTGGTATGATTCGATCTTCTGTATCTTATTTCCGAGTATTGTTAGTTACTGTCAGCAATAAAATTCTCATCACAATCAAAAGTAGGTGACAAAACACACCTTTAAACCATCAATCATGGTGGTGTTAATGGTGTAGGACCTTTTGATTACCGGCACCGGAAAAAAAAGGAGAGGCACTGGTATAGCTCAGATACATAGGGGAGAGGGCTTAGAGAGGGAAAAGGTTTTTAAGCTGGAGCAAGACTAGTTCAGATATGGATTTAGTTATAATTAAATTTATTCTCTCTTTCTTTTTAAGGTTTCCCATATATTCTGGAATTATATTTCTGCAAAATCAAACGTATAGAATAATACTATTAACAAGTAGTTTCTGAGATTTATTAACAAGTAGTTCAACAATGGAGGAAGAAAGCATGACTCCTGGATACTTCCGATTGATTCATAAAGAGCTCTCAACAATTAGGTGGGATGCCTTGAAGCAGGATGATCGGGATCGAGTCTACTTGCTACAAAGGGACATCGAAATCCTGGAAACGTTTTGTATGTGCCTTGAAACATGGAAGTATTCCAGTATTATTGATGAAGAAAATGAAGAAATCATGGACAGACAGAGATCCGTGATCACTTCTCTTAAATTGATATGGCCGGAAGACTTCACATTAACATTGTCTCTTCTTCGCGAACGAATTCATGAAACAGGTCGTCCCATCGATTTTGATTCGGTAATGTTTGAATTGAAAGGGAAAATGCTGCAGAGTAAACAACAAGTTGAAGGTTGGTGTCGAAATATTATACATTCCTCCTCGATGATGATGATGCAACATATGTCTTCAGGATTTCGGCAGATGTCAGACTTTGTTAACAAGATTCAGGGGATTTGCGCTAGAACATTGGGAAAGCAATTTGGTATTTTGGGAATCAAGATAAAATTTCTGCATAGAACATTGAAAAAAGCTAATATACATTGCCCAGATGGGAAGGAAAACCTTCGATTTATGAATTTTGCCGGTAATTATGCCAACAGTGTAGCATTGTTAACATGTTTGTGTTGGGCAAAAGAAGACAATGATCATGAAATTGCTTCTGAAATGAACATAGTCCTCTTTGATATGTTGCACAAGTTCATACCTTACACATACGATATTGCGCAATTGTATGTTGGCATCTTAAAGTCCGACGATGTGCGGCCGGTGTCTGATTATTTTCTTCTCGGTGAAGCCGTTGAAAGCTTTGTTGATTTTTTCTTTGACCACCTGGCTATTGTTTTGAAGGATGATTTTCTATTTCTTCGGGATCGTCTAATATTTCTTTTCACATTTCTCACCGATCCTATATGTGAGGATGTTGAAGAAGAGGAAGGAGATTCAATCCGCACTCAAATTTATGCTATTTTGCATGATGACATGTATCTCCTTCTGTCTTTTGAGGAGATGAACAAGGATTTCTCTGACAAAAAGGCGCTTTTCAGTGCTTGTATGATCAGGGTTGATATAGTAATTGCTAACATCAGACAACTTTACCGCGGATCATCAGGCTCTCAGATCACACTCGAAGTGGAGAAAATGGAATACAACTATTTTGTTTCTCTTCATAGAGAGCTCTCTTTTCTTGATGGGTATGTGTGGAAGGGTGCTGATATGGAGCAACTGCAGTTATACGAAATGGAGCTTAGATTCCTAAGGATGTTCTTTCTATGGTTAGCCACATGGGATGATACCGATGAAGAAATCAAGCTAAAATTGAGCTCTGTGATCACTTCATTTCAAGGGATATGGGGCAAAAATGAAGAAGAAAAGGGACTTCTTGCTCACCGCCTTCATAGATATGTATATATACGTTCAACAGTCGAAGCTAAATTTGAATTAAAAGGAAAAATTCAGCAGTCGAAGGTAGAAACTGAAGCATGGAGGTGCGTAGATCTGTTTCATTTGACATTTCGATACAAAACGTCCACAAGTTATAACATCCTCAAGTTTATGGATTCTATCCTCGACAATTTAAATGATCTTGTCAGCTACAAAGCTAGTGAAATCATTCCGTTCAAGAAGCAGATTGAAACCTTGGAAGAGAAGCTAATATTTTTGAAGAATCTTTTGAAACTCGCCGTGAATTGCAAATATTGTCAAGACTTGGGAGAATTAGAAATATTTGTTCAAGCCTTTCTTGGTGATGCTTTGCACGGTTGGCATTTCTTTATTGGACACAAGACGCAAATGTTGAAAATGCATCTGATGAAACAAATTCTATCTTTTATCATTTGCTGCAAAATATCAAACCATCCACGCTTAATGTTGCCAGATTGTATTTTGGAACCCTTATGGCCATATATGCGCATCGATCTGATTCTCATATGTTCGGACAAACTGCTTTTAGCTTTGTCGAATTTTTTCTTGAGGACCTGGCGACTCACTTGAAGCATGATGATTTTCAAATTCTTCAAGACAATATCATATGTCTTTTGACATTTCTCAACGATCCTCCTAATCAAAATGCAGAGGAATCAATTTGCTGCCGAATTGATGTTCTTTTAGGAGGGTTTGTATGGCCTAATACCATTTGATGATATGGAAGAGGGTTTCTCCAAGAAAAAAGTGTGTCTTAGTGATTTTATGATGACAATCGAAGCTATCAATGCTGATATTAGATGCATTTACGGTAAATTCCCAGATTCATCTCTGTATAATTTCCCAAGGGTTATTTCTCCACAATTTCTTGACTTTCTCTTGAAGAATCTTAAAAGCCTAAAGGATAGGATGAATAGTGACCGTAAGTATGTATCTTTTGCGAAATACAAGATCATAAAAATTGAGGAGGAACTAGCTTCTCTCTATCCTTTTTTCATTCATATTTTCGATTTACAAAGTGAACAAAACGAGACATGGTTAGAAGTTGTCAATGTTTTACATCTGACGGAACATGTCATCATGACATGCATTAGTTCGTTGTTCGTCTTTGATCATCCATTCTGGTATCATATGGCCTATCTTTCGAAAGTCTTTGATGAAATTAAGGTGGTTAAGGCAAAGCTTGAGATGATCAAATCAGATAACATCATAAACAAAGCAAGGTGCCTCTCTGGTTCAGTCGGTTTCATTAGTGAAGTCGCAGAACAACGTCGACCTTTCGAAATCAATGAATTTGTTGTGGGTTTTGAGGATGAGAAAGAAAAAATTATTGGCTTGCTTACAAGGGGACCTATGTCACTTGACATTGTTTCAATTGTTGGCATGGGTGGATTGGGGAAGACCACTTTAGCCAAAAAGGTTTTTGGTTCCTCATCAGTGAAATGTCATTTTAACGTATTCGCCTTCTGCTCCGTTTCGGTAGATCATAATACCTGGATAATGTTACATGACATTATATGCCAGGTTAAGGGGGTTGACGACATAGGGCGTGACATGACTAATGATGACTTGGCCCACCAACTATGGAAATGTTTGAGTGGTCAGATGTATCTAGTAGTCTTGGACGATATATGGGATGTAAGTGCATGGAATGCAGTAAAAAGCTCATTCCCTGATAACCGAAATGGAAGTAGAGTTATGTTCACGACCCGATCCCGTGATGTTGCGGACAAATGCAAAATCAATTGTAGCCCACATCAGCTACGTTTTCTGAATGAGGTTGAAAGTTGGGAATTATTAGAAAAGAAAGTGTTCCGTAATGACATTTCACCACCATATCTCCATGAGATTGGAAAGCGGTGCTAAAAGCGCAAAGGCCTTGCTTTAGTTGTTGTTGTAATTGGCGGGCTCCTTGCTAGAACGGAAAAAAGTTTGAGCGGGTGGAGTGAGGTTGCACAAAGGTTAGTTTATTATCTTTCTAGCGAGGGATGTATGGAAATTTTGGAATTAAGTTACAAACATTTACCCGAGAATTTGAAGCCTTGTCTTATCTATCTTGCCGCATTTCCGAGGATTGTCGATCAACGTTAACCGTGTGATAAGGCGTGGATTGCGAAGGATTCATACAAGAATCCAAGACAAAAAGCCTAAAAGATGTAGCAAAAGAGTACTTTCACGACCTGGTAGACGAAGCTTGATCATTGTCGGTGCAAAAAGTTCTAGTGGGGGGATAAAAACATTTCATGTTCATGATTTGATACATGAATTTTGTCAAACGAAATGCGAGACGGGAACTTTTTCCAAATTTGAACCATGGAATTGCATCATCTAGTACTTCAAACCATTCAATAAATAACCCTTATCGTGTTTCCTTGCGGAGAGAACACGATGTTACTATTCTTCTTTGGATCCTCACTTTCTAATGCACGCACCCTATGCTATTTTAGTGAAAGGTCTGATGGTCGAGTTAGTAAAATCCATCTAAGGGAGTTCAGATTTCTTCAAGTGTTGGATTCGGGTCTCGATCGGAAACAAGAATATGGTATAAATGAACTTAGCTCTCTGATTCATCTGAGATATATTGATGTTGTTTTGATGAAGTTGAGACGAAATTCTATCCCATCGTGGATATCCAATCTCTGGAATATGACATCTTTAAAGTTGAGATTATGGAATATTGATAGAGTATATTTGCCAGAGACTTTTTGGAGAATGAAAAGTCTTAGGTATGTCAAAGTAGGCCGATGCATCCTAAAATTTCCAAATGACGACGACAAGCATGATGAGGCATATCTATCTAGTGATCAAATATTGGATAAGGTGGTAAGCTTTTCATGTCCAATTTTATATACCGGAAAAGATGTCAAAAGGCTTCTCCAAAGGCTGCCCGTCGTTCAGAAGCTGCATTGTTTTTTACAAGGAACTCCAGTTTATGATGAAGGATCAATAGAAACATTTGACTTTTATAGGGAATTGGAGTCATTGCGGCTAGAAAGCTCTAAGAATAGACAATACATGATCAACTTCCCTCCAACTCTCAAGAAACTAACTTTAGAAGACTTTCTGCTACACCGGACGGATATATCAGCAATTGCAGCAGAGCTACATGTTCTTGAGGTTTTGAAACTAAGAAACTGTTCCTTTAAGAAGCGGACATTGGAGACGGAAGATTTGGTATTCCAAAATTTGAAATTCTTTCATCTTTATGCTAACTATTTGGAGGAATGGAATGCCTCCACTGAGTCCTTCCCTCGTCTACAGCAACTTGAGATTCATTGCTTAAAACTAAAAGAGTTACCGTCCTGTTTCAGAGAGAGTTCAACCTTGAAGAGGATTGGCGGTTTGTTATCTTTGGAAGCTAAGAGTTCAGCCCTTAGAATCAAGGATGAACTGCTGGAACTAGGAACACAACTTGAATTTTCGATCGAGTTCATGAACTATTAATCAAGTAATTCTTCTTGAAATTAAAAAGATATCTACTATTTGTTTTTACCATTTACTACCATTAGTAATCCTAATCAATCAGCTTCTTTTTGGCAGGACTTCTGCTTCTATGTTAAATATGCTAGAGTGGCCTCGAGAAATTACACGCTGGGTTCATAGAGTCATGGCGACATCCGGGACACTAATTCCAAGAAAGTTGCTACAGTCAGATCCTTGCTACTATGCAATTGTGACATGCTGGGATAACGTTATATGCCAGCAAATCCATGACCAGTGCTTTTGTGGCCTTGTTTTAGATGATACCGAGACGACGATTTGTTATCAGACTAATTACTGGTCGTTTGATAACAACAATATATAACTCATGAACACATTTTGCCTCTAAAGAGACACGAATCCAGGACTTGTTGGTTTTGAGGGCTCAGCTTATATGGCTCTAGAACACATTTACTCTTTAACTTTTGGTTTCTTCTTTGAAAGACTGTTTTAAACATTTAAGAGTTGTATGTATGTGTTTTGTGTGATGTTGTATGTTTTGTTCTACTATGTTAAACTCCCAACTTGGTGGATTTAAGGGTTGGACAAAGTTTATTTTATTGAGAATAAATACTAGTCTGTTTATGTCTCATGTTGTGACGAACCTGTACCATGGGTGAGGGTAAAACAGGGTAAAACGATAACAAGTCGTTCGACACATTCACAACTCGTGATCAATTGCACGCGTGAATCTCATTTAGCAATCGTATCATATAAAAAGAGCGGAGTGTAAGAAATATTCTAATTGATTAGGTATTTATGTCCGTCTAGACATTTAAGTCTGTTTAGACATTTTTCACACAGATTAAAAAATTGGATACATGTCATTAATTTTAATGGTGAAAATCTAAAATATCATTTGACTCTTATTCATGTAATAGTTGTATAGGAAGTGAATGTATATGAAATTAGGGGTGAAAAATGCAATAAATGTTCCGTTGTTATTCTAAATGAACTTATATTATAAGACAAATTCAAAAAACTTAACGGATTTACATTTTAGGACGAAGATAGTGTGAGAATGTGTGTGTGTGTGTGTGTGTGTGGGGGGGAATTAGAGAGAATGACAAAAATATTTTATAAATTGGTGAATGGGACACCCTTTCAAAAAAATTGTATAAAGGACAAAATTGTTCTTTAAAAAAAAGGAAGGAATTGAGGAGAAAGACAAAAATATTTAATCAATTAGGGAATATGAAAACTTTTCAAAACTTCTGCATAAGTGACAAAATTATTATTTTTACTTTAAAAAATCCGGATGCATTTTTCCCTCAAAAACAACAACAACACACTTCCTCTCTCATGCATAATTTTTAAACATTTATATCTCTCAATCTAAAACTCCAAATTTAAAACTTCTTTCACCAATTTTTTTTCTTGCCCTTTATTTTGAGACCATATTCACAATATTACGACGTAATTTCTGAAAATCCACTGTCGAAATTCCCTATTTTTCAAGATTCACTGTCGAGATTCACTGAGTGAATTTCGACAGTGAATTTCACGAAGAACGATATAATTATATCGAACCAAGTCTCAAAACGAAGAGAATGAAAAATTAAAAAAATTCAGTGAAATTTTCATCACGTTTGGAAATCTAGATAAAAAAAATATGAGTTTTTGAAAATGAAGGAGAAAAGAGAAAAAAAAAATTAGGTTCAATGACATGCTTTGGAATTTTTTTTATTAATATTTTTAAAACGAACTTTTTAATTAAAAAACATGAAGTGGAATGTCCACAGCTTACAAGGAAAAAACACAAGCGATTACATCAAATAACCATAAATCTAAGTTCCGAGCTAATCTGAGATTTCTGACTCGAGTTTCCACAGTTGATAGAAAGACGGTAATCGGCGGAGGACTATCAACTACACCGTGAAGGATCTTGTTGCGCCAAATCCAGATGCAGGAGGCTATCGCTTTGAATTGATAGGCCCATTCTTTATTGCGTCCCTGAGTATTGAAATTCCGATGAATCCATTCAGGAGCAGAGGTGTGGGAAAATAACTCATCCCAAAAGTGCCTGGGGAAGATGTTCTTCCAGAGCTTCTTAGGAAGCGTGCAGTCTCTCAAGGCATGAATGATCGATTCTTCTTCATTCTTACACAGTTGACAGGCCGCAGACTCATTGACGTGTCATTTAAACAGCAAGGTCATAGTAGCGAGAGCCTCGTGGGCTGCTTGCCACATCAAAAATTAATACGCGACGGGCCGTTAAGTTTCCAAACATCTTTCCAAATCTATGCCATAGGGGAATTACTCCCCATGGTGAGGAACTCATAGGCGTCTGCCACAGTATATTTTTTAGTAGTACCGTCTAGCCACACAATATTCATGTCATCAATCCCAAAGCCATCCTTTAAGAGACCAGCCGCATAGGAAATTCCCCAAACAAAGGAAGAAGTCTGCTTGGGATTCAAAAAGGTTACCGTATTTTTGCACCAAGAGCTTGATCCAAAGAGCCTGATCATCCGTAAGGATTTTCCACACTAGTTTACCCAACAGAGCTATATTCATAGAGCGAAGGTTCTTGAAACCGAGCTCTCCACTATCTTTGGGTTGGCAGAGTTTATCCCAAGAGAGATAGTGCATTTTCCTCTCAGAATCCTCTTCACCCCAAAATAACTTTCTGCACATCTTTTCCAAATCTTCAAGACAAGTCTGAGGGAGTTTCATTGTCTGCATTGCATAAAAAGGGTGTGTTTGAAGGGAGCTATTGGTAAGGATCATCCTCCCCACCCGAGAGAGGCATTTCACTTTCCAACTTGAAAGTTTCCTTCTCATCTTATCTAAAATGTAACTGAAAATTGTAGTGGTTACTCTCGAATGAATTAGAGGCACCCCAAGATAATGTCCATGGTTGGCAGAATGCCGCATACTCAATTCATTGCCGATCAACACTTGAAGTTGTTGAGGAGTATTTTTAGAGACATGGTACATGGACTTAGCAAAGCTTAATTTCTGACCTGAGCAACTGCAAAAGTCCATGAGCACTCGTTTGATGATTTTTGCTTGATATATAGTGGCCGCTCCAAAAAGGATCAAATCTTCAGGAAAGAAGATATGAGACATAGGGGGGCTTGTCTACTAATCCTCACAGGTCTCCAAGACTCATTAATAAGGGTTGCATCAATCATCTGACTGAGGTACTCCATACACAAGTCAAAGAGATAAGGGGCCAAGGGGTCTCATTGTCTAAGGCCTCTCAATAAAATGCTTCAACCGGCCCTAGACTGAACAGACAAATTCCACAACCGTCTCCAAACTCGGTCAAGAGCAGATGAAGAGAAAGGCCCATCTAATCGGAGCGTTGGATTATGAAGATACGTAGACATACAATACCCCGACAAACCGAGTACTGCCCCCTTTGATCAAAATGCCCTATAATTCATCTATGTGTGCCACTGTGAGTAATTGATAGGATACTCAAGATAGCATGCGCCTCGCGAGGGTAGTAGGAGTTCTACACCATATCCCGGTTCCACATGCAGATATGGCCATCAATGAGCACCTCCGCCTTCGTATCATAAGGGAGAAAAGCGAAAGCCACCCGGTACGTGGGCGCGCGGCAAATGTAGCCACGCATCCGAACATACTCGATTAGTTAGCCATCGCCCACACGTCAACTTAGTTTTCAGATCTAAACACTTTGTAATACTTTATTATTATTATTATTATTATTATTATTATTATTATTATTATTATTATTATTATTATTATTATTATTATTATTATTATTATTTATTTCTCCTAATATTTTAGCATGTGAGCTGCATTGTCGGTCATTCGGAAAGTTCTTGTGTGGTATATCCACATGCACCTAATTGACCGGTAAACAAATTTGGACCACATATTGGTAATTTAAGTATAATCATGTCCATTAGTGTAAATAAGGGTTTGGTACAAAGATGGGTGAACTCGGAACACTCTATTGTGGGTTTGGAGGTGCAGAGTGCACGCTCATATAAGTGTTTACGAGTTTACAGGTGTAAATGATCAAGTAGTGTTCATAAAACAAACTTAAAAGACACGGAAAATTCGTTTTGGAAAAATAGTGTCATAGGCGAGTGTTTACGAGTTTACAGGTGTAAATGATCAAGTAGAGTTAAAAAACAAACTTAAAAGACACGGAAAATTCGTTTTGGAAAAATAGTGTCATAGGCGGCCTCCTATGAACCACAGGCACCCGCCTATGGAAAATTTTCATGCAGAAATTTGAACTGGTTCATCTTCGTTTTCAGGACTTCACAGGCGCCCGCCTGTCTTCCGTAGGCGCTCACCTGTCGCCCGAAAATGCAAATTGGTGTGTCTTTTCCTGGTTTTTTAGCAGTTTTTTCTTCTTAACACCTTTCCACAAAGGTGTCTCTTAAATAAAAACGTTTTTAACCAACAAATACGATCCTAAGGTATAAAAACTGGTCTTACATGTTTTTAAAAGTTATTGAAAGATATATACAATACTTGATCATTTGAGAGAATACATTGAAAACACATTCAAGAATTCTTCATCTTTGTGTGTCAAAACTTCCTACAAAACTCCAATTGTATACTTTTCTTTTGGTGCTAAAAAGAAAAGGGTAAACGTAGTCTTATCTCACAAAGGTATTCGTGCAACCCGGGACATTGAATAAGGGTCGAATAACTTTTATAGGAAAGTGTTCCTACACGATTTTACGTAATATCAAGTTTTGACATTGTTGTTTTCGTTCTCCTACAAGATATTAAACAACACCTCACAATTTGAATTATGTTTAAAAATAAAAGGTACACAGTTTGCCACCCAAAAACTTCCCGGATCATTGGCCAAAAGAATCTCTCTCTATATATATATCAAGAAACAAACTGGTTATCTGATGAAGATTAATGGGTTAGTTGTCAGTGGTTTAAATATAGCTAGGATCCTTCTTATATATGCATCCTCGGAAGGGAATATTGCCCTCTGAACGAGGCATTATATTATTGGATTCTGAAAGGTTTTTATTTTTTTATATATATATTTTTATATTATATCCAGCTCCATTTCACAAGTCATTGTCTCACTGTTTCATTTCAACCATTATTTATGCAATCAAATCTTAATTACATGGATTTGTTCTGCTGTGTTTGTAGTTGTCCTTTTTCCTTTTTAAATGGCACCAGTAAAAACAAAAAATTTAAGAATTCTCAATTAATGTAAGAATTTCCCTACGATAAGGGCTTGTGAACCAGGATAAGGACTAAACCGCCAACAAAACGTCTCATGTAGACAGGGCCACAGGGGCAGAGTCAGGAACTGAAGTTGTGTGGGTTAGCGCGCGGACTATATATACATTCGGAATGGCTGGATTAGTATAATTTGATGAGTTGGATTGAATCATATCGGTTGGTGTAAGTTCTTTTTCGGGTGGGCTTAACCCCATCGGCCATATGCATGCATTTGGCTCCGTCTTTGCATGTAGGCAAGTCATACAACTTAGTATACGCTAAGGATGCGTAGTGGCAAGAAGCGGTGAGTGTTGGTGCTAGTGGAGGTGGAGGTGGTGGTGGTTGACAGGCGACGGCTATTATTTTCCATTTTTATTACATCTCATTTTCAGATTTAATGAAAATATAATTTTATTGATTCAATAAATCAAATTTCATAACATCACATTTCATTTATGTTGAAGTGACATCTCCCCAAAAGCTTAAATTGATAGAGAGATAGATAATTAACATTATATCTCAATATGCCACTCAAGTGTGAGCCTACAAGAAAGCAGAGAGACTCGTGTGCCAAGTGTGAGTCTATAAGAAACGAGAGAGACCCGTGTGAGCCTGAGCCTATAAGAAGGGAGATAAGGCCAAATACTTGAAGGTCTAGTTCGCATGAGTCTATAAGAAGGGAGATAATGCCAAATACTTGAAGGTGTAGTTTTTTTTTTTATTGAAAATTATGCTTGCAGCGGGGCTTGAATCTAGGACTCTCTGCTCAGATACCATTTTGAATTATTATCTCTCCCATAAGATTAAACAGATGAGAAAGTAGATAATTACCATTATATCTCAATAAATTCAATCCATGTTCAAACAATAGAACACTTTATTGATCAAAGAAATATAATACAGAAATGCATTAAAAAAAACCAAGTAAATTTATTAATCACTAAAATACTAACAAATGTATGTCCTTAAATTTATTTATCAAGAAATATATAATTTGGTACATACAATTAAACTCTACATACAATTCAAATTTATTATATTTTCCTCCTCCTTTTTTTTTTTTTTTTTTTTTTTTTTTTTTTTTTTTTTTTTGTTGTTGTTGTTGTTGTTTACCTTTTCAATTTCGTCAAACTTGATGAATCTCCATGGGAAAACAAGGCTGTCTCTTCCAAAAGTCAGCATGCATTTTAAGAATTTGTAAAGCTCTATCTTTTGTTGATGATTGACCACTTATATGCAAAAGTGCCACTAACTTTTTAACCCCTCCAAAACTCAATATTTCCTCCAAAACCCTTTTATTTGGATTATTAATACAAATCAACCACAAGATCTTGACCCCAATTCTTGTACATCAGTACATGTATTAGACACATTCAATATCTTCTTTAAAATTGCAGCAATCCCTAATCCATGTTCTTGAAATGCAAGTCTCCCTTCATCACATTCACAAATGAGTGTAATCAATTGCATGATTTTCTCACATTTTGATTTGTTTGAATCTGGAAGAAGCTCAATTAGTATACATAATCCCCCAGCTTCAATGATTTTCGATTTGCTTGTTTTCGATACGTTCGATATGTCGATCAAGACTTGTAGTGCACAAGAACTTGATTTTGTGATTACATCATCCGAAATAATCTCCAAAAGGGACTTAAAGAAACCAATCCCTTCTTCTTGAATAACATTATCACAACTCCAATGATGATTATATCTTGCCATTTCTTGGAAGATCGAAACCGCGGAGAATCGGGCTTCGGCGCTCCCTCTTTGAAGCATTAATGCACATGATTTCATGCATTCCGGCTTGAGCAGCAAGTCAAGTACGGTTTGATGGTCAGTGATCACCAAAAGAAGGTGGTGCAAGACTATAAGGGCTTCACATGCACGAAAAGCTGTGAAATCGCAAGTCTCTACTAAGATCTGTACAATTATCTTGACAAGAACCTCAACCCCACCGATTTTCACAAGATCCCTTTTTGTTTCATCCCCTAATTCAACCAAAGATCTCAACTTTTTTAAAGAACTAACCTTGAATGGTGTGGATTCAATCTTCTTGATCAAAGAAACCATCTCCTCATGATTGCTTGGATCACAAGTAACTACTTGATGTTTCCCATTCTTCCATGATTGGATAAGCCTTTTGAGTGTATGATTTGGGGTCATCTCAAAGCTATCAATACATTGCATAGTGGCTGGACATGTGTTTTTCTTGTATTTCTTGAACCACTTCACGATGTTCTTGCGTTCGTACGTGACGCCTGTACAGATTGTTACGGGGTCCACCATGATCTCCATTGAAATGGGACACAAAAGATCTTGATCATGAATATCCATGGATGGGCATGGATGATCAATATTGATCTCCATTATGTTAATGCATATGGCTATAATAATGCATATGGCTATAAGAGGGAGTTGTTTGATGAATGAATATATATATATATATATTCACAAGATTAAAAAGGAAATCTTGATTGATACGTTTTCCCATTAGAATTTTAGGTTTGACTTTTTATAGAATTAAAAAAATAAAATGTTGAACGCATTTATTCAGCGACAGCAGAATTCTCCGTAGCATTTTGAAAACGACAGTTGTACTGAACAAAAATGTTATTTTCACGGTAAAATGACATAACGAGCCTAACAAATTATCTCAAAGCATCACGAGAAGTAACGAATGCTAGCAGTTGCGATAACTTGCTATGGGTTTAATATGTCTTTGCAGAATGTACCCCACGTTGTTTACTATATTTTGCTTTTCTTTTTTAAGTTATCTTATGTTTTGCGACACCCCGTGATATTTTGTTACACTTTTCTATGTTTTTTGTGATATTCGTTGCGACACCCCACGTTGTATACTACGTTTTGCTATTTTTATTTTAAGTTATCTTACGTATTGCGACACCCCGCGACATTTCGTTTAGTCGGGAAGTGTTCACGGATTTTTGCAATGAAAATAAACAAGTAATAAATTTAAATCCGGTATACCCCAAGTGCAGGAATCGTAGTATAGAGGTTGATACCGGGTCGATCTTACGGGGAATCGGGGTTGCTTAACCTAATTTTTATTATCTAACCTAACTATGTCACGAGTACTACTAAAAAGATACGAAAATAAAACAGAGAAGAACTAAAGCGAAAAACGAAACTAACAACAAGAATAATCGACGAAAGATCGAGATCTAAAGCCAGGAAAATATGGTTGCGAACAAAATTATCTAAACGAAATATTCTAAATCTATTATGAAATAAAGATTGTAAATTTACTAAGCAATTCAAGTTCGAGTGATTTAATCAATAATTTACGAACGAACAAGCTATTGATCCACCTATCCTACAACAATCAATTTCTATCCGTTATCTCGTGATTTCTAACCAAGTTGTGATTCACCTAGCCAAGGTATGAACTCCTAAATTCTTAGACAAGTTCGCCTATTAATCTTCTATCTTTCGATCTAAAGATTAATGCTTTCTAACCAAAGGTGTGAAATTTATAAGTTCCTAACCTAGAAATCTAACCTAATAACTCTCGTTATTTAGATCAAAGATCTATTCTTTATCATGGGGATCTAGGGTTTAACATGATTCTCATCAATATAAACAATCAAGCATGCAAACATCTTTCGATATAAATTGCATAAAAACATGATAAACATAATAAAGAAACAACTTGAATTAAATACTCACAAGATAATCGAGAAACGAAACTGAATTGTTGATCGGATGGCTTCACAACGCTTGTTCAATAGAGGTCTAGCCCCTTAGCATCATCTTGAAGTTCGAATTACTTGAATAAAAATACATAAAAGTGTTTGATCTAAACTAGAAAATTAAAAGCATAAACTTGGAGTAAAAACTAATAAAAATCGCAGCTAGGCCGCCCCTAGGGTTTAGGGTTCGAATAATGATGTTATTATGTGGAGAAAACGCAGCCTTTTTATAGATTCCTGAGGCGGTTCAGTAAAGACGGTTTAAGGACGCCCGTCCAAAGAATCAAACGCCCGTCCAACCTTCAATGCAAACTTCGAATCGGGCCGAGTCATGGTCAGACGTCCGTCCTTCTTTAATTTGGACGCTCGTTCAGCAATTTAAACAAAACTCTGATATGAATTTGCCAACCTGGACGGCCGTTCACTTGCTTAGACGCCCGTCCAACTGGACGGGACTTAGGACGTGCGTTCACTTGATCAAAAATCGACTTTCCTTCATTTATCTCTTTTCTTCTTTCCAACTTCATCCTTATCTCTTTTTCATCAAATAAAGCCGAACTTTATCATCATTTAATCATCTTTTGAGCCGCAATTATGCATCTACAAGTTATTAAAAACATCGCAAAGTGTAATAATATTCAAATAAACATAAAATCATCAATAAAACACATAAATTAACCAATTTTGCGAATAAACCGTTTAAAATCTCATTTGCTCAATAAATCCAATAAACATTTAATTTCTATGCAAATAATAAGAATATGGAGGAAATCGTTACAAAATATAACGATATAAATCATATAAAATCACCCTTAACAACTCCCCCACACTTAGCTTTTGCTCGTCCCGAGCAAAACAAGACAAAATCAAGGCTCGAGACAAAAAAACAGACATCTCAGCAATTATAACACATATTCAATAACTTAGAGGTTCACCCTGGTGTGTGTGCAAAGCCATAACAAACTTCCACTAAGTCCAAACTTGAAAATTTCAAAGCAAACTAGCTAATACCCCCTTCAAACTAGAGATAAATGATACTTACAAGATGTACCCTACAAAACGTGACATATCCCGAAAAAAGATGATAGAATATATCTAGGGCATTTCTGAAATACTCAGAGGATAATCCCTACAACATATCTGCCAGTTTATACTGGGGATAAGGTAGACGATAACTAAGTCTTTCATTTCAATTCATACCAGTTCTTATATAAGTTGATTTAACTATTTTCACATTTAAACGCACATCAGAATGAGCTCTTGCCCTGTCATAGCAGAATAGGATATTCGAGATATACCCTACCTTACTCAAATCATAAGGCAGCTTCTTCTGACTGTCGTGAGCTTTTGGTCATCATAGTGGTATAGGAAATTTGAGGTATGACCTACCTCACTCAAATCATCGACCAGCTTCCGACACACACAATTTATTCATTCATTTTAAATTCAACTTTTCAACAACATTAGTTACGCTTTACCTATCACATTCAAACCTCAGATATTCACAGTATATCATACTTTGGATCTAAACACAAACTATCATAATCGTCACGATACATACGTCAGCACTAAGCACATGACTTATAAGATAATCAAAAATCACTAATCCAAAGGGGTATAGCTTTATATTTTAGCTCATCATTCACTATGGCTTGTGAAATATATATCGGGTGAAACAACTAACTTACTAAACATACGGTATACAACATCGATGACTATAAAAAAACGAACAAAGATATGCATTGCTTACTCGGGGCAAAACAAAAACAAAAATTTTGAAAAATTTAGCACTTTTTGCACAGAAACATAACAAAGTAAGCAAATGAATAGATACACATAAAATCCATTCCCCTCCCCCACACTTAAACCACAACGTGTCCTCAGGTTGTGCAGAAAGTAAAAAGAACAACAATACTTAGCTGATTTCGTAGATATTCGAGCCGTTGGTCAGGCTGGTGCATGAAAAGGCCAACGCTCTCGAAGGCGTATAGAACTCGTTCCAACATGACTCAAATGGTACCTCGACAAAACGTCTAGAAAGATATCTGCACTACTTGACAACCACAGAAAAAATCTCGAGGAAAACGGGGGAATATTATCGCAAAAATGAAAAAGAATGATAAGGATTAAGATAAGGTAAAAGCGAATAAGATCAAAAGAGTAATCATTCAGCACAATAAAAATCGAAAATAATAGCAATGTCAATCATCGAAATACAAAACAAAGTATGAAATAGCCTTATGGCTTACATGATCCATCGAAAATAAGAAGCATACGGAAACCGACAGTCGCTTACAAAAGAGAAATACAATGAATCAGCAAGAAAGCAACAATAGTAGCACGATACAACCAAACCGAAGATGAAAATACGAAATACAGAATCATAAATCAGTCAGGGCTGCCCCGGGGGTGTAGAATCATCAGCCGGAGGTACATCACCCGTAGAAGTGGTAGAAGAAGGTCCCGGCTGTGACGTAGGTGTTAGGAAATCTACGCGGGAACGCAGCGGAATTTAAAATTTTATTTCCTTTTAACCAGGATCGACTTCGTTTAAGCAATAAACAAATAAGCTAGTAGACGGTGGTTACCTTGGTTGATCTATAAGATCGACGCTTTGACCGTCTAAGGAGAGTAGTTCTGCATAGAGCCGCCCAAGTGTTCGGCCTCTACCGCCGATCCACACGAACGAAAATGCCCGCCGGAATCCCATCATGGATTGCTATTGGAAAACTCCGGTTGCTAGACCGGCCTTTTTCCCTCTCTCCAACTCTCATAGGATGCTCTCTATTTTACACAAGAACTATTAGTTCTTGGAATTGTGTTGTACAAAATAGCTTGACACCCACCTCTTATTTATAGTGGTTGGGGCGCCCTATCTAGTGTGGAGGAGAAGAAAACCTTTTTCCAACAAAATAAGGAAAATATAATTGATTGATTTATCTCATTTATTACAATATCTCATATTAAATAAATCTAGGATATTGTCAATATCTTATATTGAATATTTCCAAGATATTGTCAATATCTAATATTGACAATCTTTATTTTATTACCATAAATCAATTTACACATGTGTATATATCACATATATATTGTTACACATATAAATCCATATATATATATATATATATATATATATATATATATATATATATATATATATATATATATATATATATATATATATATATACATGCATGCGCATGCTGCCAAACACTTTTGCACACACGCACACATAGGTATTATATATATATATATATATATATATATATATATATATATATATATATATATATTAATATCTAATATTAATATTTGGTAATACCATTAATTAAATTGCACAACCCAAGTGTATCTTACACACTTCAATGTGGCGCCCCTTTGACCAACAAATTGGCTTCCGGAATATTCTTTAATTAATATAATATTATTAATATCTTGTATTTAATTTATTCATAATAAATAAATACCACCATATTAATTTACCACTATAACCTTTATAGTCTCGAGATAAACTTTCCTTATTTGGTTATCATCTATAACCACATTTTAATCCGGCTAGATGTTCATATGTGTGTGTGACCCGATAGGCTTCCGAATATGTTGGCCGTAGACACAAAGTGTAAATTACGAAAATGCCCTTCATGCCTAACGATCACGGGATAGCGTCTAGCAACACACCGTGACCCCCAATCATCGGAAGAGTCAAATGCAATGACTACTACCTTTCATGTGAAACAGTTACCGTGTAACTTACAATCCTATCGCTGTAATAATATCCATACGGTCGTTAGTCGAGTGTCAAAACATCAACGACCGTATCTTATAATCTGGATATCAAGCTCTCTCGAAGTAACTCATTTACTCCCACTTTGCAAAGATTCACGAGAGTAAGACATTCCTTATAAGAAGGCCATTTCGGATATTCGATCCCAATCATAGGATACGCGATTCCCGGACGACCAACCATGTATACTCCGCATGCTTCGATATCATACCCAATCACTACCGCATGATCGCCCCGTGGCTAGGGGAAACCTCAATAGTGTCAAAGCATGACAATCCACACTGTGATGCAATGAAGACTCCGGTCAAAAGGATAATTACACAACCGCCACATAGTGTGACACTTATCCGTGTAAGTGGGTCAGTCTAACGTACACATTCTCTAATACACGTCCACGTACGGTCCAAGTGTCTCTACACTTCGATAGACGAGATCTATCCCCTTACTAAAAGACGAAAGACATCTAATACGTGCTAGTCTCGTTTATACTATCAATGTCTGTTTAATAGTACATCGGCTTTAGAGACATTTAAGTATCAAACTTATTAAAGTGATTAGAGATCTCATCAACCATAATCGCCTATCATGGTTTCTCTATCACGAGTTTAATACTAAGGACGTTATCATATAACAATTCATAATTGGTTCTCTAAAAGAACATATATATGACAACAGAAAAGCCATTTAATATGTGTATAAACATAAAGAAATAGTAGAAATGATCCGACCCGGTCGGATCCGGTCCAACCCGATTGGGTTTAGGACACTATTTCAACAATCTCCTACTTGGCCTAAAACCAATCACTCGTACACACGAGACCAAGTTGAAACACAAGAATCTCATGCAATACTCGCAACCGGCCCTAGCCATAAACGGATCGCTATCCGCGGGGACTCCGACTATCTTCATATCATGCTCCAAATGACCAAGTCAAAAGGAACCGCCTCAACACACACACGAATCTCTGACGAGACCCTGGTCCTTGCTTCATGCAATGAATCCACTTACTATATCAGCTATATAGAAAAGGTGGAAGAACCATACAAGGTTCAAGAATGAACCTTCAGATCCATGTCTTGCTCCCGCTAGCCTCTAAGGCACTACTTTGTGTTTTGGCTAAGTTGTAGAGTTTACGGTGACCCATAGGCTAGAACATTTCCGGCTCAACGTATCACTTAATCAAAGTGATCGCAAACCCGGATCGTAGCTCCCACTCGCCTTCATAAGACTCGGGATATACGTCTGTATAACTATATTTATCTAATTCCAAGTTTCGATAAACTAGAAACTCTTCCTTAACTTGTTTAAGGATATTCTCGACATTTACCAGATTTACTTTCATACTTGCTCATGACTCTTCATGAATTATGAACATCCGGCATTTCCTTTATGATGGTTCCTATCGCGATAGCGAAGGAAACCTTCCATAAGCATCATCTTTCACCTTATCTTTAGGACGAACGTCCTAACATAGATAGATCTTGAGAACAACGGCTAGCGATATCCCCGTCGTGATCTATGCTAAACTCTTTTAGCATCACATCTATATAGGTAAACTATAATCTAACGACGATTAAATCTATCACTATAGATTCTTATTTCTAAAACTAAGAACGCAATCCAAGTGCTTTCGTAAAGATCTTGAACTACCAAACATTAATTGACGTGACATGGGGTGATAATTCTCGAGAGAGATATCTAATACCTTGCTCAAAACTCATAACACACTCCCACTATCCATCTTGCACATTGGGCATATTCTTCTTTTGACTAAATCAAACTCCTTTGATTATCAAACAAAGAAATCGTCTAGAGAAACTTGTTTGAGTCCATAAATGGATCTCGTGGGCTTACATATCATGTTAACGTCTATGAACATCGAGCTATATGCCCAACGTCTTCAACACTATCATATAGCCATAATATCAAGTTATAACAAGCATCATCTGAATAGAACTGGGCTCAGCTGGCAGCATAAAGGTAATTACAAGGTTTACACCCCGTACCCCTCAGCCGTCACTATAGCCTGATGGTAATCATATTACTATCCATGTCGACCTTTCGGGGACATTCCCGCTTAGGTAAGACGGACTAGGTTCACAACACCGGTCATCACTAATGGAATCTAATTCGATTTTATGGCTCCCGGCCATATCTCTCAAACTTTGCCTTTCAAACATTCTTTCATGAGTCGTGAGATATTCATTCTTCAAGATGAACGTACTGCGACCCTTTCGGGCTTGAGGTTATCTACAGACTTACAGAACTTTTGTGTGCACTGAGCAGTGATCTACACCTCATCGCTATGTGGCGTCTGCTCACGTTCCATTGGTTGAATATATCTTTGTGGTTCTCAAACTCTTTTGAGATCTTATTCACTCCCACTGTTTCTTTTGGAAGAAACACTTCCTCTAGAAGACAGCATGTTTGGAGACAAACATTTTGCTCCACGGACAAGTAAATAATATCTAGCATGCTAGCTAAGATATTCCACAAAGTTGCATATGTCGTACTAGGTTCCAAGCCTTTCTGACTCTGCCTATGACAACTTCAAATCATCGGTTAAGATAGATTCGACATTATCATCTTCCATATCTAATATGGAATTTATTCAACCTTTATTTTGGAACTAGGTTAAGTATAAGGGCACTATCCCGAAACGGGTAAGGGATACTTCGCATGGCTTGCGTCACACCTCTATCATATAAAGTGTAGTTTCCATTTTGGGAACACAATCTAATTGCATATCCCAAAGATGGTATCCTTCAAGGGAGAATCTTATTCATTTTCAGACGACTTCTGAAACACCCTTCAGGTATTAATTACTTCAATCCAATTGAAGATTAATTCCTAAGTAGCTCATCAATCTCATATTCGTACTGGCTCGAACTTTTCGGGCTTTCCGAATTATGCACTTCACTGAGTACACTTGACTATTTCTAAAATTAGTCGTAGAGATTAATAAACAATTATTTGTGGCATTAATTGTCACAAGCCAACAAACATCGGTATGTTTAGGCTTTAGACAATTTTCTAGATTTTTATAACCTTTTCATAAAAGGGTATTTTAGTCATCTTTAGATAAGATACGCATAACCCACATGATTTATAATCATATGGTTTAACATTATCAGAATGACGTTTAATTACACGCTTCCCTTCCAGAGAGACTATGTCAAGAGTAACCACAAATCAAGGATAATAACCATACAAATATTTAGTTGAGATCTCATCACTTATATCATCTATATAGTGACATCAATCTAGTATGTTAGATTCAGTGACCTTCCAACTTTATCGGAATAACATTTATTCTTTACAATTGAATATGTCTACTAAATCCTAACAAATAACTGAAAGTATGTTCTTCATAAGAACCGGAACATAATAACATTTATTTAGTTCCCTTATCAGTTTACTAGATCCAGAATATGGTAAGTGTCACAACGTTTGCTTCACCTTCCATATCTGTATTTAATCTTTCTAATTTAATCACACTCGCAAGATATCATATATCTAAAAGTTGACTTTGAACTTAGATAGATTTGTCTCAACTCACTTGCCTAAAAAAACTTCAATAAGTTCTCTATTTAAGCACATGCCCTAACTTTCCCTTTTAATCCTTCAAGCACTTGTAGAATGTTTCTTATTGTAGTCTTCATAAGACTTAAGAGAGATCACAAGAGCCATGTCTTTAATTCCCTTTCATAAAGAAAATCTAAAGTTTATTAAATAGTTTATTTAACCTTTTAAATCGTATTTAAAACATTAACTATTTAATTAACCTTTAAGCAATGGCAGAATTAAGTCTATACTTAAATCTTACAATTTTGAAAACAACCTTTCCAAAATTAGACGTGGTCATTCTTATCCAACGTTTGAATTAATTGTCATCGTATGACTGAATGATCATCTTGGATCGTATCCAATATATGACTAATTCGTTGAAACTTATTTCAAATGATTTAATCATATCATGAACTTCCGCTTTCATTAATAATTAAAGTCTTGGAGCACTGCATCAATTATGTAATCTCCTTGTCTCTAACTACTATAACGGGATGGCTCATGTCATTGCTTATTTTAAAAAGATTAAAATTACTTAACCATATTTGAGAACGTTTCTCAAAATTTACAGTCATAATTTGGTTTTACTAATCGAGAATAAAACATAAATATAAAGTTTGCTAAAACTACAACATAAAAATGAAAATAAAAGAGTGTTGTTGTTTATACACGCAAAATCAAAAATGGTCTTTTGATTTATGATTTTGCTCCCACTAGTCAACTACTCCCAATTGACTTTCAAGAATCTTTCAAAATTCTTTAGTGGCCAAGATCCCATCGGTTACCCCGATTCCCGACGAGGGCCGATCAACCGGAATAATTCGAAAGGTATGTAACTCTTACCAATCACATCTCTATGTGACTCTTGGTGGTTGACTAGTCAACTCTTTGACAATTCACATCTTTATGTGGTAGTCAACCCCTTGCCTCTAGAATAAGACGGTCCTGACGAGGGCCAATCACCGCAATACTCTAGTCAAGTCATAACCCAATATTCGCGAGATCTCATACGATCATATCTCAATAACGACGATATACCCATGGTAGGTCAACTCCCGACGAGGGCCGATCAGTTGGATCCGAACAAAGGCTCTTCACCGTCGCTATAATATTGGGAGACAATTTTCGACTTGATTTTTGTTGTGGAAGTATTTACGTAAATTAATTCACTTAATTAATTTTAATTACGGTCTCATCAAATATATCTATCTCTATAGACATACATCCTACACATTTATCTAGATCGTGCCTAGTCATGCATCTATCGTATCATATAAAATAAATACTAGCACAAAATAAATAAATGCGTAAAGTAACCGGTATGATCATGGACTTTTCCTAGGTGCGGTTTCGAATACAAACCGACGAAACCGCGGGTCACAATCTAAAGGTAGTACGCAACCGCCAATAGGATCTTTAATGCTCCATTCTCCAATGGGATCTTTATTTTCGTCTTTCTTTGGTCTACATCTTCTGCTCCATTCTTGTTACATTTAATTCTATCTAATAAAATAAATACACCCGCCGCACACGGGGGGGAGCTAACGGGAATGGGATGAATGCAGAAAATAAACTAGGTCACGTTCTTTATAACGGCCTAGGACAATTTTTAAACCAACGGAAAATTTAAATCATTCACATCTATCCTATCGGTCGAGTCCATGATCAATCGGGGTCCATATAATCATATTATATCTACTATATCTAATCCATACAATAAAATTTTATGAAAAAGATAAAATTAAAATTTAACTACTTGCGTCTTAATTAATCAATTAACATTTAATCTATTAAATAATTTTATCCAATCAATTAACTAATTAACATTTAATTAATTAAATGATTTTAATCGAAATAAAATTAACGATTAATTTTAAACCGATTTTAATTTTAATTTTAATTAATTAGAACTATTCCAAAAATAAATCAAAATTAAAATTATTTCTCTTTTGTTTCTTTCCTTTTGATTCGTAATCAAAAGGGATGCGTTTGGTTTCCTAAACCAAATTTGGCTTAGGCCTGACCACTTTCCAAAATCAAAATTTTGGAAGTGGCTGCAAGCTGGCCTTTTACAAATCAAATATTTGAAAAGGGCTGCAGCCTATTCCAAATCAAATATTTGGAAAGGCCAAATAATTTTGGTTTAGGCACCACTTTCCAAAATCAAAATTTTGGAAATGGCTGCAAGCTAAAACGCTTTTCCCAAATCAAATATTTGGAAAGGCCAGCCTATTCCAAACAAATTTTGGAAATACCATTATTATTTTAATGCATGCGCATCCCAATGGCCCAAACTATTTGAACCATTGGTTAGCCACATGACACAACTAAACAAAGGAAATTAATAATCACAACTATGAACCATATTGAATCAAAAATACACAAAACAAAATTTTGGAGATCCGCCAGCATTGACCGGCCGACTGCCGGCAGCAGGCTGCCCTGCCGCCGCCGCCGCCGCCGCTGGGGTGGTGCCGCAGCCAGTCGGCCGAGCACCACCAGATCTCTTTTTTTTTTTTTCTTTTCGTGTATCAATTTTGCAAATCAAAAAATCTTTCATCTTTTAATTACGTGATTTAAACGATAAAATTAACTACGCACAATTACATGCTTATTGCTTAAGCTCGAAGCTCTCTCTGATACCACTGTTAGAAAATCTACGCGGGAACGCAGCGGAATTTAAAATTTTATTTCCTTTTAACCAGGATCGACTTCGTTTAAGCAATAAACAAATAAGCTAGTAGACGGTGGTTACCTTGGTTGATCTATAAGATCGACGCTTTGACCGTCTAAGGAGAGTAGTTCGCATGTAGCCGCCCAAGTGTTCGGCCTCTACCGCCGATCCACACGAACGACCCGCCGGAATCCCATCATGGATTGCTATTGGAAAACTCCGGTTGCTAGACCGACCTTTTTCCCCTCTCTCCAACTCTCTATAGGATGCTCTCTATTTTACACAAGAACTATTAGTTCTTGGAATTGTGTTGTACAAAAGAGCTTGACACCCACCTCTTATTTATAGTGGTTGGGGCGCCCCTATCTAGTGTGGAGGAGAAGAAAACATTTTTCCAATAAAATAAGGAAAATATAATTGATTGATTTATCTCATTTATTACAATATCTCATATTAAATAAATCTAGGATATTGTCAATATCTTATATTGAATATTTCCAAGATATTGTCAATATCTAATATTGACAATCTTTATTTTATTACCATAAATCAATTTACACATGTGTATATATCACATATATATTGTTACACATATAAATCCATATATATATATATATATATATATATATATATATATATATATATATATATATATATATATATATATATATATATATACATGCATGCGCATGCTGCCAAACACTTTTGCACACACGCACACATAGGTACTACCTCCGGTCTAAAATGTAAGTCACCGTTGACTTTGGCACGCATATTAAGGAGGCGATAACTAATCGAATTTTTACACTATCATGACGAAATTACCCATTGTTTACACTGCAATTGACTGAACAAGGGCTAGAGGGTAATTTCGTCATGATAGTGTAAAAATTCGATTAGTTATCGCCTCATTAATATGCGTGCCAAAACAACGGTGACTTATATTTTGGACCGGAGGTAGTATTATTTATATATATATATATATATATATATATATATATATATATATATATATATATATATATATATATATATTAATATCTAATATTAATATTTGGTAATACCATTAATTAAATTGCACAACCCAAGTGTATCTTACACACTTCAATGTGGCGCCCCTTTGACCAACAAATTGGCTTCCGGAATATTCTTTAATTAATATAATATTATTAATATCTTGTATTTAATTTATTCATAATAAATAAATACCACCATATTAATTTACCACTATAACCTTTATAGTCTCGAGATAAACTTTCCTTATTTGGTTATCATCTATAACCACATTTTAATCCGGCTAGATGTTCATATGTGTGTGTGACCCGATAGGCTTCCGAATATGTTGGCCGTAGACACAAAGTGCAAATTACGAAAATGCCCTTCATGCCTAACGATCACGGGATAGCGTCTAGCAACACACCGTGACCCCCAATCATCGGAAGAGTCAAATGCAATGACTACTACCTTTCATGTGAAACAGATTACCGTGTAACTTACAATCCTATCGCCGTAATAATATCCATACGGTCGTTAGTCGAGTGTCAAAACATCAACGACCGTATCTTATAATCTGGATATCAAGCTCTCTCGAAGTAACTCATTTACTCCCACTTTGCAAAGATTCACGAGAGTAAGACATTCCTTATAAGAAGGCCATTTCGGATATTCGATCCCAATCATAGGATACGCGATTCCCGGACGACCAACCATGTATACTCCGCATGCTTCGATATCATACCCAATCACTACCGCATGATCGCCCCGTGGCTGTGGAAACCTCAATAGTGTCAAAGCATGACAATCCACACCGTGATGCCATGAAGACTCCGGTCAAAAGGATAATTACACAACCGCCACATAGTGTGACACTTATCCGTGTAAGTGGGTCGATCCCAACGTACGCATTCTCTAATACACGTCCACGTACGGTCCAAGTGTCTCACACTTCGATAGACGAGATCTATCCCTACCCTAAAAGACAGAAGACATCTAATACGTGCTAGTCTGTTTATACTATCAATGTCCTGTTTAATAGTACATCAGCCTAGAGACATTTAAGTATCAAACTTATTAAAGTGATTAGAGATCTCATCAACCATAATCGCCTATCATGGTTTCTCTATCACAGTTTAATACTAAGGACGTTATCATATAACAATTCATAATTGGTTCTCTAAAAGAACATATATATGACAACAGAAAAGCCATTTAATATGTGTATAAACATAAAGAAATAGTAGAAATGATCCGACCCGGTCGGATCCGGTCCAACCCGATTGGGTTTAGGACACTATTTCAACAGTAGGGGCCCCTGCTGCCGTGTCATTCTGCTCCTCATCCGAAGACGACTCACTATGAAGAACATCCGCAATGGCCTGCTCGATGTCGTCGGAGAAGACATAATCCATAGTACTCGGATTGAAGAACCTGTCGTCCCTCGGAGGGCGATTCTCGCTCATACGCCGCAAAATAGACAAAATATTGTTCTGTGAAGTCCGAATATCCTCCATCCAATCCCGTATACTATTAGCCATGCTCAACCTCATCCGGACTGAGGGAGATAAAGTAGGAAGGGAAGAAACTGGAGGCGGTGCTGAAGTGGGGCCAGGCTCCTGTGCCTCTGTACCCTCAGACTGTCCCGAAGACCGTACTTTCTCCCGCTGCAAGTATCGAGGATTCTTCGGCTTGTGATCATTTTTGTATTCCGGCACTCCAGCATCTATGCATAAACTGTGGATCAAATGCGGACATATCAAACTTCTTGCATATACTTTCTGATTCGTGGCTATCTCATCGAAAATGGCTTGACCGACATCAACATTCAGCTTGAAGTTTAATGCATACAACATCCCGAGGTCACCAATGTGAAAATGAGTCAGGTTGTTCTTAGGTAACAACCTGTTCTGAATAAAACGACATTGGACCTTCCAATCTTCCGTCCAACTCGTTGTGACCAATTCCTTTCTATCTCCACCCGGTCTAAGTGTCCCCGGCAACGGCGCCAAAAACTTATTCACGGATTTTTGCAATGAAAATAAACAAGTAATAAATTTAAATCCGGTATACCCCAAGTGCAGGGATCGTAGTATAGAAGTTGATACCGGGTCGATCTTACGGGGAATCGGGGTTGCTTAACCTAATTTTTATTATCTAACCTAACTATGTCACGAGTACTACTAAAAAGATACGAAAATAAAACAGTGAAGAACTAAAGCGAAAAACGAAACTAACAACAAGAATAACTGGACAGAAGATCGAGATCTAAAGCCAGGAAAATATGGTTGCGAACAAAATTATCTAAACTAAATCTATTCTAAATCTATTATGAAATAAAGATTGTAAATTTACTAAGCAATTCAAGTTCGAGTGATTTAATCAATAATTTACGAACGAACAAGCTATTGATCCACCTATCCTACAACAATCAATTTCTATCCAGATTATCTCGTGATTTCTAACCAAGTTGTGATTCACCTAGCCAAGGTATGAACTCCTAATTTCTTATACAAGTTCGCCTATTAATCTTCTATCTTTCGATCTAAAGATTAATGCTTTCTAACCAAAGGTGTGAAATTTATAAGTTCCTAACCTAGAAATCTAACCTAATAACTCTCGTTATTTAGATCAAAGATCTATTCTTTATCATGGGGATCTAGGGTTTAACATGATTCTCATCAATATAAACAATCAAGCATGCAAACATCTTTCGATATAAATTGCATAAAAACATGATAAACATAATAAAGAAACAACTTGAATTAAATACTCACAAGATAATCGAGAAACGAAACTGAATTGTTGATCGGATGGCTTCACAACGCTTGTTCAATAGAGGTCTAGCCCCTTAGCATCACCTTGAAGTTCGAATTACTTGAATAAAAATACATAAAAGTGTTTGATCTAAACAAGAAAATTAAAAGCATAAACTTGGAGTAAAAACTAATAAAAATCGCAGCTAGGCCGCCCCTAGGGTTTAGGGTTCGAATAATGATGTTATTATGTGGAGAAAACACAGCCTTTTTTATAGATTCCTGAGGCGGTTCAGCAAAGGCGGTTTAAGGACGCCCGTCCAAAGAATCAAACGCCCGTCCAACTTCAATGCAAACTTCGAATCGGGCCGAGTCATGGTCAGACGTCCGTCCTTCTTTAATTTGGACGCTCGTTCAGCAATTTAAACAAAACTCTTATCTGAATTTGCCAACCTGGACGGCCGTTCACTTGCTTAGACGCCCGTCCAACTGGACGGGAATTAGGACGTGCGTTCACTTGATCAAAAATCGATTTTCCTTCCTTTATCTCTTTTCTTCTTTTCAACTTCATCCTTATCTCTTTTTCATCAAATAAAGCCGAACTTTATCATCATTTAATCATCTTTTGAGCCGCAATTATGCATCTACAAGTTATTAAAAACATTGCAAAGTGTAATAATTTTCAAATAAACATAAAATCATCAATAAAACACATAAATTAACCAATTTTGCGAATAAACCGTTTAAAATCTCATTTGCTCAATAAATCCAATAAACACTTAATTTCTATGCAAATAATAAGAATATGGAGGAAATCGTTACAAAATATAACGCTATAAATCATATAAAATCACCCTTAACAGGAAGAATACTTTGTCTTTGTGTGTATTGATACAAGCTAGGGTAATTACTAAGAAAAAAAAGATATATGGGATGTGAAGGAGATTGAACAAGTATAAGTTGTTTTTATCTTTTTTCTTAAAGAAATGTAATAGTGGAATGATCAAAGTCAACTGTATTGATACTTTGACCACTTGCAAGCTCTGCAAAGTGCAGACATGGTTGCTACTAAGTAATTCTTGACTTTTTTTAAATTTTAATAATGATTTGTAACAAAGTTATACACCTATCCAAGCTAAAAATGCAAATGGTCAGCCGTTCGTAAGGCTTGTCTCAATGGTTAAACCGAAGCTTAAGGGCCGAGAGGGTATGGATTCAAGCCACAGCACATGTGCATGTGTGAGTTTTATATACATCCAGTGTATACGATAATTTCGTATTTGAAAAAAAAATCCAAATTTGTTATAGATGGAGTGTTGATCATGGGATCATGTTAGTGTGATTTAATTTGCTCTTGTTTGATAAGGAGTGTTGCGTAGATTCGAGGGATCGTGATTTTGGTTACCATTTATCTGATTGTAATATTAATGTCGTAGCTAGCCGTTGGTTGAGTTCAACAAGGTTTGCCCAGAGCTTGATTGATGGTTAGAATATGTGTTGATAGGCCTATTGAATAAGAGAGGTGTTTATGGTGATTTTCTATGATTTATATCGCTTTATTTCGTAACAAATCCCTCTATACTCTGATGATTTGCATAGTAAAGTAAGTGGTTAATGGATTTATTAAGCAAATGAAGTTTGAAGTTGTTTGATTGCAAAGTCGAGTTGATTACGTGGTTTTATTGATGATTTTCTATCTATATGAATGATTTTACACTTTGCATGTTTTTATCATCTTGAAGGTACATAAAAATGTCATGGAAGGAGCTAAAACGATGTTCAACTGAATATTTGAATAGAAGAAAAGAGATAAAGTTGAGATTGGATTGAAGATTTAAAGTAAATTTGGAATGAAATTGAACTGAACGTGCGTTTGAAGTTCCGTCCGGCTGGACGGGCGTTTGGAAGAGTGAACGAGCGTCCAGAAGAGTCATTGGATTCAGGAAGTTGAGATATTTGCTTTGAACGAGCGTCTAAATTACATAGAACGGGCGTCTGATATGACTCGGCCCGACTCGAAGAATTTCATGCAGAATGGACGGGCGTCCAGGACCTTGGACGGGCGTCCATACGCCGACTTAGCTTAAACCGACTCAGAATTCTATAAATAGGCGCGTTTTTCCATCCCTAGAAGAACACAATTATCATAGGCGGCCACATAAACCCTAAGGGGCGATTTCCCTGTGGTTTGCACCCTCCACATACAAAGTTTATGCTTTTGATTTCCTAGATAAATTTCTTTCATTACATGTACTTTTTGGAAGCTTATTCGAGTATTCAAGCGATGATTAGAGGCTAGAGCTCTTTGGAACAAGCCTTGTGAAGCCAATTCTATCAACAATTTGATTTCTCTTTGGATTATCTTGTGAGTTTTTAATAAAAAGTTGTATCTTTATTATGTTCTTCATTGTTTTTATGCAATTTAATCGATGGATACCTTGCATGCATGATGTTTAATTTTTTATGAGAGTTGATTATTAAACCTAGATCACCGTAGTAAAGATTAGATCTTTAATCTAATTAACGAGAGTTGTTAGGTTGAACTTCTAGGTTAAGAGATTGAGAAATTTCATACCTTTGTTATTAAAGCGTTAATCTTTAGGATCGAGAGATGAAAGATTGATAGACGAGTTATCTAAGAAATTAGAAATTCATACTTATGATAGGTGAATCACAACTTTTGATTAATCATCACTAGATAATCGAGAGAAGAATTGAATGTTATAGAATTGGTGGATCAATTGCATGTTCGTTGTTAAAATTATTGATAAATCGTTTGTGCTTGGTTTGCTTAGCAAAGTTAGAATCTTTATTGCATATTTAGGTTATAGAGTAGAATTAGTTTAGTTAATTTGGTTCGTAATCATATTTCCTGGCTTTAGATCTCCAATCTTCTGTCCAGTTTAATTTTATTGTTTTTCGTTGTTAGTTTTGTTTTGTGTTGTAGTTTTTAATTGTTTTTATTTTCCAATTTTAGTAGTAGTAGTAGTTGTGTTAATTTAGAAGTTAGTTAAAAACTAGACCAACCCCGATTCCCTGTGGATTCGACTTCAGTATTAATCGCTATACTACGATCCCTGCACTTGGGGTAAACCGGATTTATTTTATTACTTGTTATATTTTTCTTTATAAAATCCGAGACAAGTTTTTGGCGCCGTTGCCGTGGAACCGGTACGGTTGTCTAGTTTTTACTATTTTTTTTCTTTCTGTTATTGATTATTTTTCATAGGTTTTAACCTTTAGTTTTTAGTTTAGACAACTTGATTTTGGTTTCGGTTTATGCAAACTCGGAGTCAAAAGGGGCCACTACTCTACACCCCTGACCTCGAGCGGACCATAGTCCGACCAAACAGGCGGAGAATCCGTCCTCGGTTCTTGCTGACAAGGCCGATCAAGATCTTGAGGAACGTCTGGCTGAGGAGATCGAAGAAATAGTCATAATGGCTGTAGACGATAGACGTACGTTGGCTGACTACGCCATGCCTGGCGAAGTCAAAGTCAACCCAGCGGTCGTTTTACCAGCTATTACTGCGGCAACTTTTGAACTGAAACCCGGTCTTATCCAAATGATGCAGCACGCATCTATCTTTCATGGTTTCCAATCTGAGAATCCTCACACTTATGTACACACATTTTTGGAAATATGTGGTACAACTCGCATACAAAGGGTAAATGAGTATGCAATTAAGTTAAAATTGTTTCCGTTTTCCTTGAAAGGGGAGGCAAAAGAGTGGTACAACTCTTTACCTGCTGAATCAATTACCACCTGGGCTGGACTCGAGAAAGAGTTCCTGAGTCAATATTTCCCACCATCCAAAACAGCCCAGTGCCTAAGTGAAATCTTCACTTTCTACCAAAAGGAAAACGAATCTTTCTTTGATGCTTGGAAGAGATTTAAGGCTCTCCTTAGAAAATGCCCTCATCATGGTTTAGACTTGCAGAGGCAAGTCAACACGTTTTTCAGTGGATTGACCGAACTCACTAAGGGTATGGTCAACAGTTCTTCAGGAGGAGCATTTTTACAGAAAACACCTGAAGAGGGGTGGGCATTATTTGAGGATATTGCCAAATACAACTATGCCCCCTCATCTCATGCTATCCAGGCACCACCACCTCCTCCTCCTCCTAGGATCGAGGAGGTGAACATGAAAAATCAGATTGCCATGCTGCAACAACAGGTGGCTGCTCTTTCAATGTCTCCAAATCCAACGAATCAAAATCTATCATTTCCGCAGAACTCTCAAGTTCTGTTTTGCGAAGATTGTTGTCAAATTGGCCATATAGTTGGCCAGTGTCAATTTATTTCCCCTTCAACCTATCAAGTCAATGTTGTCCAGAATCAGGGACAGTACAATCCAGTCACATGCCAGGCATGTGATAATGTGGGGCACACTGCTCGTTTCTGTCCTATGAGTGGACAGAACGCTGAAGTTAATGCTTTCTTTAGCCAGCAAAATCAAAGATTTAATAATCAGTTCTCTGGCCAAAGTAACTATCAAAATCAGGGTTTTAACCAGAATCAGAATTTCAATCGAAACCCTAGCTTCAATCAGAACCAGAACACGAATTTTTCCAATCAGAATCAGAGGTTCAACCAAAATTGGCCAAATAATTCAAATCCTGCATTTCAGAGTCGATCTAGCCAGTCTTTTCCGCAAAACTTTCAGAACTCTCAAGGCCCCTCTCACTCTAATAATCTTGAAGCTAAATTGGAGGAGAAGAACAATAATTTCCAATCTTATCAGAAGGAGCAAAATAATAATTTCCAATTCCTGCTGAATACATGTTTGTGGTCATTTTCTATGATTTATATCGCGTTATTTCGTAACAATTTCCTCTATACTCTTATAATTTGCATAGAAAAGTAGGTATTTTATAGAATTATTGAGCAAATGAGGTTTGAAGTGGTTTACTTGCAAAGTTGGTTGAATTATGTGGTTTTATTGATGATTTTCTATCGATTTGAATGATTTTACACTTTGCAATGTTTTTGATATATTGAGGTACATGAATTTTGCTTGAAAGAGGATTAAAAGATGTTCAAGTGAAGATTTATATGGAAGAAAAAGGATAAGGATGAAGTCGGATTGAAGATAGAGATGAAATTGGAATGAAAACAACCTGAACGTGCGTTTAGAGTCCCGTCCATCTGGACGGGCGTTTGAAAGTGTGAACGGGCGTCCAGGAGGAGAAATTTGGATTCAGAATATTGTGAATTTTGCTGAACTAGCGTCCAAATTTGCATAGGACGGGCGTCTGACATGACTCGGCCCGACTCGAAGATTTTCATGAAGGCTGGACGGGCGTCCACCCATCCAGACGGGCGTCCGAGCGCCGACTTAGCCAGAACCGACTTTAATCTCTATAAATAGATGCGTTTTTCCAACCCTAGGGATACACAATTGACATAGGCGGTCACATCAACCCTAAGGGGCGATTGCCCTGTGGTTTCCACCTTTCTTAGATAGATTTTATGCTTTCAATTTCTTAGATAAATTCCTTCAAATTCATGTACTTTATAGAAGCTATTTCGAGTATTCAAGCGATGCTTAGAGGCTAGAAGCTTTTGGAACAAGCGTTGTGAAGCCTTTCTATCAACACTTTGATTTCAACTTTGGATTATCTTGTGAGTTTTTATTAAAAGTTGCATCTTTATTATGTTTTTACTTGTTATTATGTAATTTGAATCGAGAGATCTTTGCATGATTGATGTTTAATGTTAGATGAGAATCGTTATTAAACCCTAGATCACCGTAATAAAGATTAGATCTTTAATCTAATTAACGAGAGTTGTTAGGTTGAATTTCTAGGTTGCTAGATTGAGAAATCTTACACCTTTGATATTAAAGCGTTAATCTTTAGGATCGAAAGATAAAAGATTGATAGACGAACTTTCTAAGAGATTAGGAGTTCATACCTTTGTTAGGTGAATCACAACTTTTATTAATCATCACTAGATAATCTAGAGAGGGAATTGAATGTTATAGAATTGGTGGATCAATTGCTTGTTCGTTGTTAAATCATTGATTAAAATCGTTTGAACTTGACTTGCTTAGCTAAGTTAGAATTTTTATTGCATGTTTAGGTTTAAGAATAGATTAGTTTAGTTATTTGGTTCGTAATCACGTTTCCTGGCTTTAGATTTCCAATCTTCTGTCCAGTTTACTTAAGTTGTTTCATTTTTAGTTTTGTTAATTGTTAATTGTTAATCGTTTTTATTTTCTTATAATAGTAGTTGTGACATATTTAGGTTAGTTAGATAAAAACTAGGTAAACAACCCCGATTCCATATGGACTCGACTCCGGTATTAGCTACTATACTACGATCCCTGCACTTGGGGTATACCGGATTTACTTTTATTACTTGTTTATTTTTCATTGCATAAAATCTGAGACAATACAATCAAGAATCTTGAGAGGCAGCTCGGGCAAATGGCTGATCAGAAAGCTTCCAGACCCTCAGAGCAGTTGCCCAGCTTCACAGAGAAGAATCCTAAGGGTGGTCAAGTAGCTCAAACTGAATTAAATCACAGCCAATGCACTGACCTAGTTCCTTCAATTCCGTATGGTAGAGAAGAAGCCAGTGTCATGAATCTCAGATCTGGTACTCAACTTAGTGGTCCCCCTAACCAGGGAAACCACTAACCCCTCCTGCCAATGAAGAGGCAGGAGGGGAAGTCGAGCACCCATGTTCCCCTTTTCTGCAAGAGAGTACTCAGGTGGCTGATCCCCTGAGAAGTAAAGAGTTTGAAAGACCTCAGGTGGCTGATCCCCTGAGAAATGAAGAATCTAGTGAGAGTCAGGTGGCTGATCCCCCGACTAGAAAAAAAAAGTGAGAAAGTGGTGAGGTGGAAAGATTTGGAAGATAAAGCTGTTAGTTCATCCTCGAAGAAAGTTTTTTCTGAGAGTGATTTAAAGAAACTTCCATTTTCACCTAGAAAAAGCAACATCTCCTTACATGAGGACAAGAAATATGAAAAAGTGCTTAATCTTCTGAAAAATACTCAGGTTAATATTCCATTATCTGATGTTTTGGTCGAGATGCCTAAGTATACTAAGTTCATCAAGGATGTTGTCTCTTCTAAAAAGAAGCTCGGAGACATGGATCGGTTGATTGGTGAGGATTGCTCTATGATAAGTTATAATGATCTACCAATCAAGAGGGGTGACCCTGGGAAATTTGTGCTCACATTGCTGATGGGAGGCTTAGTCTTTCCAAATTCTTTATGTGACCTAGGTGCATCCATAAGTCTGATGCCATTGTCTGTCTGTAAACAGCTTGGATTGAATGATCTTTTAGAACCCACAACCATGAATCTTCAATTCGCTGATAGATCTTCCAAGAAAGCTGCTGGAATATTAAAGGATGTTCTAGTTCAAATTGATAGATTTGCTTTCCCAGTTGACTGGTACGTCCTAGACATAGAGAAGGATGAGAATGTCCCCTTGATACTTGGAAGACCTTTTCTTTCTACAGCCAGAGCCCTCATTGACTGTGATGGTGGCCAAGTGACCATACGTGTTGGTGATCAGGAGGTGAGCTACAGTGTCTCCAAAGCTATTCAGAGACCCTCTGATTATCCAACCGGCTTCTCCATTGAAGATATGTCAGATAATTTTAATGACTACATGGAGAAGCAAGCTGTTGAGACTGAATATGAGCGATTAGTTAAAAATCTAAATAATCATGGTTGGGTGAATCTAGAACAATTAGAAGCTGAGTTTGATGAAAGTTCGTTGAAAGGAGAAGCTTTGGCAGTGGGACCACTAAGTAGACTCAGTGATGTTGAGTTGAAAAGTGGGGAGCTTAAATCGAGTTTAGAAGAACCACCTGCAGTTCTGGTACTGAAGCCGTTACCTAAGCACTTGAAATATGTTTTCCTTAGAAAAGGTGACAAGCTTCCGTTAATTATTTCTGCCAAGCTATCCCGGTTGGAGGAGATAAAGTTGATAAATGTTTTAAGAAAGAATGAGAAAGCCTTTGGTTGGCAAGTAGGAGACATCAGAGGGATATCTCCTGACATTTGTATGCATAAGATTAAGACTGAAGAGGGTGCTAAGTGTGTTAGACAGCCCCAGAGGAGGCTCAACCCTCATATGCAAGAAGTGGTCAAAAAGGAGATTATCAAGCTTTTAGACATGGGTATTATTTTCGCAATTGCTGACAGTGAATGGGTGTCCCCTACTCAAGTAGTTCCTAAGAAATGAGGAATTACTATCGAGAAGAATGAGAAGGGCGAAGAAATAGCATTGAGGCTCGTTACTGGTTATAGAGTTTGTATCGACTATAGAAAACTCAATGAGGTCACGATGAAAGATCATTTCCCCCTTCCTTTCATTGACCAGATGCTAGAGCGTCTGGCAGGACATGCATTCTACTGTTTCCTGGATGGATATTCAGGATATTTTCAGATACCCATAGATCCGGTTGACCAAGAAAAGACCACTTTCACCTGCCCCTATGGTACATTCGCTTACAGGCGGATGTCATTTGGTCTTTGCAATGCCCCAGCTACATTCCAAAGATGTATGGTGGCAATTTTTGATGGGCTGGTTGAAAAGTGTATGGAAATATTCATGGATGATTTTTCAGTCTTTGGTCAATCCTTTGATGACTGTCTTGATAATCTTGACCAAGTGTTATCCCGATGTGTGGAAAAGAACTTAGTCCTAAATTGGGAAAAGTGCCATTTTATGGTAGATGAAGGAATAGTTCTTGGCCACAAGATCTCAGCCAAAGGAATGGAAGTAGATAGGGCAAAAATGGAAGCTATAGAGAAGATGAATTTTCCTAGAAATGTGCGTGAAGTTAGAGGTTTTCTTAGACATGTCGGTTTTTATAGGAGGTTCATTAAAGACTTTTCCAAGATAGCCAAGCCCATTTCTACTTTACTGAGGGAAGATGTCGTTTTTAATTTTGATGATAGTTGCAAGCAAGCGTTTGAAGAGCTTAAAAGTCAATTGATTTCTGCACCGATTCTTATCTCTCCTGATTGGAATCTACCCTTCGAACTTATGTGTGATGCATCCAACTACGCTGTTGGTGCAGTCTTAGGTCAACGAATTAAGGGAAAATTCCAGCCCATATCTTACGCCAGTCACACACTAAACCCCACACAAGTAAACTACACCACGACTGAAAAGGAATTATTGGCCGTAGTCTTCGCTATGGACAAATTTCGTAGTTACTTGTTGGGTGCTGCAGTCACTGTGTGGACTGATCACGTTGCTTTGCGCTATCTTATGACGAAGAAAGACGCTAAACCGCGCTTACTACGTTGGATACTGATCCTGCAAGAGTTTGACGTTCAGATTAAAGACAAAAAGGGCAGTGAAAACGTAGTAGCTGATCATGTTTCGAGGATGCTGAATGAGGAAGAGAAAGAACCTGACGATATAGACCTTTACATTCCTCTTGAGAATGTTATGCTTATAGACGATTGCGCTCCAGATGTTCCATGGTATTCTTCTATCGTCAACTACCTGCATTCCCAATATTTAAATCCGGAATTTTCATATCAAGAGAAGAAGAATGTTTTCTCTGATTTGAAAACCTTTGTATGGGATGAACCTTACCTCTTCAAGATTTGCAAAGATGGATTGTTAAGAAGATGTGTTCCTGAATCTGAGCAACGTGATATCATTGAACAATGCCACAGTGGGCTTACTGGTGGTCACTTTGGTCCCTGAAAACCGTTGCCAAAATTTTTCAGTCTGGTTTCTATTGGCCCACGATCTGCAAGGATTCAGAAGCTTTCTGCAAAGCTTGTGATAGGTGCCAACGAACCGGAGCTTTAACAAGGCGTTTTGACATGCCATTGAAACCCATTCTAGAATGTGAAGTCTTCGATGTATGGGGTATTGATTTTATGGGCCCATTCCCATCTTCTTGTGGAAATAAATACATCTTAGTCTGTGTCGATTATGTATCAAAATGGGTGGAGGCTCAAGCCACTTCTCGCAATGATCACAAAACGGTCATGAATTTTCTTAAGAAAAATATCTTTGTGAGATTTAGATGTCCCCGTGCCTTGATAAGTGATGAGGGAACACACATCTGCAACCGACCACTAGAGAAAGTCCTTGAGAAATATGGTGTTCGGCATAAAATTGGCACACCATATCATCCTATGACTAGTGGCCAGGTTGAAAGAAGCAATCAGAGTTTAAAGAAGATCCTGGAAAAAGTTGTGAACAGTCACAGAAAGATCTGGAGTCTTAAGCTGGATGATGTACTATGGGCATACAGAACTGCCTATAAGACCCCCATGGGTACATCACCCTATCAGATGGTGTATGGAAAACCATGCCACTTACCAGTTGAATTAGAGCATAAAGCGTATTGGGCCACTAAGTTCTTGAACTTTGATGCCCAGTCATGTGGTGAAAATCGACTGCTGCAGTTGCATGAATTAGATGAGTTTAGACTCCAGGCCTACGAGAGTGCCAGGATTAGTAAGGATAAAATGAAACTCCTTCATGATGCTAAAATCAAGAAGCGAGAATTTCAAGTTGGGGAGCAAGTCTTGCTGTATAATTCCAGGTTGCATCTGTTTCCTGGAAAGTTGAGGACACGTTGGTCCGGCCCCTTTGAGATTCTGCAAATTATTCCTGGAGGTGTTTTAGAGCTAATAGGTCATGGTGACCAGCCGTTTAGAGTGAATGATCAAAGGTGTAAGCATTATATTGGTCAAACCAAAGAGAAACCTTTGATTGTTCATTTTCTCGACATCCTCGGGAGTGGTATGCCTGAAGTCAATGAGTTTGACGAATTTTCACCCGACTTGTTTTCTGAGGATGACGGCAGTGGTCTGGTAGAGGAAGTTCTGGCCGGTAGTTGGGATATGGAAGAGCTTAAAAGGGAGGCACAGTTAAAGAGAAGAAAGAAGAAGAAGTCTACAATGGGGAGGATTAAGAGTGTTTGGAAAGCAATCAGAAACTTGACCCCATGTGTTAGATGTTGTTTCTGTAGCCACACCAATGATCAAAGCTTACACGATGTAGTGGCTGGAAGGAAGGTTAAGTGGCCTAATCCAGGCTGAATTTCAAGATTGTCGAGCTAACGACATAAACCAAAAGCGCCACTAGGGGGCATCCTAGATATCTTTATTTATATCAGTCGCTTTCTATATTATTCTTTTCTTTGATTTGTTTGTTTTAGTCTAAGTCTAATAAGGGTGTTGTCTGAATCTGCTTCAGTCCAGCTTTGTTTTAAAATGGATTACGGAGTTCCCCCGCATGAGATCCCATTCATTAGTAGAATCCGCCTTGTCACTTTAGATAATGGACCTGGAGGGACGATTATTCTTGACGTAGATTATGATATCATCACACGCCTCAGGACCGTTACCTACGTTATCATTTTACCACAAGCTGTGGGTGGTGGAGAGTTTAGCACTGAGGACTTTCAGAGTGCGTTAGGACATCCGTATACGATTCTAAACGACCCAATGCTGACTGATTTGATGCTAGTGCTACGTACTGAACATTTTAAAGGAGTAGACGTTGCGGGAGAAGACTGGGCCTTACAAGATGAATATGACTTCCCTCCTGCGATTGACATGCTTCGTCGTCTAATCCGGATTGTGGATTGGGCTGACATTTATGATGACTAGCTTCGTTAGATGTTTCATCGAGCAAATGACGTAAAACAAAAGCGCTCGGTGGGAGGCAACCCACTACTTTCTAGTTTTTATATGTATTTGAAGTTTTTGTATGCTTTGTATGTTGAAATAAGGGTTGGAATAGAAATGAATGAAAAGTTTTTATATTTTTGCATTATTTTTATCTTGGACGTGCGTCCATGTCTCAGAACGCCCGTCGGCCCTGTGCTTTCATTGAACGAGCGTCCACTCTTCTTGGACGCCCACCCACTTTTTTCCCTCCAACTCTGTATTGATTTGAAAACTTGGACGAACGTCTGGTCTATCCGGACGCCCGTCCAGTTCATCAAGTATCCAGGTGAACGACCGTCCATTTCAACGGACGCCCGTCCAGTTCATAAGAGTTCCAGCAGACGCCCGTCCATGATTGTGAACGCCCGTCTGACCCCTTTTTTATATATACCCCCGACCTCTGAAATTCATTCGAACCAGAGCATTCAAATTGAAATACCCGACTTTTCTCCCCTTTTGCTCTTAAATCTTCATTTCTAAACTGATTTAGGCGATTCAAGGCTCTACAAACACCTACAAACATCCTCTCTTCGATTCTTAAAGCCAAATTCTTCAACAAACACTCATTGATCCGATTCAATGACCTAGCTTCTGCGGTTTCCATAGGACAAAAATCCAAACTTTCGGTCATTCGTGCGTTGTTAGGGCTGCAAATCACCATTATCATCATCCTATCATCGTACTTGGTAAGAATCTATAAACTTTTCTTGGGTTAATTCACGTTTTTTTTGAGTTCGATTTTCGAATCGACTTTTTCACATGAATTGCACCTTATTGTTTTTTTCTCTTGTTTTGTTTATTGTTTTACTTTGTTGATGACTTGGGGTGATGATGGTTGATGGTGGATGCCTGCATTGTGGTTTTGGTTTGGTTTGGTGTTTGAATTGTTGGGAAATCCCGTTTGGACGATAAACGGGTTGGTTTTGTATTGCATTGTGTTTTGGGGTTGGTTGTTGTTTAGTTTAAGTTGAAATGGTGCGTAAAGAGGATACTTCGGGACAAAAAAGGCATGGAAAGGGGATAGCCAAGGAGCCTAGTAAGAAAAAGAAGGTGGTGGATCCGAGTCTAGTGAATCCAAACCGAGGAATCCAGATTAGAGAACGTCAAAACCCACCTAGGGCCACTCAAAGTCAAGCTAGGGTACCTTTGATAGATGAGTCTGAGTCTGATACTGACAATGAGCCCTTATTGAGGAAGAAGACTAGGCTGTCGGAGCCTCGGGTTGAGCAGAACGAAGAAGAACCTAGGTCTAGACCTGAGGAAGCAACTGAGATGGTGGAGCCAGTTAGACACAATGTTAGACCCCATGTTCCTATTCCTTTTGCACGGAGGTTCGTTAACCCCAAGGCACTAGAGGTGTACAATAAGCATTTTCTTACACGTACCATGTTGATAGAGCAAGCCGTTCTTGAGCCTAAGGTCGATCCGTCTTTTGTGAAGGTGTTAACGGATAGAAAGTGGAGTGCGTTGATGAGAACCCCTAGAACTCCCGTAAATGCAACCCTAGTCCGTGAATTTTATGCGAACTGTTCTGAGACGGAGCTAGAAACTGGGGTAGTTATGGTTCGAGGAGTCAAGGTGCCTTTTACACCACAGGTCATAAATGATAAATACAAGTTGACACCATTTGAATGTTTGGATTATAAGGAAGCGATCAAGGTGAAACAGGATGCGGGTGAGGATCCTTTGGAGGAGTTGAGACTGAAAGTGTGCCCGGATGTGCCGTGGACACTTAGGCCTGGTGGTGCGAGGAAAGAGTTGGTGACGACTACTTGGGCGGAGGATTGGAAAATCCAATGTAGGTTTATTCAGAATAGGTTGTTGCCTAAGAACAACCTTACGCATTTTCACATTGGCGACTTAGGGATGTTGTACGCCCTAAATTTCAAGTTGTATGTTGATGTTGGTCAGACGATATTTGATGAGATTGCATTGAATCAGAAAGTTTACGCTCGGTGCTTGATTTGTCCACATTTGATCCATAGCCTGTGTCAGGATGCTCAGGTTCCCGAGTATAAAGCAGATCATAGGCCTAAGAATCCGAGGTACTTACAGAGAGAGAAAGTGAGATCTATAGGCCAATATGAGGATGAGGCAGCACAGCAGCCCAGATCATCTTCCGCACCGACTCCGATGTCATCCCTTCCATTTTTATCTCCCTCAGTTAGGATGAGGTTGAGTATGCGAACAGTTTGAGGAATTGGATGGAAGATATCTGGCAGACGCAGAGCAATATTCTGACCATTCTACTGCTGATGAGTGAGGGTCGGCCTCCGAGAGATCCGAGATCGTTCAACCCGAGCACTATGGATTACGTTTTTTCTGATGACATTGTGCAGGCGATTACTCGGGTTACGCAGGCTGAGGAGTCATCATCTGATGAGGAGCAGGTTGACACTGAGGGGAGGACTACAGCACAGGGACCGGACCGTCTACAGATACTCCTACTGATGGAGCCCCTCCTACTGGTGATTCGTCAGCACCTGGCCAGTCATGACTTTCTGATGCTTTGTATTTGTATTTTATCACTGATGTTGGGTTGTATTCGATACTATATTTTCTTACTTGATTCATCTGTACTTTTCATTAAGCTACTGTCGGTTTCCGTTGCTTTTATTTGATTGATGAATCTTGTAAGCCATAAGGCGCGTTATACTTTCATCTGTAGTTGGATATGTATTTTTGACATTCCTATGCTTTCTATTTTTCCTTCTATGGAAGTGATTTATTGATTTGATTCGACTTCCCTTTATCTTTATTTTCTTTTTTTTTGTTGCGTGCTATGATATATTCCCCGTTTTCCCCGAGATTTTACCGTGTTTATCGAGTAGTGCAGGTATGTTTCTAGTTGTTTTGTCGAGCTATCTTTGAATCATGCTGAAATGGATTATCTTTGTCGTTGCGAACGTTGGTTTCTTCATGCTCATTCCTGACCAACGGTTCGAGTATCTATACCAAATCAGCTAAGTTCTTTATTTTCTTAAATTCTGCACAACCTGAGGACATGTTATTGTTTAAGTGTGGGGGAGGGGTAATATGGTAGTGTGTACCTACATTTGCTTAATTTATTATTCTATGCTGAAAAGAGCTGAAATTTTTCAATTTTTTTTTGTTTTGTCCTGAGCAAGTGCATATTTTTGTTCGGTTTTTATAGTCATTGATGCTTTATACTGTGTGTTTAGTAGGTTAGATGTCTCACCCGACATACATTTCACGAGCCATATTAAATGATGAGCTATAATTATAAAGCTGTACCCATTTAGATTAGTAATATTTGATTATCTTATAAGTATCTTGTGCTTAGTGCTAATGTACATGTCGTGGGAATTATAATAGTTTGTGTTTAGAACCAGAGTATGACATACTGTGAATGTCTTAGGTTTGAATGTGATACGCGAAACGTAACTATTGTGCTTTGGGAAGACGTTGTTTTAAAATGAAAAAATTGGGTGTGTCGGAAGCTGGTCGATGATTTGAGTGAGGTAGGTCATATCACGAATGTCCTATACCACTATGATGACCAAAAGCTCACGACAGTCAGAAGAAGCTGCCTTATGATTTGAGTAAGGTAGGGTATATCTCGAATGTCCTATTCTACTATGACGGGCAAGAGCTCATTCTGATGTGCGTTTATATGAGAAAGATTATTAAATCAACTTATATAAGGTATTGGTATGAATAAGTGAAAGACTTAGTTATCGCCTACCTTATCCCTAGTATAAACCGACAAATATGTTGTAGGGATTATCCTCTGAGTGTGTCAGAAAGGTCCTAAATGTATTATATCATCCTTTTCAGGATATGTTACGTTTTGTAGGGCGCATGTTATAAGTATCATCTTTTTCTAGTTTGAATGGGTATTTGCTAGTTGCTTGGACAATTTCAAGTTTGGACTTAGTGGAAGTTTACTATGGCTTTGCACACACACAGGGGTGAACCTCTAACTTATTGAATATGCTTTATACTTGCTGAAATGTCTATAAAATTTTTCCGAGCCTTTATCTTGTTTTGTTTTGCTCGGGACGAGCAAAAGCTAAGTGTGGGGGAGTTGTTTATGGTGATTTTCTATGATTTATATCGCTTTATTTCGTAACAAATCCCTCTATACTCTGATGATTTGCATAGAAAAGTAAGTGGTTAATGGATTTATTAAGCAAATGAAGTTTGAAGTTGTTTGATTGCAAAGTCGAGTTGATTACGTGGTTTTATTGATGATTTTCTATCTATATGAATGATTTTACACTTTGCATGTTTTTATCGTCTTGAAGGTACACAAATATGTCATGGAAGGAGCTAAAACGATGTTCAACTGAAGATTTGAATAAAAGAAAAGAGATAAAGTTGAGATTGGATTGAAGATTTAAAGTAAATTTGGAATGAAATTGAACTGAACGTGCGTTTGAAGTTCGGTCCGGCTGGACGGGCGTTTGGAAGAGTGAACGAGCGTCCAGAAGAGTCATTGGATTCAGGAAGTTGAGATATTTGCTGAACGAGCGTCTAAAATTACATAGAACGGGCGTCTGATATGACTCGGCCCGACTCGAAGAATTTCATGCAGAATGGACGGGCGTCCAGGACCTTGGACGGGCGTCCATACGCCGACTTAGCTTAAACCGACTCAGAATTCTATAAATAGGCGCGTTTTTCCATCCCTAGAAGAACACAATTATCATAGGCGGCCACATAAACCCTAAGGGGCGATTTCCCTGTGGTTTGCACCCTCCACATACAAAGTTTATGCTTTTGATTTCCTAGATAAATTTCTTTCATTACATGTACTTTTTGGAAGCTTATTCGAGTATTCAAGCGATGATTAGAGGCTAGAGCTCTTTGGAACAAGCCTTGTGAAGCCAATTCTATCAACAATTTGATTTCTCTTTGGATTATCTTGTGAGTTTTTAATAAAAAGTTGTATCTTTATTATGTTCTTCATTGTTTTTACGCAATTTAATCGATGGATACCTTGCATGCTTGATGTTTAATTTTTTATGAGAGTTGATTATTAAACCTAGATCACCGTAGTAAAGATTAGATCTTTAATCTAATTAACGAGAGTTGTTAGGTTGAACTTCTAGGTTAAGAGATTGAGAAATTTCATACCTTTGTTATTAAAAGCGTTAATCTTTAGGATCGAGAGATGAAAGATTGATAGACGAGTTATCTAAGAAATTAAAAATTCATACTTATGATAGGTGAATCACAACTTTTGATTAATCATCACTAGATAATCGAGAGAAGAATTGAATGTTATAGAATTGGTGGATCAATTGCTTGTTCGTTGTTAAAATTATTGATAAATCGTTTGTGCTTGGTTTGCTTAGCAAAGTTAGAATCTTTATTGCATATTTAGGTTATAGAGTAGAATTAGTTTAGTTAATTTGGTTCGTAATCATATTTCCTGGCTTTAGATTTTCAATCTTCTGTCCAGTTTAATTTTATTTTTTTCGTTGTTAGTTTTGTTTTGTGTTGTAGTTTTTAATTGTTTTTATTTTCCAATTTTAGTAGTAGTAGTAGTTGTGTTAATTTAGAAGTTAGTTAAAAACTAGACCAACCCCGATTCCCTGTGGATTCGACTCCGGTATTAATCGCTATATTACGATCCCTGCACTTGGGGTAAACCGGATTTATTTTATTACTTGTTATATTTTTCTTTATAAAATCCGAGACAAGAGGTTCTTGACCGAGCCAATGAGGGGGTCGACTGAACTAACCTTGACACTGGCTAGCCTCAGTCGATTCATCTCGCCCCTAGGATTAGTGGGGGATGGATGTGATTCAATGGTTCAGTATACTCGGACAGATTTTAAATCTTTTTGATGCAAAAATATTGCTTCATACATGATTCAAACCCCTACACTTCAGCTAGACTAAGACTATCACTGTAACACTCGAGCTTTTTAACCACCGAGTTATGTTTAATAATTTTTTGCATAGTTGACTTGATTAATGGTGTTGTTGAATAAGTATGGGATTAGATCTATAGTTTGACGAGACAAGGTAGATGGATCTTATTGGATGAATGTCACATATTTATTAATCAAATCAACATGCACAATTATTTATTTTGTTATATTCAAACACCAAATGTACAAAGACTTCAACTTTTTCTTCCATAATATTTATATATACATAAATACAATAGTACTTCATACTTTGGATAATTAGGTTTGACTTTATAAAGGTTGAAAATAGGGATTCGGTCTCTGTAAAGACGAATATTGAATTTACATTCGACGATAGGTCTAAGTAGTTACCAAATCCAAGATAGTTCACCTAGCGTCACTAGGTCTGAAAAATCCAGAGCGTTATAGGTGGTATTAGATTCAATTATCATACAAGAATAATTGCCTTGATCGTGGGTCCGTGACAGACGGTGTGTCCCACCTCTAAAATCCTCAGTAGACGTCTTGGTGAGGGACCCTACCATGTGAGACGGTAAGGCCTGTCGACTTACCCACAATGAGAGATGGTGGGAACCACCTCTAAAATTCTCACGTAAACTATTGGTGAGGACCTCACTGTGAGAGCCGGTAGGGCTCACCTTTGCGATAATGTAATGTTTAAGACTGGAAAAATGAAAGATAACAAGGCAAATTACTTTTAACATACATACAACAACATAAAAACAAAGAATCAAATATAAATAAAATGATATGATTCGTATCATTTGATACAACTTTTATACAACTCAACGAACGAAGTGTTGTATTCTAAAGCTTTTATTCCTTATAAGTAGTTGTACTAGGACAAGAGTCAAGAATGTAATGACCAAGTCTTCCTGTACGATATAAATCAAGTAATTTACCAGCAACTGTATTGCCAACACTACCCTCATTTGAATGATCAGAAAAAGGTGCTTCTATGTGAAAAACACTTTGTAAAAGATTGAACTCTACTTCAACAAGCTGCATCAAATCTTTTTCATTTCCAAAATTACCCCTGAAAGATGAAACCGCCTCATAAAGTACCCTCCTCACTTCATTCACTATCATGTCCTGCAACCCACAATATTCATCAGACAAAGTAACCACCACGGACGAAATGGTAAAGCTCGCAAGTGAAAGGGCGTCTTTAGTGGCACCATATTGCTTTTAATGTGGCTCCGTACTCAGTAGTACTCGAGCTTATGAGTCAAGTCGAGTTTTATTAAACAAGTCAAGTTTTTCTAACTCGATCGAGTTCAAGTTTTTTCAATCGAGCCGACATTTAGCCCTAGGGAGTATGGACTCGGCTAGGCTCACTTACACTCCTGCAAAACTATAATTTATATATATTTATATAGGCATTGATGTAAGCACCACAATCAATCTACATTTAGGGAACCAGAGTGATATTTGACATCTACAGCTTCGAATTTTAGCACAAAATTCGACTCTGCAGAGGCCAAATACAAATTTCGACTTCTGAGTGTAGTGCCCGGTAGATTGACCGTGGTGCCAATAACAGTGCCTTGTTTTTATATTTGTGCAAACATATAAATATACTTATATATATACACACATTTTCCAACAACATAGATGTACAATATGCACTATATATATACCTGTGTATGATCAGATAGCTGCTTCTTTCTCTGCTTGACATCTGAAAGTTCAATATCATCTATAATAGTATTTGCAGTGGATAAAAACTATGGAAAATTAGGGATAAGGACACAATCTGAAATATTATTAAGCAACAGGACAACTACATATTTTTTATAGGGAGAAGGACAACTGCATAATTTTTATAGCGAGAAGGACAAACAGTGAATCCCGAAAATCGGTGAATCTCCCTAGTGAATCCCGAAATCGGTGAATTTCGATAGTGAATTTTGACGGTGAATCCCGAAAATCGGTGAATCCCGACAATGAATTTTGAAAATTAGTGAATTTCGACAGTGAATTTCGGCAGTGAATTTAAACAGTGAATTTCGAACACAAGTGAATTTCGATAGTGGATAAATAGTTTTGTCCTTTATGCAAAAGTTTCAAAAGACTGTCCTTCTACTTAATTGATGAAATATTTTTGTCCTTCTCCCTCATTCCCCCTAAAAACTATTCCCATTTCTTGTATTCATCACTTTGATTAAGAATAGGAAGAAAATACTGAGCTAGAATTGTTTTCCCTGTAAAAACATCTTGGATAGCTCCTACATATAGGAAAAAGATGTTCAAAATTCTCTTGCATACTGTTTGGTTTCTTGCATCAATTAGTTATATATATTACCAAAGAACAAAGTGGAAAAACAGAATCAAAATGCAAGAAATTCACCTGTCAAAGCCAGTTTGGAGCACACATCTTCACTAAAGATCTCAGGTGGCAATATTCCAGGTGTATCTAGGACACATCTTCAAGCTAGTGATATTCTTGGTCTCTCCTGGATATGGACTAAGAATGGCATGCTTCAGCTTTCCTTTCTCTGTAGTTAACAGCGAAAAAACTTCGGATGTAGGATAACTAAGCTATTGGATTAGACAAATAGAAACCAAAAACTCAATCGCGTAAAGATATAAGATACAAACCTGCTGCACTAATTCTTCCGATCAAACATTCTTAGTCCCTGGAAATCAAAATGCTGTATACAAGAAATACCTACAAGGAGTTTACCTTTATTACTGATCGATTTGCGAGGTCCACCTTGTTTAAGACAATGATGTGTCTTGAGGAAGATGAAAGATCTTTGGAATTATGAAATTTCGAAGACAATGGAATCTACACCCAAAAAAGAGCAAAATTTGAATCAAATCTGAAGAAAAAAACCGTAAAAAAAATAGGATATAGCATGCTTAGAAATGAAGGAAATTCTACACCTATATAAGAATGTTCCAAAAAATTCAAGTCCATTTGTTGTACAAAAGACACATGTCATAAACCATGTACATCCTAAACCTATGATGCACGGACAGTTCTATCTAGTAGTGTGTCATGTATCCGATACGTATCTGACACAAATATGCATTGTATACTTGGGGAGAATTCGTAATATTTTTAAAGTTTGATACGTGATTTGGATACGCATATCCATAACTAGGATACGTGAAATGAAGAACCATGTTAAAAATTGAGTAAAAACCATGAAATCTCAGAGGGGTCACGTGACCATCCCCACTAGACACACCAGAAGCATCTCTAATATAGACACATCATATTCAATAGTGTAAAAGAGTATTGTGTCACCTGTTATGTCTAAATAGTCGTTGATACAACATTACCCATTCAGCAAAAGGTTGTGTTTACATACAATTGAAAACCAAGAAATGAGCTTTTCACGTGAAACAGAATAGATAAAAAAAGAGGACGTACAGTGCAAAAAAATAAAATAAAAATGGGAAACACAATGCATTCAAACAGGCATTTCATCAAACAGTTTGTAAGCAATGGGTTTTGTGCTTATTTCTCAACGTACCCTTGCATCACGGACTTCGAGAATAAGATCAACCAAAGGGATTCGACCAGCAATGGCACGAGAAGCAGCAGCCATGTGAGGAGTGTACCACCAACTAGAGCTTTTGTTTCTGGCAACTTCTCTAACTGAATTACCTAACTTTTTAATCAAGGTTCTAGTTGCTGCTGTTGTTGAGTTCATGAGACTCAATTAAAGGAGCCTAATTCTTGTGAATTTGTGTGAATGGTCCAACTGTAAAATTGAAGGCAACTTCTATCTCTATTATCATCACAAACTTGATTACAATCGCTTAAACACAACGAGAGTCGTAAATTTGCTTTGTATATCATAAATTATCATATTTATTGGTATGTTTGCTTCGACATCACAAAATTACTCTTAGCTCGCTACGTGTACAAATATTGTCGGGTTGTCATTGTCATTAATTCTCGTTGTACATGAACTATGTCACCGCCAGTGATGTCTCTCACCATCGCCACCCTTACTGATGTTCCTGTAACGCAAGTAACGTCACTGCCAACAAATTCCTTAAAAGCAAAAAAACTTATCAGATAGAATTTCACTACACCGACTCTCGATATACACAACAATATATATATGATCTATTTCATACAAAATAGAGATGTTATTAGTATTAAATAAAGATAAAGAAAAGGAAAATGATATTTAAAGCAGCAAAAATAAAGAATTTGTTAAAAATATCTGACGAAAACGAAAGTCCTCTATCATACACTTGTTCAGTTGTTCTATCCAAAAAAAGGAATGTTTCCTTGATCAAAGCATAAAAATGTCAGCAAAATACAAAATTTTCCAATCCCAATCATACAATCATCCATGTCAGATGCCGATATCCGGCCCATTTCGCAGCAAGGCGAACACCGATAGCCAATGCCGCACACACAAGTGGCACCGGCGTTCTCCTAATCACACCAGCATCTCGTTTTTCATCTTCTTCTTCGCCATTAAAATCCGCCTGCTGCTTTTTCCAATGGTGGAAAACCGCCAAACCCAAATACGAAACGATCACTATAATTCTCACCCACAGCTCTCCTACGGCAGCCAACACCGCTGCTACCGGCATTACCGCCGCCACGTAATCTCTCTTCTTTACAAACCGAGCAAAACTGAATATCCCAACCAGTAATATCCAGAAAAACACTTCCGAAATGTAGCTTTTAACCGCAGCAAATCCGATTAATCCGGCAACCGTTAAAAGACCCGGTTGGCTGTTTACAGAATCCGGCACTGTAGCTTCAGAAATTGCAAATATGATTGATGAAAGGATGATAATTGTAATGAGTTCTGGAATTGGGGCGTACGCGATTATCCACGAGTACCACGCGCGGATGGTGTATAATGTAGTTTCGAGTGCTCTGATCGAAGCGGTAATATAATCGCCGATGAAATAGAAGACGATGGCTAAAAGAAGCTTCGATATATACGCGAAGAATCGAACTATGGCTACTGCAGCTTTTTTCCAATTGTAAAGCTCCCATATGACAACTCTCCATGCATACAATGCAAACGCAGATGCTGCATTACAACGAAAAAAAAAAATTTGCAAACCCAAGTTAGAATATCCTAATCCAGTATCCAACTTTTAAAAATTACAAATTCGCATTCAAGTTTGTATCCTAAGTATCTAATGCATATTGTGTCGGATACGTATCGCATACACAGCTACCAGCCAAAAGTAGCCATGCATCGTAGACAGTTGTCCTCGCATAGTACACCAATTGCAAGATCCACCTAGGCTACTACATAGTCCAACACCCATCGCCCTCAGGGGCATAGCTCAACGGTAAAAGAGCAGGGGTGTGGGAGTTGGGAGTTCGATCCCCAACAACAAAAAAAATGTGTATAGACAATGTTTGCAAACTGGACCACTGGGGCATAACCCTCGATTTACATCCTCCACGAAGCTCTGGACAGGGACGGGGGCGAGAGCGGTTTGAGTTGGGGCTCAACCTTTTCCTTTTCTTTAAAATGACCCATCATCCAATTTTACATATAAAGTAAGCCTTTTTTGGCTTCTGAATCAAATACAACTCAACAGAGGCAGGTTATAAGTCAGCCACACAACGGAAATCATCTTTTAGAAGATAGAGAAGAGAACCAAATGACTGTTGTAACCTTAGCAATTTTGCAACATTTTCTTCCTACTTTATCATTACGAAGCCTTCGGATTTCGTCTATTACTACCACAAAGGAACTAATGTTATTCTGGAATTTGCGATAAGAGATTCGGACAGACACCGATGTAGTCATAAAATTAACCTCCAAGTACCAAAAAGCCCCACCACATTTTTTGCTCCTCCCCTAAATAACCCTCTATGAAACCTTGGCAATGGAGAAAAGGACACACTAGGGTCAGTAAATAGAATTTGAGCAAAGCAAGTTGATGTAACCACATACTTAATCAATGGGCAGTCTTTAGTAGCACCACACCGAAAACAACCAACCCGTATAAAGTCGATTCTTAGCTCATCATTGTGACAAATAGCTCTAAAATGGACTGTGAAAATCTTGATTATCATTGTTGTGCCATAACGGTAGATTTGTTGGCACCACTATATGCACCCTTCTTCAATTAAATTCTTAAAGACACCACAACAAATCCATCGTGCCACTACACTTTGGGCTAGGTTTCCACTCTACATAGGTCAAAAATGGACATTCGATCTGTTTAAAGTCGAATATCGACTTTCAGGAGGTCGAATGTCACTTATGGCGACTTTACCAAGTGCCATTCATAAAAGGATTACCTAAGTAACACCAAGAATTCACTTAAAAAAACTGGAAGGGCATCATGACTAATGATTTTGGATACCTCTAATGATTCTAACACAACAAAAGAAGAAACACATTACACATAACAATGAAAAGATGCACATTTGAACAAGTAAAGTAGTACAATACCTGTAACACCCCAAAATTTTGGGTTGTTAACGAAACAGGCCTTATACTATTATGTTCGTTTTATAATGTTATATTGGTTTTATAAGAACTAGCGGTGACTAACATAACCTTGAAATATGTATATACATAAATTGAAACTTATTATATTTTATTTTTATTTGACAAGTGACTACACAAATATGATTCCTTAGGATTTTTTTTTATATACGCTTAGATATATATATATATATATATATATATATATATATATATATATATATATATATATATATATATATATATATATATAAGTAAATATTTTATTTTATTTTGAAAACCATAGCATGGTCAACACTTTTAATTGGAGTAAGATAAGAGCAATCCTCAAGATCCGTATCTTGGTGGTTTAGATTTTTAGGAGATAATATCTAAACATATTATATCTGATAAAGGTTGTTGCAACAAATTTTTAAAATTTAAATTCCATCTTATCTTTTATCACTAGTAAAGAATTTTAACACTATAAATAGAAGATGGGTGTGAGTCTAAGATTATTAAGTCAAAAGAAAGGAGTATCACAGTGGTGGTTGAAATCGAGTTTAAGATCGTGAGTTCCATTTTAATTATTTTACGGCGTCCCCTTTTTTTATGCTTTATATTCTTTTGACACGATCCTGTTGCTACATGCCAACCCTCAAATTCCTAAGCATTAAATGCATCTGCTTTATACCTTATAACTTACTACCCCAATGATACCCTTCAAACACACCCTTCAAACGGATCTAAAATATAAGTCATATACATCCAGGAGTTTTACGTCGCACAACGGTATTGTCGTATCCGTATACAAAAAGAATTGGTTGAATGTCATTAATTTGAAGGTTAATGTCTAAAATACCCTTGACTATCATTAATGCAATAGTTGTTAAGTAATGAAAAGTTGTTGAATTCATAATAAATTAAGGTTAAGATAGAGAAAGAGCAATAAATGTTGCGATTGGTAATGTAGAATGAACTTATATTATGGGACAGTAGAAAAGTGTTAATTTTTTTGGGGATGTATATAGGGTGCTGTTGTAGCTTATATTATATTTTAGACGGGGTAAATCCCCCATACATTCATTCTAGTTTTTGGCCATTCTTGGAAAAGTAGGAGCAGGTTCCCAACTTGCTAATATTTTAGAAATATTATGAAACATAAGTTGCTTGTGAACTGATTTTTGGTAGTAGTTTTGGGATCGACTAATTTTGCTAATATCAATGCAGTGCTTCGTATATATATTTATAATAACAATAATAAAATAAAATATTTTGTCTTTCTATCTTGATCAAACATTTTCTATGCAAATCCGGTCAATTCAATGTGAGCTTTTATACTAGCATCGGTTTGTATTTTTTCAAATGATTATTTTTGTGATTTCCATGTTATTTTATTTTGCAGTCTCTTATATATATATATTTCTATTTTATATTTCTCTAAATCATAATGTTCATATGAGCCAATACTTCAGGTTTTAAGAATGAACTGCAACTAATCCCGTATGTATATATTAACCCTTAGCTTTTGTTTATTATTTTAATCCAATATTTGATGCAAGTATTAGTATGTGCCAACTTCATAAAATTCTTTGCATCAAATTCATCTGCTCATCTATATAGGTGCATCCCCCGTTTCTTTGTCATTTTTGAAAAATAGCAGTAGGTTATTATTATTACTATTATTATCATTAGTAGTAGTAGTGGTGGTGTTATGATTACTATTATTATTAGTGTTTAACGTGACTTATATTGCAATAAATAGTTTCTACGATTGCATAAAAATAGGTTTTATCTATATACTCTTATACACTTACATACGTAACGTATTTGCTTGAAAGAAACGTTTTGTTATCCATCGTGGTTTTAAAATGACTATCATAAGGTTTTATTTTGACATACATCGATCATTGTAAAATTAATCAAAAGATCATCATGATAATCAATTCTCGTTCTTGCTTGAATGCAAAACTCTTAGCGACTAGGTGAGTTAGGGTTATTGCACCGCAGAACGTCTAGTCACCGGTCTCGGGGCCTCTTGACTTTGGCTCATCGACAGTCTAGAGTAATGGTACCAAAATTCCCCAATGTCCCATGTGCATGGCCGGGAAAGCAAGGGCCGACGGCTATGTCATGGTTCGAGAGGGCGATAGGGTTGGTGGAGCCTTTTGGGAGGTTCACTGGCGAAGGTCCGAATCCTTTCCCCGACAATCGGCCGGAATTGTCGAGCGATAGCTTGCTTGCTTGTGAAGTGCGGTAGAGAAACATCTTTGAGTTGGTTGGTAATGACTCATCGACTAAGCCACGTCGGTGTCAAGCAATTAATAGACTTAAATTCAAGAAAATTACTTGACGTTTATATTTTTGCAAATATCATATTTTTGTCATGTACTAACTACTATTAAGTGCAGGTAAGGAAAGAGCCTTTTGTTAACGGTTTTGTAACTACTATTTTTGTATATAAAGATTCATGGGCACACACCGGAACTCACTGGCTATTTTTAGCTCACACGTTTGTGAAATCTCTTTCTTAGGTATGGAAGAAGGACACCGTAGTAGTGAGGTAAGCGGGGTAACCTTGGAGGCCGTCTTGGAGAGGAGTTGGTGAAGAGTTCGATGTTGATATGACACCTTAGTTGTGAAGTTTCGGTATTAGTTTGCTTTGAATTTTGAGTTGTTTCAATGTAACAAAAATTAAACATTGTGGTTTTCTTTTGTTTTGGTGACGTTTGAATAAAGTATTAGTTACTCTCTGTTTTTTTTTGGAGTTTTAGTCTTGGGCGGTGGATCGCCATTCCTTTTCGATTTACCCCAGGTGGTCGCAGGGGTCGGGGATAGGCCTATTACAATACCTACAAACCAAGGCCATCTAATAGGCTTTTCAGGTACTTCTTTTGTCAATGGCCGGAATCTATCAGGCATAGTGCTTCGCCCACGAGCTTCCTCTTCAGCTTTATCTAAACCATTCTCTTTTTGCTCAAATTCATCCTTCCCAGCTTTCAATAAACCACCAAGATTAAATCTTTTACCCTTAAATGGGACTTTAAAGTGATTATCTAAAAACCCAGATAAATTATGAGCTCTCTTTAGCTTAATTGGATTGGTTCTGAGCCGAATTTGGATGGGTTGAGCCTGAGGTACTGAGTGGAAAAGAGAGTTTTGTGGTTTATGAAATGAATGATGGGCAGAAAATAAAGATGAAAGAGTAATGGACATTGTTTCAGGACAAGAGGCTGCGAATTGGTGGAGGAGATAACCCAAGTGCGGCGGCGGTTAGGGAGGAGGAAGGCGTCGTGGTCCGCCCATAAGGAGCAAATGGAACGGTGGCGAGGATTGTGAATCCTAGTGATTCGACAAGTGTAGTCATATGTCGAATCAAATCGAATCGAGTCAAATAGCTCATATTTGTATTTTTGCACATTTAACACATGAATGACCTAATAAACGGGAACTGGATCACCAGCTTTTGAACCCCACTTTCTCCCCAACTTTTGCACACGTGGCCGACTCTCCACCACCCAAATGTGTTGGGCTCGACCTGTGAACTCGACCTCCGACCTCCGACCTGTGAACGGACGGCTGTGATCCGGCCACGTCCCCAAAGTAGGGGAGAAACAGGGATCTCAAAGCCGAGGATCCGGATCCAAACTAATAAACGAGCTGATTTTTGTCAAGCTTTTGCCCGTTGAATTTAGAGTTCGAGACCGGCTCATTTTTGTTGGATCAAACCGAACTGAATATCTCATAACGTATTTGTGCTCGTTTAGCGCATGGAAGACATCGAGCTGGATTTTTTTTCTCTAGCTTGGCTCGTTTAATTTCGAGCTCTAGCTTGAGTCATGCACTTTTACATCGAACAAACGGGCCCTTTTGTGCATGACAGCGTTTTTTTTTTTCTTTTCAAGTTTGATTCATTTAAATTCAACAAACGAGCGTTTCTTCAAGATTGACGCATTTAGTTATGTATAAGTTAGAAAGAAATTGAGTATGTATATTTTATCGTGAACTTAAAGGAACATCCGTAATCGTATGTGTAATGTGTCGTGTTTGTTTGTTTACAGTTCGAGTTTAACAAAATACTTGATTTTGAATCGTTTACTTAAACAAACACGAGCTTATACAAATCGAAATAAAGTTTTGCTCGCGAGGCGAGCTTTTATCATACTTAATGATTTACCTACTAACTCAAAAAAAAAAAAAAAAAAAAAAAAAAAAAAAAAAATTGATTTACCAAGTATAGCTGGCTGATGGATACAATGCAGGCTCCCTCGGCAAGCTCTGTTCGTTGAAGGCACCACACAATGAATCTACCGTGACATCATATACTTTAAACCAAGTTCGACTTTACAGAGGTCGAAAATGGACATTCGACCTCTGTAAAATCAAATGCTTAGAATCGACTTTCAAAAGTCAAATGTCAATATAATGGCCCAAAAATCAGATTCGTTGTCGTGTCTTCAACGACCGTAAAAAAAATAAAACAAAAATCAAGATTCAACTCAAAGTGCATGCTTCAGAAAACAATACTCATCTTTTTTTTTCCAATTGTTCATCATACACATTTTCATCATCATAATAAATGCTACAATAATCAAAGGTTTTATGTCTTTTGATTACAACAACAAGAAGTTATTATTATTGAAGCTTGTTTAAACTGGTAAAACTATGTGATCTTTTGGAGTACTCTTTTATCAATTTAGAGAAAAATGAATCCTCTCTTTCCAGTAGCTTTGCTGGTGTGTCATACTCTGCTATTCTTCCTGTTTTTCAGTTATTAAACACATTCAAAATTCAGTTATAATAACAAAAACAAAAAATAAATAAGAAAAAAACGGGAAATTCTGATGCAGAGTCACACGTAAAAGCACGCGTAGTTTAGTTGTGTATAGTTTTTCTTACCATCGCTTAGGACAAGGACGTAGTCGCTATCGATAACCGTGTGGATTCGATGAGCAATCGTAACAACCGTTCGATCTTTAAATTCTTCGGTTATGATCTTCTGTAAGATCCCATCAGTCGCAGAATCAACGGATGCCGTTGCTTCGTCAAGAACAAGGATTCTACTTTTCTTTAATAATGCTCTTCCTAAGCAGAATAATTGCCTTTGTCCTACACTCCAGTTTTCTCCATTTTCCACAACTATATATAAATCCCATCAAATCAAAAACAAATCTTTAATTCATTTATTTACTGTAGCACCACAACAAACATACTGTAGCACTACGCAAACACGCTCGACTTTCAAAAAGTCGAGTATACACTCACAATAAATCAAGTTACCTGCAGTTTCTAGCTTCTCCGGTTTTCGGGCCACAATATCACCTAACTGTGATTTCTTCAAAGCCTGATAGATATAAAGGGTATTTTAGACTTTTACGAACTAAAACTAAAATTTACGACATTCATCACTTACTTAATCTGCGTAAAAAAAACCTGTAAATAAACAACAGGAATCAAGGGACAGAAAGGTAATAATATATATATATACCTCCCAGATTTCATTATCAGAATGCTGTTCCAAAGGATCAAGGTTGAGTCTAACAGTACCCTCAAACATTGTAGGATCTTGAGGAATGATACTAAGCCTTGACCTCAAATCATGAAGACCGATTTTCGTAATATCGACGTTATCGATTACGATGTTTCCGTAACTCGGCTCGACGATTCGAAAGAGCGCTTGTATCAACGTCGACTTACCGCTTCCTGTTCTTCCTACAACACCGACTTTCTTTCTTCCAGGGAATGTGCAGGTTATACTTTTCAATACCGATGGCAAGTGTTCTGCGTATCGAATCTGCAAATCGCATGATATCACGTAATCAATTTGGTCAGAATAGTGTACTGTGTGAAAAGGCACTCGGTTTTTACCTGCAAATTCGTGAAACTGATGGTGCCGGTGTTAGGCCAATCATGCGGTGGTCTGCTATTTTCAATAACCAAAGGTGATTCACTTGCAAGATTTGAATACTGAAGAACTCTCTCAACAGATATCATCTTTTGTTCAGCATTACATATATTCCATATAACTGATGCTTGCAATACATTCAGATTGATCCCATATGTCACTGCTAAACCAGCAATACCTACAATTTTGCAATACAGAGATAAAACATGGTTTCTAATTCCGATATTGACACAACAAATACCACGACATGGCGCGGCAGTGGGACCCACTAAAATACCACAACACGCATCTCAAGGCATCGCGGGGGCATAGCAAAAGCCCAGTGTTGCTTGCTATGTTTTGTGTCACCCCCTTAATATCTTGCTATGGTTTGCTTGTTGTGGCGTTCGTTGTGGCATTTCGTAGAACAGTAACAGGGCATAAATCGATCTATGCATTTACTTACTTGGATTAATAATTCCTTCTGGGAGAGAAACTAGCAGAAGAAGAGAAAATGCAAAGACAAAATTTGATAATTGATTTAGTCTAAAAGATAGCCATTCCATAGCTGCAACATTATGAAACCATGGCCTTGAATGGTTGTCAATCAGATGCAGATTCGAGTTCGTAAATCGATTTCGTTGTTCGAAGGCTCGAATCGTTGCTGCTCCAGCAAGTGATTCTGCAAAATGATGAAGGATTGGAGCTCTCTGTATTCCGGATAACCGCGCTAGCTCTCTTGCTGTTGGATTGTAATATCTCTACAAATGCTTTGATTAATAAAAAAACAAGGAATGCAAAACCAAATGGTGTCGGATAATATCGGATACGGGACATGCTATCAGACACAAGTATTCGTGCATCATAACCGTGAAGAATGATGGATCATATGTTACCTGGTACCAGATGCAAACGCCTGTAACCGGAATGAAGATGACGAATACTTCCCATGCTACCTGTGACATAACCGCAATGGTACCCAATAGCTGTATAATCGAGAACGCGCACCATCCTAATTTGTTAGCCATCTCCAAATCTAGCACACTTTGATCTGTAGATGCCTGTTCATAGAACAAAAACCATAGTTTCATAGCCCTAAGATTCTTGAATCAGATTGATTTTTAAACTTGCAACGGTACTTACCCGGTTTAAGATCCTTCCTGTTGGTGTAGAATCAAAGAACGACATAGGCGAACGCATAACACTATGCAGCATTTTACCAAACATCTTCTCTGCAGTCATGAGTCCAGCTATAGCTACCAACGAAGCTCGAATCAACACGCAAACCGAGCTTCCAACCGATAAAACCACATAAACCAATAGTATCAAGTTCATCTTGATAACCGGTTCGTCATTTCCAGTAGGACAAGCCCAAGCCATCCAGTAATTACTACTAATCTGCAATATCTGGAACGACGACTGCGCCAAAAGGATAATCGGAACGAGTACACCGCTTTTCGCGATGGACAAATACGCGAAATAAACTTCTTTTCCAATGCTTCCTGTCTCTCTTTCTTCATCTTGGACTAATCTTCCTTCTTTTTCTGCAATTTCTACACAAAGATTGTGCTCTGACCCTTGTTTTGTATGTGGGAATTCGGAGTTCGTGTCGGATTCGATGGCGGATTCGTTATTGGTTGGGGCGTGATCGAACGTTCGACTCGAGTTTTCGACGTTGAAGATTGATTCTAGAGCCTCATTGTGTGCACCAACTAGTGATTCAAATCCAATGTTTTGGTTCAAAAGCTGTTCAAAAGTTCCTGCTTGTTCAATTCTTCCATTTTGCATAACCTGTTACAGTTAATCCAAACATTATAGGATACAAATACGGAGGGCGTATGTGTAAATAACAACAAAATATAGGGACCAACCTCTACATTTTAAAACTATAAGGACCAAATAATAAAAAGGCATCTTTAGCACCACACCGTAGGTACTGTTTCTGGCATCACAGTGTACATTCGACCTCTGGAAAGTCGATTCTAAGGTCAAGATTCGACTTTCTATGGATAGAAAGTCGAACTTAAGATTCAGGTGTGGTGCCAGTGAAGAAGCCCTAAAAATATAGGGACCAAACTGTACAGTATAAGAGTATAAGGACTAAATGATAAATAATAAAACACAAAATAATACAACTTTCAGTAGTTTTCTTCAATTTTGTTGTTTTTCATCATTTTGCACAGCTTTTCATTCACTGTCTGACAGTTTTTACTCAATTTCAACATGGTTTTTTCATTTCACTTAACCAACTCATGTATCCAACTTGTGAAAATCACAAATTTGCCCTTGGTGTATATCCTATGTATCCGGTACGTATATGTGTCGGATACGTATCAGATACAATACACGTTACCAGACAGGACTAGTATCTAGTGCGTGTGTGTCGGATACGTATCGAATACATGACACGTTACTAGACAAAAGTATCCGTGAATCGTAAATCAGAACTCGTTTTTTTTTTTTTTTTGCTTTACCAAGATTAGGTCAGCTGCAGGAAGAAACTCCACTTGGTGAGTGACATAAAGAATGGTTTTTTCATTGAGTAATCCCATCAAGCAATCCTGCACAAAAAACCATCAATTTTTTCAGAAAAAATTCATAACTTAACAACTAAAAACACTCGAAAAAAATCGCGTACATGAAACAATTGTGTCCCAGTATGAGCATCAACAGCACTAAAAGGATCATCAAGAAGATATATATCCGAATCCTGATACACAGCACGCGCGATTTGAATCCGTTGTTTCTGACCGCCGCTCATATTAATCCCTCGTTCACCAATTTCTGTTAAATCGCCGTTATTAAACAACTCGAAATCTTTTTCAAGTGCACATGCTTCAATTGTTCTGTTATACTTTTCGGGTTCATAACTTTTCCCAAACAGTATATTTTCCCTAACATTTCCTGTCAATATCCACGCCGATTGTGGCACGTATGCTTTCGTACCATTAATCTTAACTTTCCCTGACAATTTCGGTATCTCTCCTAACAAACATGATAACAAGCTCGATTTCCCTGATCCCACGGTCCCACATACTGCAACTTTCATCCCTTTTTTGACCTGTAATCTTATTCCATTGAGTGTAGGCGTACTCGATTCGTCGTTCCATGTAAATGTCCCGTTTTCAATCTCAACCGCGTATTCTGATTGATTATCTGAAGTTATTTCAACTGCATCTGCTCGAATTTCGTCTTCTCGAAGATAAGACGACATTCGATCAGCAGACACTTTGCCTTGCGCGATCACAGATAACAAATCAGGGAGGTTGAATATCGGATCTTGTAGCATACGGAACGTTGCTAATGCGGATAATACGCGTCCAGCTGTTAACGGTATACCCATTAGGACACAACCACCAAAAGTGAGTACAGATATGAATGTAGGCGAGCCCCAGAAGATAAACGTCGTTATAGCCGACATCCTCAAAGATTTCCATAGCCAATTATACTCGACTTTCCGTAAAGATTCGAGCTTTCGCAGCGAATAAGTGTCCCAAGCTTGAAGTTTTAGTGTCTTCATATGTCGTAAAACTTCAGAAGTCGATTTCATTCTGTTATCCTTCGATTCCATTATCTTCGTCTGATACCGCTTCTGAATCCGAGTTAACGGAACGTTTATAGCCATTACTGCTAGTGTTGCAGCTAACGCTACAAACGAACCGAGCCCGAGATTCGTATGAAGAACGAACACGGCTAATGAGATTTGTATAGGCAACATCCAGATTATGTTCAGATACCATATGAAATCCGTCATTCGTTGAACATCTACACTCATAAGATTGATGATCTCACCGCTACTATGAGTCTGACGTGATTTGCTCGATAAGAGCAAGCCCTTTTTATAGATTTGAGATATCAACGCGGATCTTAACCGAAGGCCTAATTGACGAGCACCGAAGATCCATTGCCTTTGTGCTGTTGTCTCAACAATCTTTGCAGCTAAAAAGGCTAATGCAAGTAAATATCCATAACCTAAACTAAAATATTTCTTCTCACTAAGAAAAGTTATGAAATCATTTATCAAATACGGGCCGACATATGATGATATCGCACTTATAACCGCGAATAACGCGTTAATCAACGCTTTCTTCCTCACAAACAAAAACACAGCCTTGAATATAGATGGATTCTCAGTCTTGTCCCTTTTCTTGACCTCTTCTAAACATTCATTGAACCGATGAGACAAAAAATCTGCTGAATCATCAATAGCTACACGTGGGACTTCGTCTTGGACAAGTGGTTTCGCTTTTCCGACCACAAACAACGGATTAAGCCACGAAAAAGTTACCCTTTGTACTAATGTAGCCTTTCCAAATGGAGACTCTGATTCCTGTCTGGTAACGTGTCCGGTATCTGTATCTGATTGACTTGCCCTTTTCCCATTGAGAAATGGTGCGGATAGGCCATTAGAAACGTCGAATACGACGCCGGTTTTACCCCGAATGGATACCACAAAAAGGCATATAGATGCAACAAGACTCAAAACATCAACAAAATCTTTCACACTAACATTTCCATGATTTTTTACTATAAAATTTGCATCAAGAATCACACATGTTAAGGACAAAACCGAGCTCGAAATCCACCATAACCTTAAAATCCAAGGGAGCTTAACATGTTTATGTCTTAACAAAACATAAAGCAAAATCAATGAAATCCCATATGAAACAACTTCCAAAACCTGTGATGAAAATACCGAAAACCCGGATTCGCAGAGATTACTGTCATTTTTACTCATCAAAGCTACAGAATGAGTACCCACAAGTAAAATGGAGCAAAATAGAGAGATATAGAAAGTCATACAAATTCTTGGTCCAGAAGCATACTTTACTGCAGGAATTGAATTTTTCTTGCCTTTGCATTGTGAATCCACAAGATTTTTTATGGATTGAAGCAACAGTACTCCAAGAAATCCCAGTTGTAAAAGTATGCTTGCATGTTCAAATAAGCAAGGAGAGAGAATCTCTGGCCAAGCTGCTAAAAATTTGAGGAATTCCATGCCTGAAATGTATCAATGAAAAAAATATAAATATATGAAATTTTACACACACACCCAAAAAAAAAAAAAAAAAAAAAAAAAAAAAAAACTTAATGGAACGACGAAGGCGCTTGTTAAAGGCATCACAGCTTGGATTAGACTTTAAGGTCGAATGTGTACTCTAGTGCCTAAAAGGAGATTCATTGTGGTGTCTTTAACAAGAATCTGTCTATCTTCAACAACATGCATGTCAAAAAGATTACTTTTTAATGTGTTTGCAGTCAAATTCTTGACAGAAAGTTTGTCTAGATGATGAAGGATGATGCAGCAAGAATTATGTTTGGTTTTGTTGTTTCATTTGAATTTGAAAAACAGAGATGGAAAAGAAAAAAAAATATAGCAAGAATTCAAGATTCTGTTACTAGCATACTGTTCATGGAATCAAAGATGGATTATCAAATTATCACTTAAAAAAATGAGCAAGAATTCAAGATTATGTTACAAGCATACTGTTCATGGAAAGAAAGATGAATTATCACCAAAAAAAAAAAAAAAAAAAAAAAAAAAAAACAACAAGAAGATCAAGAACTCAAGATTCTGTTGCATACTGTTCATGGAATCAAAGATGAATTATCACTGCTTAGGTAGCTATCTTGAAGCACTTGCAGCAGTCAGGGAACTTTTGACTTAGGCAAATCATCAAGCAATTATTGGGCAGGTGGAGCTACACAAAATCCAGATATAGCTCTCTAGTGGCGTGTCTTCACTTACACACATGAATAAATAGATTCCTTAGGATATTAATTATGGGGATCTATTTCCACCGTACTTGATCTATACGTGCACTGCTCTATTTCTGCACCACAGCAGAATCCGATTTTGTGAAAGCCGGTTCTGGAGTCTAAAACCGAATTTTTGTTGGTTAAGGGTCGGTTCTCACAATACACCTGCGAAAAGTCGTTTCTATGCTCCAGAACAGATTTTGGGAAAGTTGGTTCTGCTATTGTATACAGGTGCACGAATAGATTGGGTGTGGTGCAAATTATAAACCCCATATTTTGGTAGCAATTTTCTTATCAACATTTCTATCGATACACGACATTACTTGAATACTACACCTAATCGGCATTTTGAAAGTTGACTCTCAAGTCAAAATCAGTTCTTAATTAGCTCAATAATTAATCTTCGTAAAGTCGATTAAGTGTGGTGTATAATAGAGGAAAATAAACGTTCCCTGAACCAGGATGTGGTGTTATGTGAATGGATTAAGGAGCATTTTAATTCACCCCGACAATTCTACCGGTGGATACATATCACCATCATAAAATAATAGGAAAAAAAAACATACATATTATGCATTCCTAGTTTTTATTTTTTTGTATTTAATTGAGTTATAATTTAGGGGGAATGAGGGAGAAGGACAGAAATATTTCATCAATTAAGTAGAATGACAGTTTTTTGAAACTTTTGCATAAAGGACAAAACTATTTATTCACTGTCGAAATTCACTTGTGTTCGAAATTCACTGTTTAAATTCATTTGACGAAATTCACTTTGTCGAAATTCACTAATTTTCAAAATTCATCGTCGAAATTCACTAATTTTCGGGATTCATTGTCAAAATTCACTTTGTCGAAATTCACCGATTTCGGGATTCACCTGGGGAGATTCGGCGATTTTCGGGATTCACTGTTTGTCCTTCTCGCTATAAAAATTATGCAGTTGTCCTTCTCCCTATAAAAAATATGTAGATGTCCTGTTACTTAAAAATATTTCAGATTGTGTCCTTATCCCTAATTTTCCATATAATTTAAGAGCACAATGACAAAAATCATTTCAACACTCTTCTTTCTTCTTCTTGACAGTATACGGCCTCTTCAACATTATTGTTATTTGCATGTTTGGACGTTTCTGAAATGTTTTTTTTTCTTTCCTTCACAAAGGACGAAATTTATTATTATCCCGAATGACAGAAAATTTACAACAAAAAAAACTAGGCACAGCTAGACCAGGGGCGGACGCAGGATCCCGGATGAGGGGGACGATACTATAAGCGAGTGTAAGTTTTAAGGGGGGCAAAAAAAATACACAACATACATGATAGTGTATTTTCCAGATCTAAGGGGAGGCGCTTGCCCCCCTATTTAAAGGGTACATCCGCCCCTGAGCTAGACTAAAGACGCGGCTCATACTCCACACTACTACATGGCCTAAAACCCAAGAACGTAGCCAGATGGTAGGCTTGAGGTGGCTAAACCCAACCGGTTGTTACTTTTATAATAAAAAAAACTTATATAACATAATTCAACACAGTCAGTTATCAAAATAAAGCTCACCCGACTATTCATAAATAGTCCACTAACCCACTAAAAGTTAAATTTCTGGCTCCGTCGTTGCTAAAAAACCGCAATACAATATATATATGACCGAATGACAAATTTTATAATACAACCGTTGTAGCAAGGTTGTACAAAGTGGCATACATTACAACCATTCATTTCTAACCTCTCACACACGATAAAAGTGTATTATGTGAAAGAGAGTAAAAATGAGAGGCTCTAATATATGCCACTTGGCAGTACAACCTTCTTACAACCGTTGCACCATAAAGTCTCTCATGACCGAATATGCAAACACATGTGAGCAATTGCCTAACATGTTTTATTATATAACAGATTTGGTAGAATTCCGGAGAAAAATATAGCTTTTTCAGAGTTAATTAAATTTATATGTTATCACGGTTCTAAAAGTACTCCAAAAAGTCTTTCATTTCAGGGTCCTAGCCAAAAATAAAAATAAAATCATTATTTTTTTTTATCTTTTTTTTTTTGAGGAAACAACACTTTATTAATTAATATCCGCCAAACAACTTGTGTGACAAACAAATGCTCCAGTAAAAATGAAATTGGAAACATTAATTATAACGAATAACATAATATGATTTTACGTCATTGATCATAACAAAACTCATATTAAAATCTTACGATATAATTAATCAACGGTTAAAAAGTGTGTCAGAATCAGCATTAAAACAAATGTTTGTATCAACCACAATGTAAAACTAGCTCCAAGGTTGAATGCATGCATATATATTATATATATATATATATATATATATATCATAATATAATGCTCCAAAATCCTCTATTAATTATACTTTTATATTTAAAATTAATCTTCTGTAATAATCAATGAATTTTAGTTCAAAATCAAGCGATTTTCCTTCAATTTAAACATGATTACTTACGCATCAATGGTAAACAAAAGCATAGATCGAACAGGAAGAATAGAGTAAAATTAGTTTAAATGTACGTCTGATTGAACAAAACCAACTAACCTGTTGTGATGCTGCTTCTGTAGCTGAAGATTTCCATAATACGGCGTTGTTAATTAACACGAACAACAACGTATTAATTAGCTAGCAAACGACGTATTAATTAGCGCGTAAAAACCCGGGATTAAGCAGAGAGAGTTGCAGAAGAAGATAAGAAGTATAGTGTTTGTGTTGGGCATGGAAGAAATTAAAATTCCATGTTAAAAAATCAATGGTTTATTATGAAAGCATATAAAGTAAGTAAGTAAAAGATAACAAGGTGAGAGAAAGTGAAAGAGAAAGAGAGATAGTGTGACAGATAGTTACAAAAGCTAATAAAAGGAAAAGATCAAAGTACTAAAGGATCTTTGTATACATGTGAGAGTCCATGAAAACTTTGTTTGTGAATTAACATCACATGTTTACTACATCTTTTAAGGACAAACTTCTTTCATGGGACCCCTTTTTACTTGACTTATAGTGTGATATATCCTTCTCACTTGCTAGTGAAAGATATGGGCATTATGTTTTGGACCTAGGATACTTATAGTGTGATACTGTCAGAGTTCGATACCCTGAATCGGCTTCTCCCAACAAAAAAATGATATACAAACAGTTTTTATAAACTGGATCACTGAGACATAGCTCTTAACTTAATTACATGCATCATCTACAAAACTTTAGAGATGGGACAATGAAACCCTTTAGGTTCGGGCTCGTTTTTTTTTTAAATTTATTTTATGATGGGTTTTCTCATTTGAAAAATGGGCTCCGTTTGTTTTGGGTTGAAGTTTTTTTTAAGGTTGTTTTAGATAAAATGATTGCAGTAATGATTATAAAGTTAAGATATTTTTTTGAAATTTGTGTAGATTATGAAATGATTGGTGAAAAAATTTGAAATAAAGTAGTATATATAATAAATAAAATAATGGTAAAAAATGTTATAAAGTTGATAAAATGAAATGATGAGAGATAATTTAATTTTTTTTATTTGTAGTTGAAGAAATGATTGATAAGAGAATTGCAAGATATGATTGGTGAACTGATATAAAAAAACTTCAAAAAAAAACTCTAACGAAAACAAACGGAAAACTAGTTCTTCAACAAACTGATGACAACAAATGATTATAATACAATATTATATCGTGAAGATGTATCACATAAAAATTTGTGTTACCTCCTAAGTGCAATTATGAGCAGGATACCACCATACAAAGATGTGGATATTTCCAATTATAGAAAGAAGTGGACATCCATGATAAAATCATACAGCTTAATTATATATCCCATTTTAATTTTCATGCATTGAGTTCCACAATTTTATATATATAAAGGAGAAAAAGTAAGTGAAAAGAGACATAGATGATGATACTTTTAACTTTTTGGTAAAGAAAAATTCAGGCCTAATCACCCCACTACAGTTTGCTAGCTGGAAAATTCTATCCTAGGGACTCCCTACTAGGGAATTGTGTACGTGACAGCATCTGGACCACACAATTTCCACACACGGGGCACTGTGTATTCCACCTCAAAAAACTGCGCGCTGGTGAGATCCTGCCACGCGTAGCGATTCCCTCTTAGGGAGTCCCTACAGTGGAACGACCCTTGCTAGCTGGGGTAGCCATAATCAACCTGTGAGTCTGTGACTTATATTATATTATCATACCTTTCTTTATTTCTTTTTAAATTTTTTGTGTGTGCAGAATATAATATGGGTACTGCTACATCCACTACATTTATCTCCACAACATCATCTACACCATACATTTAGTTAGGACCCACAAAAAAAAAAAAAATTTCTCTCTTCAATCAAAGGACAACATCATCCACTACATCTTTATGTAGTGGATATAGCATTTTCCATATAATATCTTTTAGATGTTGAAATTTCATAATAAAGCTGCAACAGATTATATATACTACTATGACTGATTATATATATAAATGCCTCACATTATTAATTGTTGTGATGCATACATAAGACAAAAACTACAGTAATTGTTGTCTGAAATTTTTTTGTTTTTTTTTTGTTTTTTTGATACATGTCTGAATTGCAAAATGATTTGGCTCATGCCTCATATATAATGTAGTACCTAAACTAACTCATGAATGTTATAAAATAAATAACCAGTATAAGAGTTTAGCTAGGTTGAAATGACATATCACTCCGATATCATGTTAGGATCAAACGTTTACTATTAGGATCAAACGCTTATCGTTGTATTAAAACCAATTGGTGTTTGTAAATATGCTACTATATTTCCTAATATCACTTATCGTTCTACAAACATCAATTGGTAGAAGTAAATGTGTTACTATATTTTTTCCTTATAACACTTTAACATTCGTCAACCTCTTTTATTCGCACCTTCTCCATATGATTTTGAGATTCATTTCTTCATAATTATCACTGTTAATTTTTAAACCAAATGTACGGCGACTTAATTTATGTGCTGACTGTTCATACTCTTGCGTCTTTTTCAGGAATTGTGCTCAATTTAGTGAACGAGGTATACTCATTCATTCATAGTTTTATGTCTTTTGAATGTTAATTGTTCGGCTGAAATGCTGTTTGTGTTTGTGTACTTTATACACTATTGACTTGTTCCTATTTTTATTCTGGAATTTGTTACGATCTATTTTGACGAGGTACTCAATTAAAACAGCATGTCATTTCCTTTTTTTTTTTTTAGTCGATTTCATTACATGTTTGGAATTCCATCTGATTCGCAACATCGTTACTGAATACAAATTTTATTGTATATATTTTGTGGACATATAACATTGTAGTGGAATTTCATGCACTAAAACATAAGTGCAGTTGAATCATGGCTTTCCGAAACCATGCTGAAACCGAGTCTTGTTATGCTAATGTTAGAATGATACACACACATATATGTATAACATTAAGGCATAACCCTTATAATTGCGAAATTCATGGGAAAAAATTGCATTTGGATATTTTATGGTTTATTTTTAGGAAATATGGTGTGTACTAATTGTAATCATTTTACCCTAAGTAGATTGCATTCATATGCAATTTATACTTTTTTTTAATGAAAGTACTTGCGACTGTTTATTCAATTGGGTGTTTTCGGGTTTGAACAATGTAATCTGACGCTTTCCATTTTTTTTTTTAAGTATTGTACAACAATGTGGTTACTCCAAAGAGATATAGCAACGTGTGGGAAAATATGTTACAACTGGTTCAGCCCAACAACGTTGTTTTAATTGAAGAAAATATTTCGATCAATTATGATTGAAAATGGATCTTTCGGGACAATCATTTGGGAGAAGAGCATAAATTTGTTGATGTTTTAGTGAACGTAAGAAATATATTTGTTTCAAAAGTATCAATTATCTTTTGTATGTGTTTAATTGATTATAATTTGTTAATGTTCCCTCTCTATAAAGCTTTTTTTTTAAGTTGTTTTTTCATTAAATCCTATGTGTCCAATACATACCTATTTACATTGTACCGGGCATGTCATGCCTTGCAAGGTATATGTATTGCTACTAGTTAACTCTACTAGAATTCTCAACTCATCTCAATCCACTTCCACTTCCACTTCCTTGGCTGAATTCACTTTTTCATCAGTGCACTCATTGAGATCTGGAAATCGATATAGTTTTGTTGGTAAAAATATAAAAACTTTATTAATTTCCCTCCTCACTCTTCGAATTTGTTCCCGTTCCCACCGAATTTTTTTTTTAATTGTTCGCTACTATTATACATATATGTGTGTATATATCACAGTATATTACACATGGTATAACGGTTGTACCGTAAAATCTTTTGGGCATGAGATATATCATGATGATGATACATCAACTACACACTTATCCACAACATCTTGCAACAGTGGCGGAGCCAGAATATTTTTTCAGCGGGGTCCGTAAATATTTAACACACTAAATAATTTTTTTCACGGGGTCCGAAATATTTTCTATAGGTAAAATGTAGAGTATTTTTTTTTTTAGCGGGGTCCGTGGACCCCCCCTTACTCCTTACTAGATCCGGCCATGTCTTACAGAACACTTTTAACACAATTGATTGTGTTAGGACCCATATCAATAAGAGAAATGATTCATCATTTTAATCAAAGGGAATTGATTGTGTTGTGACTCATTGCAATAAATGATTCATCATTTTAATCAAAGAGAAGAAAACATGAAGTGAAAGTGACACTACACAAATTTCTAGTGCACATACCATTTTCCATATGACATTGACGTCTATCCTTCGACAATAATGCATATATTCCCTTAATTTCAGTCACGTTTGTCGTTGAAACAGTGAATAATCTTTTGAGTCATATAACAGTTAATAAAATCAAATATTAATAATTTAGATGATAAAGATATCCTGATAAGATAATTAGAACCTAGAAATATACAAAGAGAACAATGAGATATTTTTTTGTATTCAACTACGAAAACGAATATAACTTTTGATCTGATTGTCGAAAGATGATAATTGTTTATCACATTTTCCTTTTTTCGTCCTCTTTATTTAGACATATCATTTGATATTTTTTCAACATGATGATGGGCCCACAAGTTAATACTTAGTGAACATCTTTTCACACAACAAATTATTCTGACACAATTTGAGTCAAAAAACGATGATTATTCTGACAAATTCAAGTCAGCATTTTATACGTTTTCCATACCCAATACCGGACAGAAAGACTTTCTGACTCATATTGAGTCATGAAAACATTCAGCATTCTGTCTGAAATTCGATCGGAATCAACGAGTCTAGAAAAACAAAAATTTCAAGGTTCTAACCCATTTTGAGTCATAAAACGATGATTATTCTGGCTCAATTGAAGTCATAATTGTAAACGTTATCCTTACCCAATTCTAGTCAGAAAGACTTTCCGACTAAAATTGAGTCTGGAAAACATCCAACATTCTGTCTGAAAGTCGATCAGAATCAATGAGTAAAAATATTATGTGTTAAGATGTTTGGTAGTGTGAAAGACATTCACAATACTTAATGCCTTTTCAATGAGTAAAAACTATGAGTAAATACTTAATTAATACTCATCTTGCGAAATGATCGTTGATATATGATTTATTTGAATTCGAGCCAAATCAACTATGCATCAAAGTTAACGAGATGAACTCGCTTGAACACCTTAAAGATTAACAATTTTTTGAGCTAATTGAGTTCGAATTGAAAGTACTTAAATTATAGTATCGAGTATAATCAAGCCAAACTCAATCAAAATTAAAATTTAATTGAACCATTTTCGAGTAATCTTATCCTTGTTCAAACGAAAACTTGAGCCGAGTTCGACTATCAATTGTTTAAAGTGCTGCTCCACTCGATAAATAAATGATTGTATTTGGATTTAATCATTTCCACCCTATTTTTTTTTAAGGGATCTGTAGAAAACATAGGCTCAAGCCCATGTAAGAGGAGGAGCCTCATCCCAAAACCTAGGTTATAAGGTGAGGGAAGTTCACCTCTTAATATGATGGGTGATACAATAGCAAGTTTCTAATGTGTGATACTTTAACACTCCCCCTCAAATGTGGGCTTGGGCACTCTCAAGGCCAACAAAGAGGCCCAACACTTGCACAATAAAGGGTGGCTCTGATACCATGTAGAAAACATAGGCCTAAACTCATATAAGAGGAGGGTCTCATCCCCAAAACCTAGGTTATGAGGTGAGGGAAGTCCATCTGTTAATATGATGAGTGATACAATAGCAAGTTCCCAATGCAGGATACTTTAACAGGATCCACCCAATTTTTCACCACTCATAAGTGTAATGTTTTCAAGGAACGTCTCTATATACAACATATAGATTTATATATATGTGGGTATTAGGACCTCTATTTTTTTAATTTTTATTTTGTGTATGAATTGATATAGCTTAGCTCTAGGAAGGGGCGGAGCTAGTATGGGACAAGGGGAAGTTTTTGTGTGGTGCCTCCACATGTAAAGTTCCACATCGGTAAAATAAGAGAATGCTCACCCCCATATAAGTGTGAGACATAAATGTCTTGTCAACTCGGGTTAGCCCTTTTAGACCAAGCGAGGACGGCGGTCTAAGTAGTTGACCGGACATTTATAACTCATTTAGCGCTACCAGGCCCGGGGTCTGGGGGCGTTACAGAATGGTATAGAGCCGACTATCAGACGGAACTATGCGCTGCACCGTACAAGAAGACGGTGTAAGGATGACATCTAGTTACCTCTGGTAGAGACGATCCGGGAACAGTCTCGGCCGTCCTGGCGAGGACGCCAGTCCCTTATAAGGGGGGGAGAATGTAAAGTCCCACATCGGTAAAATAAGAGAATGCTCACCCTCATATAAGTGTGAGACATAAATATCTTGTCAACTCGGGTTAGCCCTTTTAGACCAAGCAAGGACAGCGGTCTAAGCAGTTTACCGGACATTTATGACTCATTTAGCGCTACCAGGCCCGGGGTCTGGAGGCGTTACACCATACGGTGTGGAGAAACTGTGTGGCTCCGTACATACCACACAGTTTTATTCTGTATTTAAACTATGTGGTTCTGATCGTTTCACCCGTCACTTCACCTCAAATTTCCTAACCACACAATCCCTAGAGAAGGGGGGCATATGCCCCTTAATATTTTTGAAATACCTATATTACTGTGATATCCCACATCGGTAAATTAAGTGAATGCTCACCCCCATATAAGTGTGAGACATAAAGGTCTTGTCAACTCGGGTTAGCCACTTTTAGACCAAGCGAGGACGGCGGTCTAGCGGTTGACCGGACATTTATGACTCGTTTAACGCTATCGGGCCCGGGGTGCGGGGCGTTACGAAATGGTATCGAGCCGACTATCGGACGGAACTATGCGCCGCACCGTACAAGAAGACGGTGTAAGGATGGCCTCTAGTTACCTCGGTAGGGACGATCCGAGACAAGTCTTGGCCGTCCTGGCGAGGACGCCAGTCCCTTATAAGGGGGGAGAATGTGATATCCCACATCGGTAAATTAAGTGAATGCTCACCCCCGTATAAGTGTGAGACATAAAGGTCTTGTCAACTCGGGTTAGCCCTTTTAGACCAAGCGAGGACGGCGGTCTAAGCAGTTGACCGGACATTTATGACTCATTTAGCGCTATCAGGCCCGGGGTCTGGGGGCGTTACAATTACCCATATTTATTCAGAAGCATATGATAATAGATAATATGTTGTATATAAAAATACAAAGTTGAAGCGCAACACAGTTGGTAGAGGCGTGACTCCTTAACACGATTCCTGTCTCCGCCCCGGCTCTAGGTATAATAATTATACGGAGGGTACAGTATATTGAAAAAACATGAAATCATTGTCAAATTCTTGGTTTCCCAACTTTTACTAGCAGTATATATGATATGATATATCCAACCAATTTGAAACAACAAAACGTGAAAATAATATTATATATAAACATCAAATTAATGTATATACAAAAACAGATGATCAACTAAAGAAATCTTGCAAGTTGGCATATATACTTTTTTTTTTTCCCGATTAATGTGCAACCAGCAGAGGGCCGGCCAAAGCCAAAGAATCAAACAGTGGTCATTTTATTAATATTACATCCAAGAATCAAACAAATATATAGACTATAAATTATTCACACTAAATCAAAATCCTGCAGCATGTTTCAAAATAAATAAATAAAATCCTGCCGCAGGTTCAAGTTGGCAGACTAATTTCCCCTTATATAAACTAATAACATTAACACGTTTCCTATATATATGTCCGTCGACTATGCTCAATAATTTTACTAAGGCAATACACATTTATTGTGTTTCTGATTTTCTTTAGCAAAACTATTTTATTCTCTTGCCATGCACATTTTTTAAATAAATTATTTTCCTTTTTTAATTAGCCAAATAATTTCATTGGAAAATATCTCTCTCTATCTCTATATATATATATATATATAGGTAACAAAAGACTAAAGTAAGCCACACAAATACATACCAGCAGAGAAATGGCTACAACTCCTGGGTTGCTCACTGACTGGCCATGGAAACCTCTTGGTAGCTTTAAGGTACGTACGTACGTACCCTTCTCCCCCCACCCTCCCACCCGTGCACAGCATCAGATTATATCATTTTTTGTGTTTGAATAGATGTGATAGCACAACGAGTGGCATAACATGCATTCTTTAACACTGTTGATTATGATGGGTCTACATCATAATCAAGAAGGTAAAAGCGTATTATGTTACTCGTTGTGTCTGATTAACGTAATAGCATTACCCTTTCATCATTTTTGTACACTTTGGCCTTTATATTTTCTATATTCACCAAAATGCCCTTTGTACTTATATCCAATAATTTTTTATATATCGTGATGCCCATTTTAATTACCGTGATACAGTAACATTATCGTTTTCTTTAGAAGCTATATAATTAGAGGACTTATGATATTTTTTTGTTGTCTTTGTTGTTGATGCATATATGAAGTATGTGGTGTTGGCACCATGGGTGGTTCATAGCATTTATTCATTCTTCATGGCTAAAAAGGAGGAAGAAAGAGACTATACAAACTTCATGGTGTTTCCTTTCTTGTTGTTAAGAGGTTTACATAACCAGATTTGGATCACGGTTTCTCGACATCGAACCGCTATCGGAAAAAACCGGATCGTTGATAAAACCATTGAATTCGACCAGGTTGACCGTGAAAGCAATTGGTCTGTTTTTCTTTCCCTTTTTTTATCTCTCTCTCTCTCTCTCTCTTTTTTAATTATTTGTTAAACTGGTACTGTTTTTTTTTTTGCCTCAACATCTTTTTAAACCGTTGATTATGATTAGTTTACGTCATGATCAACGGTACTGTAAACGTAGAAAACTAAGTCCAACAAAATTTAAAAGATGAAACGTTAATCCCACAATCTAGACCACAGGGTGACGAAAGACCAACACTTAATATGTTAAGTGAAACAATAACAAGTCTGAAATATAGAACAACCAAGATCTAATCGTAAAAAACATGTTGTGCCTGGCTGGCGGTATCCAAGGACGGAGCCGGATTTTAACTTGGGGTGGGCTAATGGACTATATCGAGTTTGTCGGGTGGGCTGGATTAAGAATATTTTATGGATCCGACTAAACTACACATATTTTTTAGTGTAATATTTTTTTGTCCGGGATGAGCTTAGCCCCCCTAAATTAACACACTAGCTCCGTCCTTGGCGGTATCGGACTGGTTGTGGCTCTAATATGACCCTTGCTAAACTTACGTTGTCATATCACATCAACAGATATGTCATACTTTACATTATTGATTATAATGAACTCATATTAAGCGATGTCTCATGCAACATTAGATTCTAAACATGTTTTGTATCAATTTATGTGATTATCTTGTTAATTATTTGGAAATTGCTTTGGTTACAAGCAAGGACGGAGCCAGGAAAAAAAGTTCGGGTGGGCTAGGTTAGGCTAATCATACTTGGTATCACATTTAAGTATATATTTCCAGATAATTAATACCAATCCCACCATTAAAACACTCAAATATGATAAGAACTGGAATCTTCCAATTGCTTAGTGATTATCTAGGTTTTTCTTCCTTTCGGCTCTTAAGAACTCACATGACATTCGATTGTGGGACAACATCAATTTTTAAACCGTTAATTCATTAATATAAAATCATCTCAGCAATTAATAATACTAATAATGAGAAGCATCACAAATATTTCCTCTCATTTTAGTCCGGAAAAAGGAAAAGAGGTGAACGGCAAATTGTTTGATGATAGCATCATAATAAATACTAGTACAACTTTTTTTTAACGGAAATAAAATATACGCACACACACCGTCCCACGGGTATTTGAACTCGGAATGTCCAAGTTAAGGGTCATAATAATTATCAGTGGGTCAATGTCTTGTTGGAAATAAATAGTTGTATTAAATAAATCATACCCAATAGATATTAATTTAATTTAGAAAATTTCCCAATTTTGTTTGGTTGCTGCTGAGGAGTATTGAATAAATAATTAAATGAAAGTAAAAATAAAAGGTAAATGGTGTGTATATATCGGTGAAGGTGGAAGGGTAGGAATTGATAATTGTCAATATTTTATATTTTAGGATGATATGTGAAATATATATTAATGTAGATGGGCTGAGTTAGTAATTAAGGTTAGGATGGTGTTTGAAATGAGCACTATATAGTACAAGTGGGTTGGGTCTGGGTAGGGGTCTGGGTGGGCTTAGCCCACCCCACCGGCCCACACTTCGGCTCCGTCCCTGGTTACAAGAATTGACCTGATCAACACATTTTTCGAGTACTTATTCTGACGTACGACTTATTCATTGATATAGGTTTCAAGATAATCATTAATAGTCCGAAGACATATTGTATAAGTTCTTTTGATTATATCACTACTCTCCTTTTTTCCCTTCTTCCTTCACATTTTGCAACTGAATAATGATACTGTGACACTTATCATGCCACAATAAACTCTTAACATGATGCGAAGTGGCATATGAAGTGACATATCTGGTGATGAAGATCAAATCATCTACCGTGAAAGCCTCAAGTGTAAGGTGTTGTGACGGTGATCTAGCCATACACGAAAACACTATGTAACACTACAACAATGATAGAGGGCACAACCAAATTAACACAACCGCTGACACAATCTAATCTCTCACCCTTGAATTTAATGAGTCTCATTTGGTTGTGATATCGATGAGAAATTATGTTGTGTCACCCGTTGTGTCAATTTGGTTGACTAGATCACTCTAGGATTCCTTATGATGTGACTATAACAAATTTTTATAAAATGTAACCAATCATATTATGTTGCAGTATTTATCATGATAGAGTGATTGCAATTGATTAGCTTGTTGAAATGGACAATGAAAAAATGAAACGCACAAAATGGATCTTGCTTTTGGTATTCATTTAATTTAAAAGTTTTTCTTGAACTACCTTTTGTTTTAAACAGCTAAGAGAATTCATTGATTGAGAAATGCATTAATTATGTAAATAAATAAATTAAAAATGGTACAAATGTCAATTTGAGGTGAGAGTGACAGGTAACAAAATGTCAAACTAGTTTGTCTCTTTGTCATGAATTTCATATATATACAAATCATATTTGATATTATGAATCATTATCACAGGTTCACATGTAAACTTGTATAATGCACAAACTCCTTATGCTCATCGTTATTGTTTTTTTTCCGAACATTGTTAATCGAACTTAATAAACTCATTATAGTCCAAGTTATATATGTATCTTTATATTGTTTCTTTCACTTTTACGACGTGAAACAAATAATCCTATTTTATATGGCAGGGATGATCAAATTATATTAAATGGGCTTGTGTTATACATACTCAACATGTCGTTTTCTCAAGTATCACATTTGCCATGGTGGCGGACCGACGGCGTAATCCTAACGGCGTTGATTCACGGTGGTCCGGTGGAATTCCTCTACTATTGGGTTCATAGGGCGTTGCACCACCATTATCTTTACTCTCGTTACCATTCCCACCACCACTCATCCATTGTCACCGAACCCATTACTTGTAAGAAAAAAATAACCAAAAATAAAATACTGTAGGGTAATGTATATATATTTACAGTTATCTACCTCTGTATTATATTTTGATAATTATTGGTTTAATTAATTTGTGTGACATATATGTATGCAGCTGTGATACATCCATTTGGGGAGCATATAACATATTTTGTGCTCTTTGCAATACCAATATTGACAACAATGTTTAATGGGACTGCTTCAAATTTGTCATGGATGGGATATATTACTTATATTGATTTCATGAATAATATGGGACATTGTAATTTTGAGCTTATTCCTAAAGCAACCTTCTCCATTTTTCCACCTCTCAAACACCTCATGTACACTCCATCGTAAGTTCTTTTCTACACTCTTCTCTTTATTTACAATATATATATAACTTTGTGGTTATGATATATGCCATTGTATGTCACACACAAAAAATAAATATCACACACAAAATATAAATATCACAAAGGACCATTTGAAGGCACCATGCATACACACTATGACATCACACTATCAGGGCATCACACGGCCAACCCTTCAAAAGTATATTATATTAATAATAATTTACTCTCAAAAGGTTGAATGTATATGATACAACAATGGGTGGTGTCATATTAAGTTTGTTGTGATGTACAATAGATATCATAATATGATGCATGTGTTCAGGGTCATCCCCGGGTTTTTAGAGGCCTTAATTAGGGCAACTTATCAGAACTTGGCCTTCAGAAAGAGACAAGCGGTTTTAGAAGATATGACCCATGTTTGTAGACTAATAAACTCTTTGAACTAGAAAAAACCTAAGCCCTAATCAATTTCCGGAGGCTCTAGACCGTGGCTTTGTAAACTTATGCCCAGGGCCGGTCTACATATGTCTTGTAGTATGTTTCTTATTATAAACTAATTTGAAGAAAATGTTGCTAAAATTGTACAGGTTCCATTCCTTGCACCACACGCAATTCCGGACAAACTACTCATTATTCATGCCAATCTACGACTACATCTACAACACCAGGGACAAACACTCGGATTCTCTGTACAAAACATCTCTGAAAAGACAAGAAGATGACGCAGATGTCATACATTTAACACATTTAACGAATCCGCAATCCATGTATCACATTAGGCTTGGATTTGCTTCATTTGCATCAAGGCCTGAAAATTATTACTATTCCAAATGGTACTTATGGTTAATGTGGCCTATAACATGTTGGTATATGATCATTAATTTCATATATGGTCACACTTTCATATTGGAGAGGAACAATTTTGAGACACTTAAGTTGAAAACATGGGCTATCCCTAAGTACAAGTTTCAGGTAATATTTTAAGGCTTGTATGTGTGTGTATATATATATTCATATTTTATTAATTAATACATTAATCGACTAATTATATGGGGTTGCAGTATTTTCTTAAATGGCAAAGAGAATCAACCAATGAGTTGATAGAAAAGGTCATACTTGATGCACAAGTAAAAGGCACCAAAGTGTTAAGTCTGGGCCTTCTTAACCAGGTATGTAATTAAACATGTATTTTATTTATCATAAATGATAATTATCACATTTATTTTTTTCCTTGTATAGTATATAGCATGTTCCGTATTCGATGCGTATCAAATGCATACGTGAACCAGATATACTTAGGATACACACATGAGAGAGAATTCGTAATTTCAAAAATTGGATACGGGATTGATATGAAGAACCATATTATAATAATTGGAGACTTGGAGTGCCAAAACTTAATATTATCCTTTTATTTATTATTTAATCCTTGTAGTTTAATTTCTTGTGTATAATTTGGTCCTTATATATATGGGATTTTGTAGGGAGAAGAGCTTAATAGATATGGTGAGTTGTATGTTCAGAGGCATCCAAACCTAAAAATAAAGATAGTGGATGGAAGTAGCTTAGTAGTGGCTATTGTCCTTCATAGTATCCCTAAAGAAACTACCCAAGTTCTCCTCAAGGGAAAGCTTAGCAAGATTGCTTTTACATTAGCTACCGCTCTTCGCAAAAGGGGCATCCAGGTAATTTCACTTTCTTTTTCTTTAATGAGTTACATATTTATTTTGTTTTACCGTATCTAGTAAGTGAATGATATATGATTTGTTACTTGTAAATGGTGGTGTCAGGTGGTCACATCATCAGAAATGGAATATGAAAAGCTTAAACAGAGTAACAGTTTGTCAGACTTAGTACTTTCCGAGAGTTTCACTTCAAAAGGTATAATTCTTTATGGGGGTGTTCTTGGGCAGTACTTTTGCAATTGTGGAATTAGAATGCTGATGAATCTAAACCACACAATTTTATCTAGGTTGAAACTGTGTGGTTCAGATCCATCCACATTGATAACTCCACAAGTATGAAGTTATCATCTAAGAATCTTCCCTTCTTTACGGTATACATTATGTTTCAGGATCCATGATTCATTTTGATTGATTTCAAATCACATATCAATAAAGAAAATCGTCTTTTAAATAGTGTAAGAGATACCGAAGACGTGTAAATTACTCCGATCGTAACATTTTTATTCTTAGCAAATTGGCCCTTAATTGATTTTGCAACATATTGTCCCATAATAGGTAAATATAATCTACATCGGTCCCTAGGATCTGGAGAAAAACAAAAAACAAAAACAAAAAAAACAAACGGTTTTCAATCACATCATCACATAGATCTAGCATCTGAGAATTGAGATATCAATGCAAGAAACGACATACGAAACGGCCTTCAAAACCATCAACAATTTTTTGTCAATGTTGATTACGAACGTGGATTTTGAACCGTTTTTTATTCCAGTGTGGTACGGATGAATGGCCAATTTGTTATAAATAAATAAATAAAAAAAAAACGGAACATCTTTTATTCTAATCCAACTTGAGTCAGAAAACGATGATTAGTCTGACTCAATTCAAGTCAGAATTGCAAACGTTTTCTATATACAATGCCGGTTAGAAAGACTTTTTAACTAAAATTGAGTCAGGTAAACATCTAACATTCTGTCTTAAATTCGATCGAATCAATGAGTCCAGAAAAACATAAATTTGAAGGGTACAAGTGAAAATAAAATATTGTATTTTAAGATATTTGGTAGTGTGAAAATACGGTCACAAAAAATATAATTTAAGGGCTAGTTCGCTAAAAAGAACGTTTGCAGTCCAAATTGTTAGGATCAAAGTATTTTAAGGACTTTTTTGTCATTTAATACATAGCCATCAATAATTTAAGGAGTATAATTTTAAGCATAGTAGGTTATATATAAGCTGAGCCTAACAAGAACTAGAATCTTTTTTTGTTTTGTCATGTGATATTAACAAGAACTAGATTTAATAAATTGGAAATATTTAATTAGCAATTCATGTATCTATATGTAGATTTGGTTGGTTGGAGATGGACTTACCGAAGAAGATCAACAAATGGCAACAAAGGGAACACTATTTATTCCTTTCTCTATATTTCCACCTAAGAAAGCAAGAACAGATTGTTTTTACCATCTTACCCCATCAATGTTGTGTCCTATTTCCCTCAAGAACTTGGATTCTTGTGAGGTAAGTCACTTAAATTAATGTATTATATGTGCATTTTATATGCATTTTGTGTGTCTTATGTTAGCCAAAACTCTTCGGTACAACCAAAAATTGAATGAACGTGTTGAAGTGCATTGGATTTAATACTACCTCTGTCCCAAAGTGTCCTTTCAGGGGCATCCGATAAAATTGAAACGATATAGAGGTTCTCTTGTCTCTCAATTTTTATCAGTAATATAAGTCTTTTTAAAATATCAACAGAATTGGCTGCCGAGAAGAGTGATAAGTGCAGGAAGAATTGCAGGAATATTACATGCCCAAGAAAATTGGAATGTTAATGAATGTGGTGACACCATTTTTGACATTGAACAAGTTTGGCAAGCTAGCTTGAAGCATGGATTTCAACCTCTGCCCTCTCCCACCATTCTTAACTAGATGACAAGTTTCTTGGGCACAACCAATAACGCTATAACTTGATATGACAGTGAGATCTATGATGATGTGACATATGTCCAAATTTTCGGTCTCACTGACAAATAAGGTTTTGACGTTTGTTGTGTCAGAGTGATAATTAATGACAGTAGCAGTTCATCTTCATTCTCTAGCCACATGTGACAATATTGCTCCTTACGAGAATGCATTCACTATTTGATCAAATTCAAGAATTTGGTCTAATAGTACATTATCTCAAACGTTGAACTAAAACAAGGTATGTTTGTTATTATAAAGTGTAAGAAAGTTGTGTTTCTTACGATTTGCTATTGGTTTGGTTTGATGTTTATGTTTGTGTAACAGACTAGATTGGCTTTACAAGTTTTTATTTTTTATTTTTTTTAACAATAATATTTTATTAAATGGCTTATCTATCAAGATGATAATAAAGCAAAGTTGTTACAAGACATCAAAGTGAGAATCAAACAACCGGTCAAAAAACCTTCCATTTGTTCCAAACTTTAGAAGCCTTAGTTAATGTTTATGAGCAAGACATGGATTTGAATATTATTAATGTATTAATGTGTTTTCTTGATAATTTAAGTTCGATTAAAAATGCTTTTAGCAGATTGATGATAGTATGATTTTTAATATTCAATATTTTCTACATCACGATCAATGATATAGTGTGAGTGTGTTTCCTTTCATTATGCAAAAAAAAAAAAACCTATAAAAAAAAACAATGAAATATGATATATATAACAAAATGATCATAATTTTACAACTTGATCCCAACATATATGTATACAAAGTATTAGTTGCAAAACCGCATTGTTCTTATTAAATTAAACAAGGTTATCCTATCCCTGAGTAAGAGTCGAACTCTGCAGGCACGACACGGACCGAATTCCAAATTAATCGGACTTTCGGATACCGGAGGCTTTAAGGGGAAAAAAAAAAAACAAGGTTATCAAGTTTGCAGGTTAAAACAGCAAAGATTGTAGGCAACACTAATGGAAAACACATGAATGCCGATACGCAGCAAAGAGTATGATGCCTCCACTGGGGGGCTTTCAAAATCTCTTTTAGGTTTTATAAAAGAAAAGGGATAATTAAGGAATTATATGGTATTTAGGAAAAATTGGGATTTATTAAAAGGAAATAAATCCCTAATCACTTTTTGAAAAAAGAAAGAGAGAGGAGGCCGCATCCGCAAGTTTAGTCTTTTGGACGGACATCTCAAGGGAAAAGAATCACCGCGACAAGAGGATATCCTTAGAACCGTTAACGTAAGTTCTCATCACCGTTCTTGTTAGGGTTCGTTTTCCCGTTTAGCATCGTTAAGCCAATTTGGTGTTGATCGTTTTAGGTTCGAGGTTAAAGGTTTATCTTTTTCAAAGTTGTGGTTGCTTGGAACAATGATATCCCCTTTTAAAAAGTCCATGTTCGGACGGGCGTCTTCGGCTTGAGTTGCATAACCTTACGTTTTGCGTTTAGTTCCGGCACCACATGGATTCCCTAAAAGATGAAGTGTGGGACCACCGAAGCTTCGGATTTGCCTTTTTGAGGGAGCTTAAGTTAAACATCTAATCAAACGTATGTGCTAGATTAAAATCTTAAACATCATGCAATGCTTAGTATTTTTAGACGCCGGTCAATCGATTGGCCGGATAAAGCGTCGGTTTCATCACACTTCGGGACTTTTATTTATGATGTAACAAACTTGAGCTAAGATAGATACCCTTGGAACCTCATGTTATGCAATAAACATAATGTCTAACGAGTTAGCATTACCAATATAGGAATATATACCCAGTCAAAAAAAAAAAAGTAATCAAAAAGTTTATCGTCTTCTTATCTTACTATAAATAAATTATATCACAAACAAAGTTCAACCAATGTTACACAACACAAAATGATAAAGAGGAAAACAGTAGAGATTAAATTATTACTTGAGGATTTCTTAAATATGTCCACCATCCAAAAAGAGAAACTCACACACAATCAACATTCAGAAACTTGGGCCTCCTTGGTATCTTAATTCGGACAAGACTCTCCTTGTATAGAGTAGTAAAGACGCATTCTCGTGGAATGACTCCTAGCTCCATCATCATCATATTATTGCCAAGATTCAAGTGAAACAACCTTCTAGACAATATTTCTTGAAAAATGATCTGACTCCTTCCCCAACAACCAACCGGCACAGTGTGACATTCATTCATATCGGTGGAAAAAAATTTACTCCAAGATCTTGACTGGTGCCGCTGGGTAGAACTAAAATCATTTAATACCCAAAGATCACAGTAGGATTCTTTTCCAACACGATGGACGATCCCGATTGCAATGGTTTCTTTGAAAGGTAATAACTTGAAGTATCTATTCCGGTAGGTGTGTGCAACCAATCCGGATTTGTGATCCCCAAGTTCAGCGTCTAATGAAGGAGGCACCGGAATAACTTCATACATCTCGCTGCTCATATCAAACAAAATTATTTCCCATTTGCTTTCCCCGTTTATAGGGGACACGACGGTGCAGACAATTCTATTGTTCGTGAAAGGAAGACTGCAAGCTATGTCAAGAAGAGTATGATTGCGCACCACCAAGAAATCATGAGAATCCACTATTTTCCATGAACCCTTACGTAAGCTATATAACTCCAATTGTGCAACAGGGGGGTTAAATCGTTGGTCATCTTGGTGGCTATATAACATTTTAAGGATCTTATAGTCATTTGTCATAGGATCAAAACCGAACCCAACTGTACAGTAACATCTCAAACCACATAAACCTCGGATCCTCTTGGACTCATTAGTTGCCGGGTTCCATAAAACAATATCTTCATAAGCATATTCAGCATACATGCAAACTATTCCATTGCAGGATCCACCGAACAAGTTTGGAAACTTGTGTTTCACCATCTCTTGTGAGGCTCTATCTTTATCACAATAACCTCCCTTTGGTGGGGGAGGCGGGAGGAAATACATTGAACAATTCGACGAGAATGCCTGACAAGTACCCACAAGGAACTGTGATGTTCTATAGTTCTTGAGATGTAAAGAGATGAATCTTTTACTATAACTCAGATGGTGCCATGACTTGCATACGCATCTAAATCGTGCTAAAGATTTCACTGGCAGTCTTGATAGAATTTCTTCCACAACTTCTTCGGGTAAGGAGTGAGTATAAAATGTTTGGAATTTTTGTCTTGCCCCTTTTTGACGCTTTCCAGGACGGACCGAACCTACAAATCATTCATTGAGCAGTGGCGGAAGCCATAAAAAAGAAGGAAACATAAGTGAATGAGAGGTGAACTCACCTTGACTGAGGCCGGATGATGACCTCTTCTTTCGTATGCTCTTGGGCCATTTCACAAACTTGATGAGATCCTCGTTCAGACATGAAGCCCCTCCCATTCGTAAATGCTTTGGATATTTCTTGACCGATGGATACACAGCCTGATGTCAAATATTTAACAACACACTGATCACATGTCCATATAAACAAATCCATGGAGTTGAAAGAAAAAAATCATCATAACGGTTTATTCTGGAAAAAAAAAAAAGTGCAAGAAACCAAAAGATTAACTCCTACATAAAAAGGATGGTTAAAATTAAACAGTAGAATAACAAGCAACAGTAAAGACCGCAAAGAAGTTTCAGCAATAAAATGTTGGAATCCATGTCCTCCATAATCATCAGACAGCACCAAAGAGAACTCTTTTTCTTAAGCCAAAAAGCTTTCATTCGAAGAATTCTCGAAAGCACTAAATGTCTAGGAAAGACCATCTAAACTTCTCGGTCACAAAAGCAAAAACTAATTCAGGTGGTGTATTTTTCGCATGAATACTTCGAATAATAAGTTTAGGACCGTCATTACATAGGGATGGCACTGGATGTGGGGTGGGGCTAATATCATATGTTGCTTCAAGACAACAACATTGGTGTGAAACAATGCCTCCCGCAACAACAACAACAAAAAGCAACCCATTACATAAATAAAGCTAAACAAACTCATAGACACACAACCTAATACAAAGCAACCTAATACAAAGCAGTGAAATTTAAACATATTTTGGCACAGAGGTGAAATAAAAGCCATAAGTTGAAATACAAGAAAAACAAAAACAAAAACAGTGAACAAGTAAGCATAAGCGAAGGTAAGAGAAAGTCATTTTAATCGCAGCTGGGCAGTCCCCTTTCTCCCCACATTCTCAGGCCAATGCTTCAGATGCTTGTCTAAGCATGGATTCGTGACCTTTAAAAGGCAACAAAATCCAAGTGAACAGGTAATCATAAGCATACGAATTTCTCTCCATCTCTTGATTCGACTGGATTCAATCGAGATTGCCTCATCAACTTTTAAAGGAACATTTTTTCAGTATATTAAGGTACAAGCACTACGAGCTCAATCTCAAGAACGGTCTTGCTTGCTACTAGATCGATCTACAGCTGAAACTAGATAAAGACTAAAACTTGAACTTGCTTGATTAATATGATAATCTTAAAACTGTTATCTTTTGCTATAAAAAAAACCTGTAATCTGGAATCCTTTTAGATCGTACCCTATAGCATCATTCATAGAGCTATCTAATTTGATTCAATTCTACAGAGCGAAAACAAACAGAGATTGACAGAAAAACTGCTCACTATTTCCATAAACAGAGAATTAAGGAAAAAGAAAAAGTGTTTTACCCAGCAAAATCATCAAACAAGCCTTTACCTTGTCGTTATCGGATGCCGGCAGGCGTTGCCGGAGATTCATAGTATTTCCGGCTTGTTATGTACAAAACGTATGTTGTTTTGGACAGTGTTCTAAAAATCGTCAGGTGAAAGCGGGGCGATCATAGGGTGCCTAGCGCCTAGAGCGCCAAGGTGTTTTTTTAATTTTTAATTTTTTTAAGTTTTTTTAATTTTTTTATAATGGAAACTCTAGTCGTCCAAGGTCACCAGGGTCGTCTAGGGTCGGCTAGAATCGTTTAAAAACTCGTCTAGATATGACCGTCTAGGGCATAATGGAGTCGGTCGGAGGCCGTTAGCATCTAGGCGAACGCCTAGAGCAATTTTCAGAACACTGGTGGAATCTTATAAAGGATGAAGGAAAGAAAGGTCCGACAAAGAGATTCCTATTACAAAGAGAAAAAGAAAAAACCAATTTATCGTTACTCTTGAATGATAATTTCAATCCAAACTCAAAGACAAGATTTGTTCTTTTTCGAGAATCCAGATGTGTCGTATGAAAAAAAAAAAGAGAATTTGAGAAATTTTTTTGTATTGAACGTGTTCATTCATTTTGACAACTTTTTTTTATCTTAATCATTTCTATTCTGCTATGCTTAATATTTGTAGTTTGATAGGGATATGTAATTATGCCTTTTTTTTCATATTCAAGTAGCTTTTTCTTCGGAAAATTGCCCGAGGCTTATGTTTTTTTGAATCCTATCATAGATGTTATGCCCGTCATACTTGTGCTATTTTTTCTCTTAGCTTTTGTTTGGCAAGCTACTGTAAGTTTTCGATAAAATATTTCATTTTAAAATCGACGATAAAATGACTGCTTTACTTTAGTTGATAATAAATTCTAACAATTGATCGGATCTAAATGATATTTAGATTTTGGTTAATAGTAATTTATAAACTCAAAAGCTATATCTAAATCCCTTCAAAATAAAAAATAAAAAACAATTATTGTGGATGTCCAACATGATGGGTAATATGTTTCTTTTAAACGTGTTTATATGGTTTATTATCTTGTTGATATGTTAACGTGTTTTTTTTTATTTTCATATAATCTGCAGTGACACTGTTCAAGATTCCGGAGGCTACAACCATATTACAAGAATCTTGTATAGATCTACAACGTCTCTTTTACTATCTCGAAGAAATTCTTGATACCCTATCCACGATTTTTGGATAGGATACAAACAATTCATCACGATTTTCTTCGAGATAATAAAAGAGGTGTTGTAGATCTATACAAGATTCTTGTAATATGGTTGTAGCATCCGGAATCTTGAACAGTGTCACAACAGATTAAAGGAAAATTAAAAAAAAAAACACGTTAACATATAAACAAGATAAGGAACTATAGAAACACGTTTTTAAAAAAAACACGTTACTCATTTGTTCAGCACCATATATTGATGGGACAATTGTTTTTAACTTGTCATATGAACCTTTAGTCTCATAGAAAAGTCTACATATCAACCGCATATTGCCTTTTACGGCAAGATATCCTGACAGTCGGTCAAACAGAGAGACCAATCGGTCCATTTTGCTTCCACCGCAAGGGTGAGACAATAAGTCCATGACACGGAGCATGAGACTGTCTTAGAAAATTATTTTAAAATAAAAAATAAAACAAAAACCAATCAACTTGGAGAATTACTAACCCTTTGTTGGTGCATAGTTTTCTCCAACATAAGCATGGAAATTTTAAATCATATTTTTGACTGTCATAACAGGAATATCTACGATCTGGAAGGGATAAGAAAACAAACAAACACACTCACTCTCGTGACAAAACAAACAAAAGCAAAAAAAAAAAAGAATACAATCCCTAGGATTCAGCAATATACAAGGAGAATTCTTCCTCTTCGATCCATTTCATCAACAACGATGAAGGGATCGTCACCCTAACTTCCTCTCTATTTTCTTCCTTATCTGTTCAAACAAATGAGTAAAGCAACTGTTCAAATCAATCAGACAAAATCAGTGCAGCTCATTTCGTCTACAAGCCAAAATATACCCAAAAACCATCTAGAATGAGCTCATACCCGGTCAATAAACTACAGGTATTTGAGACATTATACTTGACGAAACCGCAGCCCATAAAAACAAAACACAGCTGATAAAAAGCTAAAAAAAACCAGAGAAGTGTGTATATTATAAATCATATTGATTTGTGTGACGCCCAAATTTTCCCTTAAAAATTTCTACAACTAATAAATATAGGACTAAAATACAAGTGGGCAACAAAAATGCACCTTATCAATTGGGTGTCTTGGGCCCTGTTTCGGCCCTTTTTAGTGGCAATGATATTCTTCCCTCTGTAGATTGGCTTTCTTGCAGACTCATCTCATCAAGATTTTAGCTATTCGTTTCAGCCATGTCATTCGCTCCACTTTTCCTAAACTTTTCGTATTGCCCTCCGATTCCGTGGGATTGCTTCATTTATTGAGTTTGTTGCTTTCCGTTTTGTGGGATTTTTCTAACCATATCGTTGGATGTTTCAAAAAAAAAAGAAAATTAAAAAATGAAATTTACATCAAACAAAAGTCAGACATAGCAGATATAATACCGCCACCATCTTTATTGATAAAGATTTGTTTTCAAAACCTTTACGAGAAAACAAGAAAAGCCAAGTAAGATATCAACATCAAATAAGACATAGTTGGTTAAATAAACACGATAAAAAAAGATATATTAAAAAAGACATAGTTGTTAATGGTAATGCTATACGGTAAGAGCTGTCAATTGAAAAAGATATATTAAAAAAGTAGGAGTAATGGAATACTGAAGCTTAAAACTGAAATTAAACCTTCGACACGGTGTTAGGGTCCTCCATTGCAATACATTTGTCCGTTAAGTCTTTTATCATTCTGTTAGTTGCGCGGTTATTTGGCTTTTATCTAGCCTAGAATCAACTTTCACACATTTTTGCACCCACCCACTCTTTTCATTGCTGCCATGCTCATGCAAGCTCCATCTGCATGAAAAGGTTTCTCCTTTGCCTTGGATAGCATGAAAGTAGAGTAGATAAGAGGAATAAGCTGGTATTATAATCTCTCATGCATGTGACTAATGAAATTCGCCCTCTCTTTCCCTCATTGTCTCTTAATTCTCGCAGTACTACTGTTCTCGTGTGTCCGTGTTATCTACATTTCTCGGTTCTCTTATTCTATTTTGTTCTTAATTTTACAATTTAATTACTGAGTTCTTGACACACTGCTGCAGCCAATTTATAACCTAAGGTTTACAAGAGTTTGACTCTACTTGAGTGTTGCAGAAACAATTAATGGTGCTAAAGATGATCCTTGGTCGCCTCACTAATGAGTTCATCTTTTATCTCTTCATCAGCTGTCTGATTTACTAACCAACTATGTCTTATTTTGATGTTGATATCTTACTTGGCTTTTCTTGTTTTCTCGTAAAGGTTTTGAAAACAAATCTTTATCAACAAAGATGATGGCGATATTATATCTGCTATATGGTAAGAGGGAAGAATATCAGGCGGAAACAGGGTCAGGCCAAAACAGGGTCAGTTCTTACCATATAGCAGATATAATATCGCCACCATCTTTGTTTATAAAGATTTGTTTTCAAAACCTTTACGAGAAAACAAGAAAAGCCAAGTAAGATATCAACATCAAAATAAGACATAGTTGGTTAAATAAGACATAGTTGGTAAGATATCAGTTTATGCATACACACTCAAGTCACAGGGGTGTGAGTTCACCTCATGTCAGCAAGTCATTTACTATAGAATTTAATAAATATGTCCGCCCACCCCACCCCACCCATCCAAAAAGAAAAACTCACTCTGAACATTTAGAATCTTCGGCCTCTTTCATTTCATTAATTCGGACATGACTCTCCTTGTATAGAGTAGAAAAGACGCATCCTCGTGGAATGACTCCTTGCTTCATCATTGTATTATCGCCATGATCTGAATGAAACAACCTTCTAGACAATATATCTTGAAAAATGATCTGACTGCTCCCCAACAACCAACCGGCACAGCATGACCATCATTCATATTGGTGGACAAAAATTTACTCCAAGATCTTGACCGGTGGGTAGAACAAAGATCATTTAATACCCAAAGATCACAGTAGAATCCTTTTTCAACACGATGGACGATCCCGAGTGCAATGAAGGAAGCACCGGAATAGCTTCATACATCTCGCTGCTCATATGAATCAAAATTATTTCCCATTTGCTTGCCCCGTTTAAAGGGGACACAACGGCGCAGGCAATTCTATTGTTCGTGCAAGCTATGTCGACAGGAGTATCTTACGCACCACCAAGAAATCATGAGAATCCACTATTTTCCATGTACCCTTGCGTAAGCTATATAACTCCAATCGTGCAACGGAGGGGGGGGGGGGGGGTTAAGTTTGCCATATAACATTTTAAGGATCTTGTAGTCATTTGTCATGGGATCAAAACCGAACCCAACTGTGGAGAAACTTTTGAAACCGAATTCGCATAAACTTCGAATCCTCTTGGAGTCATTAGTTGCCGGATTCCATAAAACATTATCTTCAACAGCATATTGACCATACAAGCAAACTATTCCTTGCAGGATCCACCAAAAAAATGCGGAAACCTGTGTTTCACCATCTCTTGTGAGGCTCTGTCTTTATCACAATAACCTCCTGTTGGTGGGGGAGGCGGGAGGAAATACATTGAACAATTCTCTGACAATGCCCGACAAGTACCCACAAGGAACTGTGATGTTCTATAGTTCTTGAGATGTAAAGAGATGAATCTTTTACTATAACTAAGATGGTGCCATGACTTGCATACGCACCTAAATCGTGCTAAAGATTTCACCGGTAGTCTTGAAGGATTTTCCTCAACAACTTCGGGTAAGGAGTGAGTAGAAAATGTTGGAATTTTTGTCTTGCCCCTTTTTGACGCTTTCCAGGACAGACAGAACCTACAAATAATCCACTGAGCAGTGGCGGAAGCCATAAAAAAGAAAATTAAAAAAAAAATTATCTTATGATATACCAATGAAAAATCTATGATATACCAATTAAAAAAAAAATTTATCTTATGATATACCATTTACTAATAACTTCAAAGGAACCAACCTCCAACCCCCACCCCACACACTATAAGGAAACATAAGTGAATGAGAGGTGAACTCACCTTGACTGAGGCCGGATGATGACCTCTTCTTTCGTATGCTCTCAGGCCATTTCACAAACTTGATGAGATCCTCAATCAGACATGAAGCTCCTCCCATTCGTAAATGCTTTGTATATTTCTTGACCGATGTGTATCTTTCGTTTCCGTGAAGAAAAAAAAAACACAAACAAGCAAACATTTACCGAGAGACTATGAATCAGTTTTAGAAGTGAAGATGTGTGTTTCATGTGTTATTATTATTGAGGCATCTAAACAATAGGGTGAACAAAAAAATATGTTGAAGGTAAGGCAGGGGAGGGGGAGGACTAAAAATATGAACAATCTCACATGTAAACCTCCTAGAGCCAAATTGCCTAAGAATAGAAGAAAGTCATAACCAATATCTGATTGTGTTAGATTACTTATTTAAGTATATTCTAAGTAACTTATAACCAGAGGGAAAAAACATTACTAGGTCCAGTTCTATATGCCGCCGCACAATCCCTTATCACACAGTATCAAAACTATTCAATCTTCATCACTAGATTGATTGAGGAGAGCGCATGTTAATTTTTCCAACACATCTAGAGCCTCAAATCCCTCCAAATGGTCATCCGGGAGTGAGTGTCCTATATCTTGATTATTATCTCCTTCCCCACCTTCATACACAACCATTGCTAAGGGACTTTCATCTCTTGCCTCTCCTTGGTTACCAATCCCTTCCATATTTTGATTATTATCTCCTCCGCCTTCATACACTATTATACACAACCAGGATACTCATCTCTTGCCTCTTCTTGGTTATCAATCTTCCTGAAACCAGATTATTATCTCATTTTTTTATTCTTTGAAGGTAAAAGATCCACCGAAATGGTTAGAAAAATCCCCATGGAAACGGAAAGTAGCAACCTCACTAAATGAAGCAATCCCACGGAATAGGTGGGCAATACGAAAAGTTTCTTACGAAGAACCAAAAGAGGAAGAATGGAGTGAATGGCATGACTGAAACGAATGGCTAGGTCCAAAACGTCTTCTAAAGCGCACACGCACGCAATCTTGATGGGATGGGTCGGTTGCAAGAAACAGAGGGAAGAATATCATCGCCAGTATAGAGACCGAAAAAAGAGCAAGGTTCGAGAGACCCAATTGATAAGGTGCATTTTTATTGCCTACTTAATTGTATTTGTATTTTAGTCCTATATTTATTAGTTGCAGAAATTTTTAGGTCGTTAGGATGTGATATGGAGAAAATTTGGATGTCACAGAAATCAGTATGATTTATAAAATACCCACTTCTCTGGTTTTTTTTTTATCTTAGCTGTGTTTTGCTTCTATGGGTTTCGGTTTCGTCAAGTATAATGTCTCAAGAACTCGTAGATTCTTGATCCGGTAAGACTCATTCCGGACGGTTTTGGGTATATTTTGGCTTATATAGTAAATAAGGTAGCACTGATTTTTTTGATTGGTTTGAAGAGATGCTTTAGTGATAACTGATTTGTTTGAACAGATAAGGAAGAAAATAGAGAGGAAATTAGGGGTGACGATCTGTCATCTTTGTTGATGCAATGGATCGAAGACAAAATATTGCTGAATCGTGCGGGTTGAGTATGCTTTTTTGCTTTTGTTTTGGCACGAGAGTGAGTGTGTTTGTTTGAGTATGCCTTCTAGGTCGTAGATATTCCTGTTATGACAGTCGAAAATATGATTCGAAATTTCAATGTCTATGCACCGATAGAGGATAGTAATTCTCCAACTTAATTGGTTTTTGTTTTTATTTTTTATTTTTATAATTTAGTAAGACCGTCTCATGCTCCCTATCATATAATTATTGTCTCACCCTCCATCTGTTTGACTTGCAATATGTCAGATAGGTTTCCTGAAATGCAATCTGCCATTGATAGGTAGATTTTTTTTATGGGACTCAAGGGTATGGTTCATATGAGAATTTAGAAACGATTGTCCTATGGCTATGGTTCATATGACAATTTAGAAACGATTGTCCCATCATCAACATATGGTGCTGAACACCTTGTGAGTCTTAGATGATGAGTAACATGTCTTTTTAATATGTTTTTGATGGAACAATTGTTGATAAATTGTCATGTAAACCATAACCTTCAGTCTCATATAAAAATCTATATATCAATCGCATATTGCCTTTCCGGCAAGATGTCTAGACAAATTGCAGTTGAAACAGATAAGCCATTTGGTCCATTTTGTTTTCAGGGCAGGGTGGGACAATAATTACATGACATGGAGCATGGACAGTCTTAGAAAATTATATTATAAATAAAAACAACAAAAACCAATCAAGTTGGAGAACTAATAACCCCTCTAATGGTGCATACTTCTTTCCAACATAAGCATTGAAATTTCGAATCATATTTTCGACTGTTACATGAATATCTACAAATGGGAAGGAAAAGAAAACAAACAAACACACTCACTTTCTTGCCAAACAAACAAAAGCAAAAAGCATACTCAATCCCCCAGGTTCAGCAATACCTGTCTACGGAGAGTTCTTCGTCTTCGATCCATTTCATCAACAACGATAAAGTGACCGTCATCCATAACTTCGTCTATATTTTCTTCATTATTTGTTCAAACAAATCGGTAAAGCGATTGTTCAAACCAATCAGAAAAAATCAGTGCAACTCATCTAGCCAAAATCTACCCAAAAACCGTACAAAATGAGCCCCAATCGGATCAATAAGCTACGAGTATTTGAGACATTATACTGAACAAAACCGCAGCGCATAAAAACAAAACACAGCTGATAAAAAAACTTAAAAAAACATAGAAAAGTAGTATATAAATCATACCGATTTTTGTAACGCCCAAATCCTAACGACCTAAAAATTTCTACAACTAATAATATAAAACTAAGATACAAATAGGCAACAAAAACGCACCTTATCAATTGGGTCTCTCGGGCCTGTTATTTTTTCGCCCTCTTTAGTGGTCATGATATTTTCCCCCGTGTAGATTGACTTACTTACAATCGACTCGACTCATCAAGATTTTTGCGCGTGCGCTTTAGAAGACGTTTCAGTCCTAGCCATTCGTTCCAGCCATGCCATTCCCTCCACTCTTTCTCTTTTGGTTATTTACAAGAAACTTTTTGCATTGTCCTCCGATTCCGTGGAATTGCTTTATTAGTGAGTTGCTGCTTTCCGTTTCCGTGGGGATTTTTCTAACCATTTCGGTGGATCTTTTACAAGGAATCCAGAATTAAAAAAAAAAAAAAACCGACATAAAGTATTGAAGTCAAAATAAGAGACTTTATGGGTCAACTGACTCAGCTCTTTCCATATGGAATACATAATATCACCACCATCTTTGTACATAAAAGATGGATGACCCTAACACAGTGTCGATAGAGGACCCTAACAACGTGTCGAAGGTTTAAAAGTCAGTTTTAAGTTTCAGTATTCCATTACTACTTTTTTAATATATCTTTAGTGTATCATAGCCATGAGGGATCGACTGCAACAAAACCATTACCACTCTTTCCAAGATCTCATAGGACATCCGGAACATACAATGCATGCTTTCCACAGATTATGTAACGTGGAGGAAATTAGATCAGAAAAGGGGGTTATTAGTTCATAGTTCGAGGAAACTCCTGGTCTTGTCATTGGGTTTAATTGACTCCGCATACTCTGAAAGATGGGGTGTGAGTTCACCTCATGTCAGCAATATTATTATGGGCATCTAATATATTTGGACACCACACATGTGCAAAATTCGACTTTACAGGAGTTGAAATGTGTTATCTCAACCCCGTAAACTCGAAATGTGTTATTTCGACCCATGCAATGTCGAATTTTACATGGATGTGGTGCCCGAGTATATTGGGTGTGGTGCCATTAACAATGCTCTGTTATTATATGTGCTAGTCTATTAGTATATTGGGATCCTCTGACCATTTGTTTTAAAAGAATGAAGAAAAGCTAGGGCCGACATTCGGGGAGAAATATTTGTGTGGTGTCTCCACGCGTGTGGAGACACCGTGTGGAACACTATGAACTACACAGTTTCATTCTGTATTTAAACTGTATGGTTATGATCGTTTTACCTGTCACTTCACTTCAAGAAAAACACTCCACACAAGTATTTCCCGACATTCGGGGTACACATTTGTACTAAAAAGCCGTTTTGCAACTTAGAATACTAGATCCCTTTTTGGCAACTTAATAATATTAGATGAGCATATATAAGATCAGGTCACTGTAGCACCTCACATTTCATTTCGGGTGAAGTTAGACCTGACATTTTTTTTAGGTTCCACGTCGAAATTTGGACGACTGCGTCAAAATATATACTATCCCGTCCAAATATGATATAATCTCGTCAAAATGGAAATGCAGGCCAAAAATGACGGACCCGTCTAAATTAGGACGGATTCCGTCAAAATTTTGATAGTTTCGGTCCAAATTCTGACGGAAACAACATAGCTGACATTTTAATGCAAGTGGACTTTATGGTGTCATAAAAGGAGTGTCCCATCCCGTCCAAATCTGACGGAAACAACACAATTTGGATGGATTCGTCTAAATTTTGACGGAATCCGTCATAATTTAGACGGGTCCGTTTTTTTGGCCTGTATTTCTATTTTGATGCGATTATATCAAATTTGGACGGGATAGTATATATTTTGACACAGTCGTCCAAATTTCGACGCGGAACCTAAAAAAATGTCAGATCTGACTTCACCTAAAATGAAATATGAAATGAAAGTAACCCTGATCACCCTGATCTTATATTTTCTCATATTAGATGGCTTAATATATATATACTAGTGGATGTGAACGCCGTGCAAGGCACGGCGGGCCCAACATAAAGTACGTGTTACCAACAATAATACAAAAGAATTGATAACGAGAATGCGTAAACGTATGATTTTTTATGATGATGGGTTTTGTTACATTGTTTTATTTGAATATTATCTAATGCCTATAATACACAATAGTTATGCTGAACAAAAGCTTAGTACTATTATACAAAAGGTTCATTGGCATGATTCAAAGTTAGAATATCATCACACCTTAGGTATAACTGAAATATTTGAAATATGCTTCGACAAATATCATCACACTTTAGGTATAACTGAAATATTTGAAATATCATCACACCTTAGGCATGATTCGCCTTTTAGCTTTTACTTAGGATGCATGTTTTCATAAATTTATTTGTTTTTATTCTGATTCAGGATATTACGGACAAATATTTCAGTTATACCTGAACGAAGCCAACAACAACATCATAGGTATAACTGAAATATTTGTCTGTAATATCTTGAATCAGAATAAAAACAAATAAAGTTATGTAAACATGCGTCCTAAGTAAAAGCGAAAAGGCGAATCGATAAAATAAAACATACTCACTACTTGCATGTCTGATGTCCTAGTTCCAAAAACTGAGATCGTCAAACAACGGCCGCATTATCAGCTTCATATCATTGTATGGTTCCTCACCCAAAGGCCTGAGTCTCCAATAGCTTCGGCGAACTCTTACAAAAAGCAGACAAGAATTAGACAAACATTATGAAAAAATCAAGCAGTCGCATAAAATAATCCAAAAGCACATGACTTTAATCACGTTCATAATGAAAGAATATCAAAATCAATATTTTGTTTAATACTACTAATAAAAGCACTTTTTTTTTCTTTCAAAGGCTTCAGCCATCACTTAGCTCTGAAATGCCCTTTGTTTCCCTCTCTTCATTATTCTTAGAAATTTCTGCTCTTAAATGGGAAGAAAATAAGAGCATTTGGTACAATGATATTAGAGTATAATTGTATATAATGCAATTTCATTTGGAGGCAGAACAGCCACAAATTGGACTTTTAGGAGCATCAATAGTTCAAGCGATAAATTGTTGACCTTATCATCTCATTCATTGAGCTCAGCTGATGCATAGCTTTATTTATTTCTCAGTACGAGTGGAAGATAATGTTGCACACAAAGATGCGTTTTCATTGCTTAAGTAAACACCCACATGACACCTGTAAATAAAGTACGATGGAATTCAACTTCAAACGATAACATTCTGTGAAATTAATCCTTTACTTCGTGAATGACGGTATAGAGGTTGCCTCACCATGGTTGAATTGGGCGCTTTAACACCGCACGATCCATATGTATTTTACAAAGTGACATATGCACTCACTACCTAGTTGCAATTTTGGCATGCGGCATGTTTTTCTTCAGCAGACATTAGTTGAACAATTCCAGACACCAATCAACTATGAGCTGAAAAAACGGGTTGTTTGTGTTTTGATCACAATTGTTAAAATATTTATACCAAGAGGTGAATGAATCCAAATCATACCTCATCTATTGAACTCAAGACTTGAGCAATAGTAATCAAGGGAGACGGAGATGGCGGATGCAAAGCACATCAGTATTCTTCTATGTCTCTTTTTTGAGAAGAGTAAAAACTGCTCCAGAATTCTTATTATACCTATAGATAAAAACATAATCAATGGCTGAGAATATAATAATGTAAGTTATCTACACATTAACTCCTGGAAAAAAAAAGGTTATCTACATATTCAAAGTGATAACTAATTCAACCAATGAAGCAATGAGCCTCGATCCATCGGATAAAGGTGGATTGTGGAACAAACACATTTTAGTCCTTGTTGACAAAGAGGCTTATTTTTAAGAAGACGATATGAATAAATAAGAGTACAAAATGTTGTAATGTTTAGTTTTATGTTCCAAGACAATTTTTTGAACATAGAAATCAATGTAACAACAACCATTGTTTGTTCAGGAATTTCAGTGGTATCTTAAATGCTTAATGTTATTTCCTATAGCATTTGATTTCTTTTGCATGTTTCCCTGCTTTCAATACGACTTACTTCACCTTCTATCAGGAGAAGTCACATATACATAGAATTGGAAATACAATTATTCAATCATGCCACTAATTAAGACACATCAACATGCTTTGTACGTGATGCTCAACTACGTACTTTTGCAGCTGAGCACAAACATGCTTTCATGATTGTATGAAACACTAACCATATTTGTTATTTTATTCAAGTTCGGTAAGGAACAAAAAAACCACACAATAACACCCCAAGAATACATAGAATACCTAGCTATTTGTCCCACACCATAGTCAAACTCTAATATTACATGATAACCTCTGTCAACTTTAAATATGCAGTTTACGATTTCTCAAAACACTTGTTCAAACAGCTAAATGGGCATCTCAAACACTAACATATATCATATTTCATAAAACCTAATTAAGTTCACGACTTGTTTAAATGATCGATATACATAGAGAAATGACAAAACATGTCTTCAGCCATGCTACCAATACACCACAAGGCCTTGTTTATCAGCATAATTACATAAGATAAGTAGCAGTTTTGATTGTCAATCATTTTTTTCAGCTTACAACAAACATGTTTAGCTTGCGTAAGAAATACGAACCATATACATTATTTTATTCAAGTTAAGCAAGAAACAAAAAAAAGCCTCACAACAACACTCAGAAAGCATCGAAGTCATATGTTCCACCCTACAAACAAACCCAGATATCATATGGGAAACAATCAGCCTTATGTCAACATTTCTACATTTATGACAAACTAACATCAGTATAACTATGTTAACAAACCATCAAATGAAAACCTAGCGTTTTTACAGTACAAAAGCACTATGTAAGGAACCAGTAAAAATGCAGAGACTACTCTAGTCTAGTGTAGAAATTAGAAGCAATAAATTTTCAAAACCACACGGTAATGAACATATATGGCATAAAGGACATTAAAACTCTATAGATGTAATTTAAGACATAAACGGAAGAACTCACCTCTAAAAAGCTCCGAAACTGTTTGGTGGAGTAAAAATGGCAGCAGTTCTAATTTATAGACAGTCTAATTAAAGGATAAAATTAAATTAAAAATTGAAGCTTTTTAAGGCGTTAAAAAGCTACATCCACATACTTACTATCATGTATGCTTAGAACCACCGTGTAATCAACATTCCCACCGGGTAAATCAAACTATATGTACAAAGAACAATCCGCTGCTTTATTGAAATTTTTCAGAACTGATTCCTTTAATCCATTAGTTAAAACTCGGTATCACCTTCAAGTCTTCAACGTGGGCTGCATCCTCCCCTTCGTATTACGCGAGAATACAACAGGCTGGCTGATGGGAAACGAAAAGACATTGTTGTGACTAATCTAGTTTTTTATTCTTATAATATTTTAATTGTTTATTTTTTTTTAATATAAAGCAGATGACACGTGTCAATCCCTGGCTTTGACATGTGTTAGCAGGGGGAAAACCCCAGAAATGAAAAAAAGGGCAACGTGGAGGATGGTGGATGCATTTGCATCTCTTCTTATAATATATAGATATATATAGTTGGAAAGAACTTGCTGGGACCCTTTTTTTATGAATAAAAAAAAAAAAGGCTTGGCTTAGACTGTAATTATTAGTGGAATAAAAAGGACGGCTGCAAACTCCCATTTGGACGAAGAAGAAAGGTCAATATGGGTATTGTATGAGCCGAAAAAGAGAGATTAATTTAGGTGATTAGTGTGATTGGGTTTTGATTCGAAATCATGGTATTCTTCACTATTTCCAAACACGAAAACTACTTCAAAATCGCTTCAAAATGGTATGAAATTAATGGTGGATCTAAGCACATAAATAATATATCTAGATTCGATTGAACACTCATCTAACTAGAATCTTTTGACCAAAAGATGAAACTCAACAAGAAGCTCCAAAAAGCCAAGAACACTTGAAGAAAGTTTGAAGATTCAACCATCAACTTGAAAACTCGCAAACAAAACAATGTTCTACGATTATTACAACCTTTAAAATATTAAAAAGTTAAAAAGAACTCAAAAACACATCTAGATCTAGAAAATCGGTTTTCAAAATTCTTACCCGATCGTAGTAAAACTTGTATCAAAACGAAGCTCTTAACAAGAGAAGAATTATGGTGTGATTGGTTCGTAATTTCGACGGTTGGATTCATCGAAAAGGTGAAAACTCCCTCTCTTTTCTTCTCCTCTTTTCTTTCTCTTTTTCTTTCTCTTATTTGCAGCAATTGGGTGGGAATAAGGAAATGAATAGGGTTTGGGTTAAAAGAAGTATTTATAGTGGGTGGTAAAATTCTTGTTTTGCCCTTACTTAATGTTAATCCCTTCGGTTTTTTATAGGACACATTTTAGAACTTACTTTTTATTTATTTATCTGTTATTTTAAATTTTCAATGCACAATTTATTATTATTTTCATAAAATATGTACATTTTCAATATTAAAAAATATATTTCTAATACTAAAAACTTCTTTACTAACAGAGTATTTACAACTCCAATAAGAAAATGTATTTTCAATACTATATTTTAGACATATTAATTACTTTTTTAATCTGTGTGATTCTTCTCTCTGTGTAATAAAAAAAACGGAGGGTGTACATCTTTAAAATACCGTAAATACCATTTCACAATTACCTTGACTTTATTTATTTAATAAAACTTAACTAATTAAAATTATCGTGACCCACACAAATGAATAAAAAAAACTTTTACGCCCTTTATTGAGATACGGGGTATCACATTAAACCTATAATCTAAACCTGATTCTGAGAAGGTCTATTATATGGGAAGTTATTGGGTGCACCCGCAATATGCGGAGTGCACCCATGTGCCAAACTGCCCACCTTTTATTTTTAAACAAAATTCAAACTATGTTGTCGAGATTTTTTTACCGGTCAATAAGGTGCATGTGGATATATCACACAAAAACTTTCCCTATTATATATTCACAAGTCTTGGATCTTGGTATTAAATATATGGGGTTCTATTGGCACCCTCATTTCTACTTCCAGCACTCGTTATTTGATTATTTTTTTACTTTTGCACACCACATTTCTACTTCCTGCACCATATATAAAAAACAAAAACAACATTACTACACTGTAGTCCCTAAACTTTTTAAAATATTAAAACTTACCCTTTTTAATACAAAAATAAATTTCTATTTTCTTCTCCAAACCAAAAACCCTCATTTATCTTCACCCTCTTCCAGCCGGCGCCGCCCCTTCTTCCTCCTCCTTCCATGTTGCAAATCAACCACTCCATTTTTAGAGAAAAATAAAATAAAATTGCGGCTGCAAATCGCCCTTCTTCTTCTTCCCCCTTCCTCCTCTTCCCTCAACCTGTTGTGTAAAATGCCCCGGTTGCTATATATATATTTGATGATTAATTCTCAAAATAGTATCAATTTATGTGTTATTATATTATTTGTCACTAATGGCCATGAAACTAAACATTTACATTATATGGCAATATTTTGTGAAAAAAATTAAAAAGGCAAAATTACCACACACACTCTATTCAACCCCCTCCCCCCTCTAGAGTGTGTCTGCGCCATTATCGATCCAACAATTGGTATCAAAGCAAAGGTCGCCTAGCGATCAAGTTTCTAATATTGATAGAGTGATTGATTTATTTATTTTATTACCTCGCGTTTACACTTCATCTTTGACCTTTTGCAGAATTATATTCGATCAAGTTATAGTCGTCATGTAGCTATATCAACTGCTAAGGGTTTGGTTTAAATTCAGATTTATTTGTGTTACAATTCCCCCTTACGTTATCACTTTAATTGATGCTGTATTAAAATAATTTGATTTAGGAATTCTCACACACTTCACTACGTCAATCCTCTGTCCATCATCTAAGTGTTTCCGAGATTCCAAAAGTCATATTATCATCATAATTGCATTGTAATCACTTCATTTTTGTATTGAGCATATATTGCATTGTAATTGCATTTCAAATAGTGGTGTGTCGTTAAACCACCAAAATTATATCCCTTCTCACTCTATAACTAGTACATGGTAAGTCGGAGTCGATCCCACGAGGAACAGTTGATTATTTCTTTTCAGAACCGTAATAAAAACAAGTTTTGTATGATGGCCTTTAAATTATGTATAAAATCACAAAGTATGCAGAATAAAATACTAGCGGAAAATTTAGAAGTAGAACGAAGCAAATGATAGAGGAAAAATCAATCTAAGAGGATTCCAGCTAAAGCAATTATCTTCTCCCTTAATCAATACAACTGATCATTGATGCATAAATTACTCGTTGAACTTGTAATTAATTAGTTATAGTTGCCGACAATCGCCAAGCAACCAATTTATCCTAATTCCGACAAGCAGGGCAATCGCCACTACTTATACTCAAACTGTATAGCACACCTCTCAAAAATCGCCAGAGGTTTGGTGAGAACAGTCGTATTAACGCTTGGACAAACTAATCTGATGTGTATAAATAGTATCGCCACATATGAGTCACGGAAATAGCCTATCCGGCCAACCACGTCGGATAAGGTTCACGGCCATAGCACTCGTGAGGCCAGTCAAGTCGAGGTCGCCACAGTCGGATCCCCACAAAGAGCCTTCAAACCTACAAGGTCACTAGAAGCTCAGGAGCCCGACCCGCACAAGACTTAAAAGGAAGCATCATAGGGGAAGTATGGCAGGACAATGAAGCAGGCGACCTTGTACAGGGTGACCTACGCGACCACGTAGGACGCCGCCAAGATATGTGATCCACTTGTCGTCTAGATATTTAGTTTACTTCGCTACTATGATATCATGTAAATATCTGTCTTACTTAACCCCTAAGCTTCCCTCCTTTTATAAAAGGAGGGCTTGTGTAACCACAAAAAGGGGATTCTAATAGAAAAAAAAAGAACCATACTCTGCAAAAACCTTCTCTCAAACACTTCATACTTTCCACCGCAGCACCGCCGGACACCACCGGCCCTATACACAATCAAACACAAAAAATAAGACAAATATCCACTCAATATACACCGCATAGCCACCCTGATAACAAATCGCCTTATCAGTTGGCTCTGTTACCGGGAATTTTTTTTTCCGAGTAAACTATTAGTCTCTCCGGTGTGGAGATCTTTCGAGTTACCAGCATACAGCAGAGTGTAGGATCATCACCCTCATCGATCCAAGGAGGTCAGCTGAGTTCTCTCACACATCAGCGCTCGTCTCGCCAAAAAGAAGGTAACTTTAGCACAGCTTGTACGAAACTCACAAGTTAGCGTTTGAGAAATCACCTCTCTCATGGTATTCTTCGGTCAAGTTTGTGTTTTTAGTTAAGCAATCACAGATTCAAGGAGCGTTGTGCTCGTGTTTATCTCGCCCCTTTACCAGAAAACCCCCAAAACGCCCTCACTATCATAAACAATACAACCGGGAAAGGGCCGTACAAATTTTTGGGGTTATTTGCGTTTGAATCATCACCTTTTACTCCTAAAAATTCGTATTTCCGGTCGCCGCATCACCATAACTGTCACTATCCAAAATATTTCCCTCCAGCTCCCTCAAAAAACCCACCAAAATATCTCTAACCAACTACCCTTAAAGTCAAAGTAAGTACCAAGTCGTTGAGTGTGTCAAAAGGGAGCAGGCTGTCAGAAAGTCGGTAGCGACCCAATCAACAAGCCTTATCTCCAAGCCAAATCAGCTCGTTAGCCCAGAAATGGCAGGAAGTAATGGACCACCACTGATACCACCAACCCCGGCAAAAGGGAATGCACAGTATCAGGCCCGTGCAGAGGGTGTAGGAGAGACATTCGACAATCCCACTGCAGATTGGGATGGATCGCAGAGAGAGGGCTTAGCCGCCGGTGACGCCCGGAATGTCTTGAATCAGAAGACTAAGTCAAAGGAAGCTATCAAAGCTTTGGAAGGGGCTCGAAAGGAAAAGGCCGCAGTCGGGACGCCTAGGCCGCAACACAGTCAAGGGGTTGCACCGGAAAGGGTAACTGGGTTCCAAGAGGATCCTGATGTCACAGAGATGAGGGAGTACGCGAAATATTCCGAGACAATGTATTTAACCAACTCTCGGCTGGTGGCTTTAGGCCAAGCACCACTGCCGGTCCGAGCTCTGAATCCAACCAGGAGCAAGTTCAACCCCACGGCCCTAGACAAAGGCCGCCAAAGTCAGTTCCAAAGGATAGAGGTCGAAGAGAGTGTTCAATCTTCGGGCCGTAAGGGTCGCAGGCACGACCAGGAGGTCGCTCAAACTTCGGCTTGACCTGGTTGCAATAATCAGAAAGAGGGTCAGCTTTAAAAAGATTAGGTGAGAAGGACAGGGCTCCGGTCTTAAGTCGTCTTAGCCTTCCAGAAAGAGAAATACCTCCCAGGCATGAGAATGCAAACGACGCCCGATTAATCATAAGGGAAAAACGAGCTCGTCAGGAGGAGTCGCAAAGTCATGCATGCTCAGAGCACCGGACTGAGCAAGCTGATGCTCAACCCCCGTCCAGACCCAGGTTCGACCCCTTTATGGCCGAACAAATGGAGGTAATGAAGAAAGAGATTGCAGAGCTAAAAAGGTCGAGGCCCGCTGAAAAGGCCACCCCGATCTCCGGGATCAATGTGTTTGCTAAAAGAATCACCGAAACATTGCCCACTAGCAAAGAAAAGGTCAGTTACCCCAGTTATAATTATTACATTGGGAACACTTGCCCCAACGACTGGCTCACTGCTTTTCAAGGTCGCATCACACTATCGAATCAGAATAGGTCCGCTCGGTGCATCGCATTAGTTGGTAGCATGCCAGACAGGGCCGCCTCTTGGGTCCGCGGGCTTCCACAGGTTTCAGTTGAAAGCTGTGAGGACTTGTCTGCGAAGTTCGTCAAAGAATTTGAATCGGCGAGCCGGCCAAAAAAGACCATTGAGGATCTGTACGAGGTTAGCATGAGGGTGCACGAGTCTGGGAAGGATTATTATGAGCGGTTCATCAGGGTCTATGACCAAACGAGAAGCATCCCCGACGACGCCATCATAACTTGCTTCCTCACCGGAATAGCCAAGGGTCCGATGAAGACAGAATTTAACTTGCGACCCCCCAGATCAAGCCTTAGGGAAATGTTGGAGAGGTCTAGGATGATAGGGGTGAGCGAAGAACCGTCTTCTGGAAAATCAAAGTCTAAACCAGAACGGCATTCGTAGAAAGAGGATCGCAGGGTCGATCGCAAGAAAAAGAAGGGTAGGGACGCAAACCATGATCGCGATGCCAAAAAAACCGTACAAATTTAATGAAAGTGATTTTGTGCCGCTCAACACTAAGGAATCCCAAATACTCTTCGAGATTAGCGAGCACTTTAAGAGACCTAGGCCAATGAAGGGCGACCCCGAAAATCGTGACAAGTCAAAGTACTGCGACTACCATAAAGATCATGGGCATATTACTCATGAATGCTTCACTTTGAGGAGGGAAATCGAGAGGCTGATCAGAGAGGGACCTGCGGCTAAGTATAAGCGCGACGGAAGTACCAGCGCCAATAAAGGGTGACAACCTCGCGTCTACCGAAAGGAGGTCCAAGTCATCCATGGGAATCTCCCCAGCAACAGTCAGCTGAAGTAACAAATATACTTGATCAACACGCGAGGTTTTGAAAAACAGACAGTGTTGGGAGAAACAGAGAAATGAATCATGTTCACAAAAAGTGAACTCACAACTATAGAAGGTCCTATGGAGATACCCATCATTCTCAAGGTCAGAGTAAACGATCAGCATGGCGTCAACAGAGTGATGGTCGACACCGGAGCTGGTCGCGACGTCATTTATTTTGACTGCCTCAAGCAAATGCTGAAGCCCTACCTGGGGTGCTGGAGGGTTTCACCAATGATACAGTCAGGGTCAAAGGCACAATCAACCTTAGCATCACTCCAGGCGATTTTAAGCCCTGCAGAACCGAGGTAATTACTTTTCTGGGCATTGACCTTCCCTCTTACGATAACATGATATTGGGAATCCCGGCCATGAAAAAATTTCAAATGGTGGTGTATGTCCCACATCAACGAGTCAAATTTCATGTGGGAGATGAAATTGGGGACGCCATAAGCCGACCAGGATTTTTTCTCGAGTTTATGACAAAGAACAGAGTCGATTCCAAGCAACCCAGAGTCGAAGGGTTTAATATGACCGCAGAGCAGATCGCCATGATGAGAGAGGTCCCGGATAAAGCTGTAGAGGTAAAAACATGCAGGTCCGGGATCATCCAGATTTCACAGTAGATGATGACCTGGTCGAGGCTGTTGTTAATGAGAAATACCCCGAGCAAAAAATAAAAATAGGATCGCAAACAACAGAAAAGGAAAGAGAGGATTATCTGATGCCCCACTGCGCCAAGTCCTGCACAAGCCGGATTTATCTGGTCGGTTGCTATGATGGGCCATCGAACTGACCGAATTTGACATCCGATATGAATCTCGAAAAGCTATCAAAGCCCAGGCATTGCCCGACTTCATCGCAGAAACAAGCTTCAACGAAGAATCAGGGGAGCAATCCAACTAAGAGCATAGCGACGACGCATTAGCGACCACAGCGGACGAGCCCTAGAGGCCAAGTCACTGTTGGTAGCTTTACGTCGATGGCGCCGCCAGCCATAAAGGTTGTGGTGCCGGGATCATTCTATTGGAACCAGGCACCTCGGAAGAAATTGAAAAGGCTTTGAGATTTGATTTCAACGCATCAAATAATCAAGCTGAATATGAAGCGGTTATAGCAGGACTTGAGCTCGCCCGAGCCATGAAAGTGGAAAACGTGGAGGTATTCAACGATTCCCAGTTGGTGGTCAACCAAGTAATAGGGTCGTTCAGAATCCATTGCGAGATCTTACAGAAATATATCGATCTCGTCAAAAAGCTCGAGGGGAGGTCATGGTGGAACACCTATCTTGGCCGCCATTGACCGAGCCAAGGTCATGGACTTTCAACCCACTAATCCATGTTGGATCGATGAGCTAAAGGCATACATCAAATCAGTAACACAACCACCCGACCCAAAAGAGGCCATAGCCCTGATGACGCTCTAAATGGTAGCAATAATTATACCTATATGCACCCCGAATTCTGCTCAAGAGGGATAGATAGGCTCGTTATTGCTTAGAATATGTGTTAAATGCTATGTGAGTGTTTCCAGGATCGTAATTCTGCATCTATGCTATTTTTCCGATGTTTTCATACTGTTTTGTCTCGTTTTGCGTGTTTTATAGGATGTACCAAAACTGGAGCATTGGATAAAGGATCTGGACCAAAAGAAGTGCATTGGGCTGAGTGATAGAAGTCCAAGAAGAAGCCTGCTGAAGAAAAAGAAGAATAGAAGGCCCGGTAACCCGAGGGTTAGGCCCGGTAAACCGGCGTCTTGTGGAACACGAAATTGATTCTGCCGCATTATCTAAGTCGGTTAGGGTTTTAGAGAGTCTTAAATCGGTCATTGTATCTATATAAGGCCGCATTAACAGAGTTCTTCATATGATTCATAAGTTTTAATAAGAATTTGATATCTTATCAAATACAATATATATTATTATGCAATAAAGTTTTCTTGAGCTTTGGAGAGTTGTTTTTGTTTTCCTCCCTTCTTCCATCATCTCTAGCTTGAGTAGATCGAGCTAGATCTCCATTGTTGAAGGTATGAAGCTTTGAACGTTACTACCACAATCTCCAAATCCTCAAGTCTTCCCCACAGTACCACAAATCCTTGCCTGAAACGCAGAGCTTACTACCGCAATCTCCAAATCCTCTGCAAAGCTTTCCCCGGAATTCCCAATCCTTACCGGAAAACCTTTTTTTTTCCACTCACAGAAAACGCAAAGATTTATGAGATATTCTCACCAATAGTCAGACATACTTCAATCAGAGTGCCACTTGCAATGGTAGCACAACAAGACCTTGAACTTAAGCAGTTAGATGTGAAGACAGCTTTTCTACATGGTGAGGTAGACAAAGAGATATACATGACTCAGCCCGAGGGATTTCAAGTTCCTGGTAAATAAGCACTTGTATGTAAGCGGAAGAAGTCCTTGTATAGATTGAAGCAAGCTCCTAGACAGTGGTGTAAAAGGTTTGACAGTTACATGATCCAACTGGTTATAGCAGAAGTCCTTATGATTGTTGTGTTTAAAATAGTCAGCTGAGAGATGGATCATACATCCATCTTGTTTTGCATGTGGATGCTGATAGCTGCAAGAAAGAAGTCTGATATTCAGAATCTAAAAGACCTTCTTAGTGCTGAATTTGAAAAGAAAGATTTGGGTGCAGCCAAGAAAATCTTGGGGATGAAGATCTGGAGAGATAAAAGTCAGAAGAAACAGTTTTTATCTCAACGGGGCTAAATACAGAAGATTTTGAGCAAGTTTGGTATGTCAGCTACAAAGCTAATAGATACTCCCTTAGCATCAAATGTTCATTTGTCGGTTTATGTTTCACAGTCAGCTGATGAGAAGGAATATATGTCAAGAGTTCCCTATGCTAGTGCAGTTGGCAGTCTGATGTATGCCATGGTGTGCACTAGGCCTGATCTGGCCCAGGCAGTCAGTGTTGTCAGCAGGTTTATGGCTCAACTTGGAAAGTGTCACTGGAAAGCTGTGAAAAGAATGTCCAGGTACCTTAGAGGTACAGCTGATGTTGGTCTCATTTATAGAGGTGATACTCAGAGTTTGGTCACGGGATACTGTGATGCTGACTATGCAAGTGATGTGGATAGTAGAAATCAGTGACTTGGTATGTTTTCACATTGGAGAATTCAGTTGTCAGCTGGAAAGCAACTTTGCAAGCAACAATAGTGTTGGTCCCTTGAAAAGGCTTTGGTTAAGTTTAGAGGGGGGTGAATAAACTTAACACTTAAAACTTTTGGAGTTAACAAACTCAGCAACTTCAGCAGCCTGCTGATGCTCAGTAGTCTGCTAACTGTCTGTAGTCTGCTGACTATTGACTTTACTGAATTTGTTGCAGCGGAATATATATAAATTAAGCCTTATTACTTGTTGTTGAAATATGATACCAAGTATTGGATACTCAGTAGTGTATGTGTGTGATTCAGTTGCTAGTTCAGTAGGTTGATGTGTTAAATATACTAAATGCAGAAAGTAAGTAGGCAATTTTTATAGTGGTTCCAGGTGGTGTAATCATGTCAGTCCACTCTTCTCCTGTGATGTTGGAGGTAATTCACTAAAGATTCTTGAGGTAGCGTTACAAAAATCCCTAAGTTGCTTGTCCTTCACCAATAACTATGGCTTCACAACCGAACACTTGGAACAGTAGGATTGCTTTGCTCCAAAGTCTTCCACTTGGTCCTTGAAGGGTAGGATTGCCTCTTCACCACTCTCCACCACAAACAACAATCCTTGACACCCAAAGATGCTTCAATGTCTTCAGCAGATTTCTTGTAAGAGAAAGTTTGAATCAAGTAAGTGATTCAGCTTTCAGCAGCTTGATCAAGATGAAATGATCAGCAGCTTGAGGTCTTCAAGTGTGTAACTTGATGTAGCTTGAAAGCAGATTACACTTGAAGAGTTTTACTGGATCAATAGCTTTATGCTCAGTAGGTTCAGCACGGTGATTTCTTGATGAGAATCTGAAGGTCAAGATTATATGTTGTTTTTCTCTCAAAAATCATCACTTGTATCTGAATTAGGAGTCCTCTATTTATAGGTAGGAATCCTTGTGACTTATGTTTGAAATTCAAACATAGCCGTTTCATATTTTGTCCCATTTGACTTGCTTTCTGTCACTGTTCATAGTACTGACACTGTCAGAATGCTTTTTGACAGTTTTCAGTCTGTCCACCCTTTGACTTGTATCCATTGGATAAAGCTCTGTTTCTTTCCAACGTCCATTTAATCTTAACCATTGATTTGTTTGATAAAATCAGAGGTTGTTAGCTGTCCCTTTCTTTGTATTTTTCCAATGTAGCCTTTGGATAATCCGAAATATATGCCAACAAGTTCCTGTGATTGTAAGTCTGCTGAAATGCATATCAATCAGCTGTTCCAAGGTTGCTGTGTTTATAAAAACACTTCAGCTGACTTTTCTTATATCTAACTTTTTATTGTGAAGTTAGATTACACCATTTTGAATATAACTAAGTTCCAATCACCACTTAACGTGGGGAACTTAGACCTTGTACACAAGGTATATGTAATCAGTTTAGGTCATCACAGACTTCCCTAAATTCTGATTCCATATCCTTGACTTTAAATACTAAGTTTGATCCCTTAGCCTTCAATAACTGAGTTTGAGCCCTCAGCCTTCAGTCTTCAGCAGGTTCCTAAACTAGTCTACTGACCTAGGTACCCTACTGATATAGACAGGTCTGCTGATGAAAGTCAGCTGACCTTTTACAGTGCTTGTTTGATCAAACCTATACAAGATCAAACTCTAATAAGCCTATACATTTGATGTAGACATCTTTTTGCCTTTGCTCTATAACAGCTAGTCTGGCGCTCATCACTAAAACTTAAAATAAGTCCAACAAGTAGCTTTATCAACTACTGAAGCTGAGTATATGGCTCTTACTGAAGTAGCCAATGAAGCAATCTGGTTGAAGGGTCTAGTCAGTGATTTGGGGCTACATCAGGATCAAGATGAGATTTATTGTGACAGTTTGAATGCAATCATTCTAGCTAAGGATCAGGTTCATCATGAATGAACCAAGCATATTTATGTGAGATATCATTTTCTGAGGAATGAAAAAATGGTTGTAGTGAAGAAGATCAGCACAAAGGAGAATCCTACTGATATGCTTACTAAACCAGTTAAACATAGCAAGTTTCAGTTATGCCTGGTCTTGCTAAACATTCAAAACTTCTAATCAGTTTTCTGGAAACTCAGCTGAGGTCAGGTCGGTTCTGAGTGGACTCTGAGGAGAAGTCTGGTACAAGTACATCCTGGCATTGACGTATTCATCTGGTACAAGTACGCCTGATTATGCAATCTGGTTGACTGTGAATGAAAGTTCAAGTCAAGGTGGAGATTTGTCAGTTTTGTGACTTGATCTCTAAACTGATAAATTTGTGGAACTAATATGGATGCCAACTGAGTATGATGGTCAGTTGAGCAAGTTTGTTCAGTTCTGTGACTGTCATTTGTGAAGTGAGCTGAGTTTCTTCTGAAGTCAGTTCTCATATTTTCTGTTAACTGAGGTTGTTGGATACAACTGAGTTCTACATCTGAGTTGGTTACAAGTCTAAGAGAGGCAGTTTGAGACTGAGTTTCGTCTGGTGGAATCAAGCTGAAGCTGGGGTCCACATCTGGGGCATTTATGACATTCCGACAGAGATCCTTTGGCAGTTAGGGTTTAGAGATGTGTATCTATAAATACCATCTGTTGTAATCAATGCTGTGTGTGAGAAACTTTGTAATTTTCTGTGCATAATAAAGTATCTCTTGTGGAATAGTCGGCACAACGCCGGAAACCACGTTAAATCACTGTGTTCTCTTTGTTTCTGTGTGTTATCAATTTCCGCCTTATTTACTATTATATTGTCTGTGATAATCTTTCTTCAAGTGCAAGTTTCTCGTCTGTATGTTTTCAACAGTATTCATGAGAACCTAAACAAACATTTTTCTGATAAACGAATAAAATAACATGTTTGAATTGGATTTGGTTCATTTAGCTTAACAAGTAAACAAACACGAATTTATACAAACCCGTCAATAAACACCCTTCAAGTCTTTGCCATTGCCTTTCATTTGCACGTAGTGTAAAATTGCCGGAACAAATATTTGGTAATGGCAAAACAACTTGGTGTAAAATTTAAACATTAATTTGTCCCTTCATTGTCAAGAAACAAATAAACAATAGCTGCTCGTACCTCAGTTGAGGCTAAGTACAGAGCTTTGGCACGACTTGTGGGGTTATTCGGTTGTGATACTTGTTTCGGGAAGGGTAATGCTAACTACACCGTTATTCAACCACAACAAGAGACACAACTTGATTTTATATCATTGATCATCATAGTCCTACTTCATAATCAATTGTAATAACCAATGTGGGTTGTGGTATATACAGAGATAATAGGGTGATGTTACTATCGCAATCACTCAGACATAGTAGTGACGCAACACAATTACCATTGATCATTATTTAGACCCATGATAATCAAGAGTGTCTGCGTGACTGTAACATCATCGTTACTTAATATGTATTTCATGCAGGAACTAAACATCTGAAAATTGATTATGAATTGTCCATGTAATCAATTTGTTGCAAGTTTTCCAATACTGTTAAACTAAGCCCACTAAAGAGGGGAAGTTATTGGGTGCACTCCGCATATGGCGGATGCACCCATGTGGCGAAATGTAATTCTTATATTTTTAAACTGAATTCAAACTGTGTGGTTCAGATTTGTTTATCCGTCAATTCGGTGCATATGGAGATAGCACACAAAAACTTCCCACTAAAGAGGCCCTCTCAAAAACCATTACATACACGACTAATTAATTATACATTCAACAATTTTTTTATTATTTTCAACGATTACTTTAATAATGATAATAAAAGGGTATTCTAGACGTTTTTGGCTTTAAATTTTACGACATATACTTATTTTATTAATTTGTATCGAAACATCTAAAAAGACGAATAGTATTACGAATAAATGAACCACGTTAATTGATGGAACACATTTTCATATATTTATTATGACGAAACTCATATGAATTAGAGAATTCTCCGTCATAATTAATGACATACAAATATATTGTATCAATTATAATGTTACTATTGTTATAGTCAAATTGTGATATTCCACGTTGGATGTGGAAAAGCACGTGACCTCCTTTTAAGTGTGAGACATAAATATCTTGTCAATTCAGATTATCTCTTTTAGGCCAAGTAAGGACGACGGCTCTAAGCATTTGACCTGATGCTTTATGGCTCGTTTACCCATTTTAGGCCAAACAATGAGCTACATTGAGGGCCGGGGTGCTAAGCCCACCCAGCCTTATTTTTTTATTTAAATAAATACTTATATGAATTTTTGTTTTAATGTTCTATCTAATTAAGCCCACATAGTAATTTTACTCTAATCAATCTGAGAAAACTTGTGGTACAACAGTAAGTGAATGAATGTGATACATTCATTATTACTATGTGTGAGAGAGTGAATAAGAGTCAATCACATTTTTTTTCATTTGGTATAACTATAACTATTAAATATATGTTACACCATAATTTCTCGCAATCAACCCTAGAATAAATTTCATTTAAGTTAGTTTTCTGAGTGATTTGTTCTTGTGAGTATTGAGTGATACTTTTTTAAATTTTGCAGTTAAAAAAAAGGTGCTGATACAAACTAAACATTATAAAAATGTCTTCAGAGCATTGAGTGACTTTTTTCTCCCCAAATTTTGAAACTTAAAAAAAAAAAGAAAAAATGAAAAAAAGAACACCATGTAAAGTAATATTATAAATTGTTCAGCCCACACAGGTGAAAAATCCTGGTTCCGTTCTTAGACGGGTCTAAGTAGTTGACCGGATGCTTTATGTTTCATTTAGCGCACCAGACCCGAGGTCTGAGGACGTTAAATGGTCCTGTCCATCTTGATTTAAGCTTTCCTGGAAACAACTTTAAACGTGAATTGTACAATAACACTCGATCACCTACATGGAACTCACGACTATAGATTCTCTTATCATGGAAAGATTTCGTGCGTTCCTTGTAGATTCGAGCATTTTCATATGAATCAAGGCGAAATTCTTCTAATTACGTTAACCGAAGTAGTCTATGATCACCGACGACCTTAGGATCGAAATTCGAAATCTAATAGCCCGAAGGCTCGGTGTTCTAACTCTACCTGGGAGATGACAAGATTTACCAAAGACTAATTTGTAGGGAGAACGACCAATTGGAGTTTTAAAAGGCGTTTCGTATGCCCATAACGCATCATCTAGTCTAACTAGCCCGCTTTTACGGTTTGAATCCACTTGTCTTTTCTATGATTCTTTTAATCTCTCTATTCGACACTTCTACCGACCACCGGTTTGCGGATGATAAGGTGTTCCTAACTTATGCGTTACACCATATTTTTCAATTAACTTAGTAAATGGTCGATTGCAAAAGTGTGAACCTCTATCACTAATGATCGCCCTCGGAATGCCATATCTAGTGAATATGTTCTTCTTAAGGAATCGTATGACAACCTTGGTATCATTAGTGGGAAGAGCTTCAGAAACTACCCATTTCGAAACATAATCTACCATTACAAGAATAAATCTTTTTCCAAACGATATAGGGAAAGGTCCCATGAAATCTATACCCCAAACATCAAATAACTCACATTCTAAAATAGGTTGCATAGGCATTTCATGTTTTTTCGAAATATTTCCCCATTTTTGACATGATTCACAAGATTTAACATATGTATACGCATCTTTATAAATTGTAGGCCAATAAAAACCACATTGCAAGACTTTAAAAGCAGTTTTCCAACCTCCATGATGACCTCCTGCCTCACGATCATGACAAAACGATAAAACACTTAAAATTTCATTATCAGGCACACATTTTCTGATTATCCCATCCGAACATTTACGGAAAAGATCTGGTTCCTCCCAGTAATAAAATTTTAAGTCATAAAAGAATTTCTTTTTCTGTTGCCAAGTCCAATGAGACGGAATGTAATCACAGGTTAAGTAGTTAATGATATCTCCAAACCAAGGTGAATTTTCCTTAGAAGGAATTCTTTTCTTTAATAACTGCATGGTTGAAGGAGTATCGATTCTAAACAGTTGTTCATCAGGAAACGAATCCTTAATTTCATTTCCTATTTCTTCATCAGTTTCCATTCTACTTAGATGATCTGCTACTACATTCTCACTTCCTTTTTTATCTTTAATCTCAATATCAAATTCTTGAAGTAGGAGAATCCATCTAAGAAGACGTGGTTTTGCATCTTTCTTACTCAGTAAATATTTCAATGCTGAATGGTCTGTATAAACTATTACCTTAGAGCCAACAATATATGATCTAAACTTATCTAAGGCAAAAATCACAGCCAACAGTTCTTTTTCTGTAGTTGCATAGTTCAGTTGAGCTGCATTTAAAGTGGTGAGTCAGGTGTCGAATCCTCAGGGAAAAAAGTGGTAATTCTTTTAAGTGTGGTTAAACACCAAAGAGCTGCTATTAACTCGATCTAAACCGCAATTTTATAACACATATTACTACTACTCTAACCAACATAAAATAAATGCGTAATTTAAAAGTTATTCTAATATAATATATATAGATATATAAATATATATAGATGTACATAAATAGTAAAATATATATATATATATATAAATATATAGGTACCAATATATATATATACCCTATCCTATATATATTCTCTCCCTCCTCTTTCTCTTTTTCTTTTCTTTTCTTTAGTTTGTAAATAGGCCTTATGCCAAAATAAATAAAGTAGTAGTAGTATCGTAATAATGTTCGGGAAATTCTCGAAGGTTCGGTGTTGCTGAAATCGTTGAATACCTGGGAAAAGACGATTTCTGAGTCAGCAGTTGTAATCGGGTAATTTCTATAATAATTATGTTTATGTTTGTTATTTTCTTCTTTTTAGTTTTTATAATGTTATTAGGCTAAATCTAATAACTAGCCAAAGTTATGTAATCGTATTATTTCGATCTTTTCGTTAAAAGAATGATGTTAAAGTAAAAATGATTAAAATTGAGTTAAAATGAATCTTTTTCTATTTCGCTACGTATTGATAACATATTCGGAATGACGTAATCAATCATGATGAATACCACATATAACTCCGACGATGAACCGACCGGAGAAGTCGGGATATGAGTAAAAATAGAAAAACCGGAGGGTAAAAATGGCCGTCGATTAACGGAATCCTATTTCCTACCCGGGGGCATTTGTCCTAATAAAACAAATCTTATTAACTTTGTACTCGAGATCTTAATAATGTTAAAATCACAGTTTAATTGAAACTACACCGTTTGTATTAAATCGATCCGCTTGACAACCGGAGCCTCTTGAATAACATCGGCCATCTGATTTTATTATGTTTTATCGACAAATTCTATATAAAATATATAAATTATGATATAATTAGTATAAAATATTAATCTTTATAGTTTGGTATAGTTAGTAGTAAAAGTTAGTATTTATAGTAAAAAGTTGTAGTTTTTGTACCGGTTTTAGTGACCGGAATATTGTGTCTATTTTACACGGGTATTTTGTGTTTATTTCATTGCGAATCCTAAGATGAACCGAAATCCCGAGTACGAGATACTTTTTGAAGTCAATTCAAATCGGTGAAAGGAAGTTATAAAGCGTCAACCGATATATATGATCAAGGGAATAATTGTTTCTGAATCTCGAAAAAGGACGTATAATACAAATGGCTCATCGAGAATACGTTTTCTGAAGAAGTGATCTTGATAAAAGTTGTAGAGAATTCAACGAGCTTTTCAACGGAAGTTCGATTATGTCATTCTGATATCAAGAATTCAAGTTACGATTTTTAGAAGTTAGTGTGTAATTATATATAATTATATATAATTACAACACAGCACAAGTGATGATTAGGGAGTAACATGCTTGCACATGCGATAACTAACCGTAATGATTGTCATCATTACACCGGACCGATCCGGCGATTTTCGGGACCGGTCCGGGAAGGAGCTATTTCTATAAATAGGGAGATCGAGCTCACTTTCGGTGTACCAATATATATATACCCTATCCTATATATATTCTCTCCCTCCTCTTTCTCTTTTTTTTTCTTTTCTTTAGTTTGTAAATAGGCCTTATGCCAAAATAAATAAAGTAGTAGTAGTATCGTAATAATGTTCGGGAAATTCTCGAAGGTTCGGTGTTGCTGAAATCGTTGAATACCTGGGAAAAGACGATTTCTGAGTCAGCAGTTGTAATCGGGTAATTTCTATAATAATTATGTTTATGTTTGTTATTTTCTTCTTTTTAGTTTTTATAATGTTATTAGGCTAAATCTAATAACTAGCCAAAGTTATGTAATCGTATTATTTCGATCTTTTCGTTAAAAGAATGATGTTAAAGTAAAAATGATTAAAATTGAGTTAAAATGAATCTTTTTCTATTTCGCTACGTATTGATAACATATTCGAAATGACGTAATCAATCATGATGAATACCACATATAACCTGACGATGATCTGACCAGAGAAGTCAGGATATGAGTAAAAATAGAAAAACCGGAGGGTAAAAATGGCCGTCTGATTAACGGAATCCTATTTCCTACCCGGGGGCAGATTTGTCCTAATAAAACAAATCTTATTAACTTTGTACTCGAGATCTTAATAATGTTAAAATCACAGTTTAATTGAAACTACACCGTTTGTATTAAATCGATCCGCTTGACAACCGGAGCCTCTTGAATAACATCGGCCATCGACAAATGGAATCACCTCTTTTATCCGGGGTAGATTTGTACTCGGTACTGTTTTGACTAACTAAGTTTAGCATGGGGCAGTTGTGGACATTGGATCGATGACAATTTGACATATGACAATTTCATACGCTCGTGTGAGGAGGAATTGTTGACATTAGGAGTACACCGTTTCATTTACTCAATTGGACCTAATAAAAAGGAAGATCGAACACATTCTATTAATTGAAAAGATCGAATAAATTGATTACATATACTTTGGCTAGTCTAGTCTATAAACTATATATTGGTATCTATATATTTATATATATATATATATATTTTACTATTTATGTACATCTATATATATTTATATATCTATATATATTATATTAGAATAACTTTTAAATTACGCATTTATTTTATGTTGGTTAGAGTAGTAGTAATATGTGTTATAAAATTGCGGTTTAGATCGAGTTAATAGCGAGCCTTTTTGGTGTTTAACCACACTTAAAAGAATTACCACTTTTTTCCCTGAGGATTCGACACCTGACTCACCACTTTATCACTACAATTTGACCCGGTACACTGCCGGTTAGGATCCGTCTAACCTAGAAAAGGTCTGTCCCTTTCTTGACGCCGTTTCTAAGGTCTGGTTTTGGTGACGTCAAGCTATTCTGGCGCCGTTGCCGGGGATACAAAGTCGCTAATTTTTTTTTTTTTTTTTTTGTGTCTATGGTTACTACTTGTATTAGCTTAAAAATTCTCGAGGATAAACCAACACTCTTCTTATCACATTTCTTTTTTTATTTTTCGTTGGTATCTACTTTCTTTTAGTACCAATTTTCTTCTTCTTTAAAACTCGAGCATTTTTCTATTTTCGTTAGTTGATGACCAGAAGCGGTAAAGCCTCACTTACTCCTTATAAGCCCGATATAAACGCTTACGAAAGGCGCTTGCGGATAGAGAGTAAACGTGGTCAAACCAACTTAGGACTCCTTGGAAAATCTCCAACGGAATCATCTTCTAATAAAAATAAAGAAATGGTCAAACTAGTGATGAAACAAACGAACGAGAGGCTAGATCATGCTTTAGGGCATGGCCAAAACCCCGTTAACCCTAATAATAATCGAATAATAGAATCAATCAAGATCGGAACCGAATAATCGTAACAATCCGCCAAACCCCGTACCTATCGTGATCAAACCGTTATGAGAAACCGGACTAATAATCCCATACCGTTACCTAATGAAGGAGCGAATAATTTCGAAATTAAATCTCATCTTTTTGGTTTAATTGACGCAAGAGCCCAATTTCTAGGAGAAGATGATGAAGATCCACATCATCATCTCTATCTATTTGAAGAACTGTGCAATACAAACCAAAAGTCAAGGTGCTCATAAGGAATTAACGAGGATGACTATGTTTCCTTTTTCTTTAAAAGGAAGAGCCCGAGATTGGTTTATGTCTCTTCCACACCACTCGTTAACTAGTTGGGAGGATATTCAAACTGAATTTCTGAAACAATATTTCACTCCAGGAAGAAATTTGGAATTAAAAGTCGAGGTTGCTAACTTTAGACAAGGATCTGAAGAAACACTTGGGAATGCCTGGGAAAGGTTTAAAAAATTGTTAAGAGCTTGTCCCGATCATGGTTATTCCTTAGATATGCAAATTCAAATTTTCTCGTCGTAAACTAAGAAAGGATTCACGTGCGGATGTAGATCATGCATGTGGTGGTTCGTTAATGATGAGTGAAGCTCAAACGGTTTACGATGCTATAGAAAAGATTTCCAAAAATAACGAGAATGTGGGAAACCGGTTCTAGCACTAGAAAAGTAGCTTTTGCGGGAGAATGTACGTCAAATACGGAAGTTCTAGCACACTTGGAGAATTTGAGTAGAAAGTTTGATGGATTACAACAAGGAAAGAATAAAAATTCGAAAAATAGTATGCCAACCGAATACTCAAATCATGATAATGTGTCATTAGGGATAGAAGAACCAACGGGATATTCAAGAGAGGAGGTGAGTTTTCTTCAAAGAACATAGGAATTTGAACAATGCATATTCAAACTCGTTTAATGCTATTAGAAGAGACCACCCAACTTTTAGATGGTCCGAAAACCCTAGTAAGCCAGGACAACCGCCGTATCCAGGTTCGGTATAAGAATATGAATAATAATCAAGTTTATCAAGGAAATACATCTAATCGAATTTACAATCATTACCTAGATCCTATCCTCAACATACCACTCAAAGTATACCAAGAACTCGTAGTTCAACTCAACTGCGAAGGGGGGTTGAAAAATGGGAAAAACGATGGAAAATATGATGGGTGTAGTATCTACTCAAGCTAAGAATATGGAAACAATGATGACTTCTATAGGTTCAAAGTAAGGATATGAGTTCAATGAGAACATCTATGAATGGACATGATACCGTAATGAGAACGATAGAAGCTTCATTAAGGAATATGGAAGATCATTTGAGTAGGGAAGGTGAACGTAACGACGGTAGACCTCCCGGAGGATTACCAAGTAATACTGAAAGAAACCCAAGAGAGGTAAATGTTGTAGTTACGAGAAGTAGGAAACTCTACGGTAGCAATGGAGTAGAAAACTTCGGGAATAATGAAGTAGAAAATGATTTAGATAGAAAAAATGAAGAGACTAAAGATGAACTTGACTTTATCGATGAGGAAGAAGAAATCATAGAGAATTTCTTGAAAAGGAATAGAAGTTTGGAACCTGAGAATGAAGGTGAAAAATGGGTAAAAATCCCTAGGATTTTGAAAGATCCCATGGATAAAGATTTAAGGAATCTATTCAAGGAACATGTTAGAATAGATGAAACTGGTAATAAGGATGAGAAACGGGAAGAATCGAAGGAATCGAAGTAGAGATTGATTCGGGGAACAAATTAAAAGAAAAAATTCAAGAACCTGAAACATGGCGATCAAGTAATACTCAAAAGTTTAAGGATAAAGGAAAAGAGAGAATGACTTCGAAACCAAAGGTTATAGATTTAGAATCTTTACCTTTTCCACCTAAAGATCAAATTAAAAAGATTAAGACGATCGAAGTATGCTCGTTTCCTTGATACTTTTCGTCATATTCATGTTAATATCCCCGTTATCGAAGCTCGATAAATATGCCTGCCTATGGAAAGTTTTTGAAGGATATACTATCAAATAAGAAAAAATTGGAGGAATATGAGAATATATGCCTAAATGAAGAATGTTCTGCAATTTTGCAGCATAAGTTACCGCCTAAACTGAAAGATCCTGGAAGTTTTACGATTCCATGTGAAATTGGAGGATTTCGTTTAAGAAGGTCTTATGTGATCTTGGAGCTAGTATAAATCTCATGTCTTATGAGGATTATAGAAAGCTAGGCATAGGAAAGCTTACTAAGACCGAAATGACTCTTCAAATGGCGAGATAGATCGATTAAGTACCCTAAAGGAATAATTGAGGACATATTGGTTAAGGTAGACAAGTTCTATTTTCCAAGAGACTTTGTAGTTATGGAAATGGAAGAAGGATTTTCGCGCCACTTATCTTAGGACGTCCATTTCTAGCTACGGGGAGAACTTTAATCGATGTTCGTAAAGGAGAATTAATTTTGAGAGTCAATGAAGATGAAGTCGCTTTCAATATTTTCAAAGCTATGAACCATCAATATACATCACCGAATCATGTTCTTTTATAGAAGATATTCATTCTGTCTATGATAATCGCTTACCAACTTTTGAAGACAGATTAGAAGAATGCTTAACTCTATCTATCTATAAAGAAGATGAGGAAGACATTGAAATGAAAGAGATAATCTTATCTCTAAATGAAGGCAAGCTTTTACTTTTAAACCACCATGGCATAAGTATTTGGAGTTAGAACTAGAAGGACCGGCTCTTAAATCATCAATAGAAGATCCGCCTAAGAATGCGGAATTGAAACCGTTACCTTTAAATCGAAGTATGCTTTTCTTGAAATTGATAATCTTTTACCGCTTATTATTTCATCAACTTTAACGGAGCAACAAGAAGATCAATTACTTAGAATGTTGAGAAAGCATAAGAAAGCTTTTGGATGGACAGTTGCCGATATTCGAGGTATTAGCCCTGAGATATGTGTTCATAAGATAATTCTAAAAGAAGATGCTAAACCTTGTATTCAACCGCAACGCCGCCTCAACCCGAATTTGCAGTTAATCGTTAAGAAAGAGGTTATTAAGCTATTAGAAATGGGAATAATTTTTCCTATATCGGATAGTGAATGGGTAAGTCCAACTCAAGTTGTACCAAAGAAAGGAGGTTTCACAGTGAAAGAGAATGATAAGAATGAATGGATCCCAACAAGGGAAATTACAGGGATATCGAATGTGCATTGATTTTAGAAAACTAAATGATCATACTAAGAAAGATCATCATCCACTTCCATTCATAGTGCAAATGTTGGAACGTTTAAGTGGACATAAGTATTACTGTTTCTTAGATGGTTATTCAGGATATTTACTGATTTTCATTGCGGCGGAGATAGGGAAAAGACTACTTTCACTTGTCCTTATGGAACTTTTGCGTATAAAAGAATGCCGTTTGGTTTATGTAATGCTCCTGCTACGTTTCAAAGATGTATGATGTCTATATTTTCTGATATGGTTGAGAAATTCTTAGAAATTTTTATGGATGACTTTAGTATTTACGGAGACTCTTATAATGGTTGTTTGTTACACTTAGAACGAGTGTTACAACGCTGTGAGGATACCAATTTAGTGCTTAACTGGGAAAAATGTCATTTGATGGTATCAGAAGGAATTGTACTAGGTCATAGAATCTCTGAAGTAGGAATCGAAGTTGATAAAGCTAAAGTCGAGGTAATCGAGAAATTGCCTCCACCAGCTTAATCTAAGAACGCTAAGAGGATTTCTTGGACATGCGGGGATTTTATAGGAGATTTATTGCGGATTTTTCGAAGATGGCAAAACCTCTAAGTCATTTGCTTGAAAAAGAAGTACCTTTTAATTTTGAAAGTAAATGTATGGAAGCATTTAAGACCCCGAAAGCGAAGTTGATTACCGCACCGCATTGGTAGCACCAGACCGGAATTTACCTTTTGAGATTATGTGTGATGCAAGCGATTTAGGCAGTAGGAGCTGTTTTAGGTCAAAGGTATAATAGAATTCTCAAAGCTATTTACTATGCATCTCATACGTTAAATGCAAACTCAACCGAACTATGCAACTACGAGAAAAAGAACTGTTGGCTCGTGATTTTTGCCTTAGATAAGTTTAGATCATATATTGTTGGCTCTAAGGTAATAGTTTATACGTACCATTCAAAGCATTGAAATATTTACTGAGTAAGAAAGATGCAAAACCACGTCTTCTTAGATGGATTCTCCTACTTCAAGAATTTGATATTGAGATTAAGGATAAAAAAGGAAGTGAGAATGTAGTAGCAGATCATCTAAGTAGAATGGAAACTGATGAAGAAATAGGAAATGAAATTAAAGATTCGTTTCCTGATGAACAACTGTTTAGAATCGATATGCCTTCAACCATGCAATTATTAAAGAAAAGAATTCCTTCTAAGGAAAATTCACCTTGGTTTGGAGATATCATTAACTACTTAACCTGTGATTACATTCCGTCTCATTGGACTTGGCAACAGAAAAAGAAATTCTTTTATGACTTAAAATTTTATTACTGGGAGGAACCAGATCTTTTCCGTAAATGTTCGGATGGAATAATCAGAAAATGTGTGCCTGATAATGAAATTTTAAGTGTTTTATCGTTTTGTCATGATCGTGAGGCAGGAGGTCATCATGGAGGTTGGAAAACTGCTTTTAAAGTCTTGCAATGTGGTTTTTATTGGCCTACACTTTATAAAGATGCGTATACATATGTTAAAACTTGTGAATCATGTCAAAAATGGGGAAATATTTCGAAAAAACATGAAATGCCTATGCAACCTATTTTAGAATGTGAGTTATTTGATGTTTGGGGTATAGATTTCATGGGACCTTCCCCTATATCGTTTGGAAAAAGATTTATTCTTGTAATGGTAGATTATGTTTCGAAATGGGTAGAAGCTGAAGCTCTTCCCACTAATGATACCAAGGTTGTCATACGATTCCTTAAAAAGAACATATTCACTAGATATGGCATTCCGAGGGCGATCATTAGTGATGAGGTTCACACTTTTGCAATCGACCATTTACTAAGTTAATTGAAAAATATGGTGTAACGCATAAGTTAGGAACACCTTATCATCCGCAAACCAAAGGTCGGGTAGAAGTGTCGAATAGAGAGATTAAAAGAATCATAGAAAAAACGGTGGATTCAAACCGTAAAATCTGGCGTTAGACTAGATGATGCGTTATGGGCATACGAAACGACTTTTAAAACTCCAATTGGTCGTTCTCCCTACAAATTAGTCTTTGGTAAATCTTGTCATCTCCCAAGTAGAGTTAGAACACCGAGCATTCGGGCTATTAGATTTTTGAATTTCGATCCTAAGGTCAATTTGTCGGTGATCATAGACTACTTCGCCAACGAAATTAGAAGAATTTCGCCTTGATTCATATGAAAATGCTCGAATCTACAAGGAACGCACGAAATCTTTCCATGACAAGAGAATCTATAGTCGTGAGTTCCATGTAGGTGATCGAGTGTTATTGTACAATTCACGTTTAAAGTTGTTTCCGGGAAAGCTTAAATCAAGATGGACGGGACCATTTAAAGTAACACGAGTTTATAAATCGAGTCGTTGAACTAACGATGGGAATACAACTTTTATAGCCAATGGTCACGGGGTGAAACTATTTACGGAAGGTGAAGAAGTCTCTCTCATAAATGAAGTGATATTGCCGATCGACCCTCCGAAAGATTAAAAAGCGATTATACGAAAAGTTTGAAAGTATCAAATTAACCAGGTTTTATCTTTACTTTTATATGTCTAAACTAGTTTCGTCTTTTACCGGATAGACGTAAAAGAACTGGATGTCTTTTTTAGATAGATTAGGAATTTTTGTTTTACTTTTAAATTTAGGTTTTAATAGAGATATCGCCTTTACTATAGAAGCCTTAGTTTTTGGAAAGAACAAGCAATTGTTGAGAGAGAAAAAATTGAAAGAAGTTTGTAATGGTACGTCGAGAAGCTCGATAAAGAGAAGGGCTAAGTTTTTAAGGAAGTGCAGAATCTGTGGAAAGATTGAACACAATGGGCAATGTGGGAAAAATATAACTCAATCTCAGAATGAGTGTTTGAATGTAATTAAGAAGGGAACGATTAGGTGGTTAACCGAAAATCCCGATGGACTTCCAAGACTTAATTCAAACGCTACATTTCTAGGATATAGTTTGCTTGAACGGTATGTTAGAAATCTGGAGTTTATAGAAATTGAAGAATTAGAAACCCCGTAAGTTCAAGTCTTTTATTGTTTTTAGTTTTATAAATTTTTTTGCATAACTTTGAAAATTTTATAAAATTGGATCTTTATAAAATTAAGGAGTTTTATAAAAGTTTTATAAAAAGTTTTTTTTTTAGTTTTTAGATATTTTATAAGAATTAATATAAATTTATTGAATTTTTATAAACTTTTAAATAAGTTTTATAAAGATTTTATAAATTTTGAGAAATTGTTATAAAATTTATAAATTTTATTTTCTATTTTTATTAAGTTTTTATTGAGTTTTATAAGTTTTATATCAAAAATCCAAAAAAATAAATAAAAAATTTCGAAAAAATCATAAAGATTTCACACGGACCGATCCGGCCCTTATACAGGACCGATCCGGGTTCGAGTTAACCTAAAAGGACGGGATCTTTTCTTCTTCTTCATTTCTCCTCTTTTCTTTTCAGCAGCCGCACCATCACCCCCACCCCCAAAAAATTTTCTTTTTCTCTTAAAAATACAAATTACACTAAACCATTACATACATTCTTCCTCTTTTTACTCTCCTCTCTTCAACACAAGTGAAAAATTCGAAAAAGATCGAACACAAGCTCCATTTCATCCCGGTGGCTTATACGACTTTTCCGGCCACTTTTCACCGTTTTGTTCACTATAAGGTATAATTTGTTTACTCTAGTTATCAATTTCATGATTTTTGTAATTTTTAGATTTATTTTCAACTATTTTGATTTTTAAGTGTGTTGTGACATTTTATTTGTGTTGTTTTTTTCGTTGTTTTTGTTGTTCTTTTGTTATTCCAAAATTCGTAGAATGGCCTCATCTAGTCGCAAAATCTCTAAGAAACGAAAGCCTAATATTCCAATAGAAGTACCAGTCGTAGGTCTTAAAGATTTAACACCGGAAGAAGAATCTGTTAGTTTTGTCAAGCACAACGAGCTTCACCTCAAGCTAAGAATGCTTATAAGAATATCTATAGTAAGTGTGGAGTTGTGTTGGAAAGAGGCTTAGATTTTGATGACTTAGGAGAGGAAGTTAGGCGTATTTTTGCGAGACGCCAATGGTTGGATTTTGCGGCTCAAAGGACGGGAGAGATCAATACTACCTTAGTGGCGAGTTTTATGCGCTCGTCTACTTTGACACCCACCGAGGGTAGTATGATGAGTCTATTCCCCTTAGGTCTAGACATGTGTCTTTTAGTCCGGAACTTATTAATGCCGTTTTAGGGGTAGAAGTTTTTCCGGATGAAGAGGATTACGTAGCCGTTTATGGATTAGATGATCCCGCTATGTATGAGCGGCATTGCCTCTGAGCTCGGAGGAATTTGATGCTACAAAGAGAGTGGGTGGACAACAGATTTAATTATGGGAAGTGTTTTAGAGATCTGAGGGCAATCAAAAGATTTTTGAGCCATACTCTCTATCCTACTACCAAACACACCGCCTTTGGTAAAGAAGATTTATGCATTACTTGGGCGATGATTCATGATATTAAGGTGGATGTGGGGAAGATTATGTATAGAAGGGTTTTCGAGTTTATTGTTACTGCCAAAGCAGGGAGTCACATGTACTTTCCTGGCTTTATTTCGGATTTATATCGTAGATCAGGAGTTCCTTTCCTATCTAACGATAAATTAACTATGGCGAGATGAGTCCCCGATAGGCCCTAGTCCGAGGAGGTCTCCGCAGGGTTCGATAGACTCGATAGTTAGACGTAGTGCACCTCCACCCGCTTCACCCGGTTTCGGCATTTTCATCTTTTTCGATCGCCAGCAGCCTTCTTTCCCAAGCACCATTACATACGATATGTTTCAATCTTTAGTGTCGATGTAGCCCGAGGACAAAGCTAATATGGCTTTGTTTGCTTTGAGCGAGTAGGCAAAGTGGAGTGATGATTTACGTAGAGGGATGTTGAGACATGAGCGGATGCATCTTGATCCTTCTTTCGATAAAACCGCCTATCCGCCCGTCAATCTAACCCATATACTTTACCGAATGGATAGCACCTATTCCACCATCTCGGAGCTTTCATCATATGCCAAATCCTTTTGGAAGCCGATCTAGTGGTCGTGGTGTCTTTTATACAGGTTCTCGTGGGTCTTGTTACATCTAGGCGGGGAGGATTTTCGGATTTTGCAAGGATGACGTCAAGTATGGGTTCGATAGGTCTCGACAGGTTCGGTTCGGACCACGACTACGTTTCCACAAACCGGCTTACGTCATCGGTTCCAAGTTTGAATGATCCAGTTTATCCAGCTGAGGATGATGATGTTGACATTATTTGATTTCGTACAACTTTGTTAGTTTTAAACATTTTCTGTCTGTTTATTTTATTTTCCGCATTTTAACTTTATTAAATACTAAGTTTGCTAATTTAATAGTTTTTCGTTTTCATAATCGTTTTATGTCGTAGTAGTAAATTTAATCATTTTTAATAGTATTTAAATATTTCAAAAAAAAAAATCTAAGAACAAAAAAATATTTTCGTATGTCGTTTTTAAAAATATAATTCGTGTATCGTTTATCCGTATCATTTAGATATGTTTTATTAACTTATTTAAACTCTAATAGCCATGAGCCTATTAAAGATAAACAAGCAAACTTGAACTTTACAACCTGTACACGGTAAAAATATCTTAAAGCCGGACCGGTCCGGTCGGTTTCGGACCGATCCGGGAGTTAAATTTGCTTAGTCATGATTGAGAGTGTTAATATGCAGCCACGTATACTCTCAAATTTGTCCATTTAAGGAAAGAAAGCCGAGAGTGAAAAATTGCAAATTCACTCGTTACTTTCACCTTTCTATCTGTTTAATTATTTTCATCTCGTTTCAACTAAAATGTCAAACCGGTCATCACCATCGGTCAATTCATACGATCCGGAGGCGTAGATGTTTTTGTCCCGTAGTCTAGCGCTTCAAATGTTAATTTATTGGTGAGTGCAAGGTTTGCAAATTCTCCAATTTTGGTAGAAAAGGGTATCAACTATGAAAAAATTGATCAGTCAGGGAAGGATTTAATTCAGAATAGAGGTTGGAGAAAGTTTGTAAGGAATCCAAGAGGTAGGATTAATGTTTCTATCGTTAGGGAATTTTATTCCGCTCTGTCTACTGTCAGTACTGTCGATCCGTCACAACTTGTATCCGTTCGTGGTACACTTATTCACTTGTCACCTCATATTATCAATCATATTTACGAAATACCGATTTTCGATCAAATCCATAATCTTCATTTTGAATATCAATGGGCGTTAGGGAACTCCTCTAACGTTGTCAACTATGTCACGGAAGCTTTTCCGTATTTGTTTCCGCAGTTCGATCAAAATTACGACTCTACCACTTCAAATCTACCTCGCTAATCCGAGAGCATGGAAACATTTCATTAACTCACGAGTCTATCCGACTAGTGACTTTGCGTGGGTTAGTGATAATGAGATACTTTTGTTGTTTGCGTTGATAAGCGGAGCTCATGTGGACTGGGGGATTTTGATTTTTAAGACGGCAGTAAACTTTGCAGTGGAACGGTATAATAATGGAAGGCCGATGCCTTTTGCTTGGTTAATTTCAAGGTTATGTATTCATTTGAATGAAGTCCCTGAAATTGCATCTGACGAGATATATCCGTCTCGTGATTATCGTAGGGGATTGCTACCGGTAGAGAATCCGGGTTGTTCGTCAACTATTTGAGATAGTTATTGTTAGTTTTTATTTAAGTTTGTTTAAGGTTGGTTTGTTTTAATAAGTTAGTAAGTTGATTAAGGTTAATAAATTAGTTAGTAAGTTTGTTTTATTTTGAATCTTTTAGTTTGTAATAGTTTCTTTTGTTTAATATATATGCTTTTGTTTAATTTTTGTTGTAGTAAACATTATTCAATATTAACGATCATCTATAATTTTAATTTAATTTTCGAACCTACTTTTTCATACTCATTGAACATCGGGACGATGCCACTTCGTAAGTGGGGAGTAGAGTTAGGTTTGAAAATTTCATTAAAATTTTCGAAAAAATAAAATATTTTATAAAATATAACCTTTTTCATATAAATTAGTACTTTAATTACTTATTTCTTAGTTTTAATTTTTCTTGAATGATTTAAGTTAGTTAATATATGAATAAAAATGATATAATTTGAGAAGATTAATTTTTGATTTAGTAAAATATATTAGATTTATTATGAATATGTTTTATATCTTTTATAAGATTTTTAAGATTTTAAGTATGTATAACTAAATAAATTTTGTCAAATATTTCTTTTATGGAATTATTCAAGTAATTTTTATATTTATAAATAAATTTTTAGATAATTTTCTTTTTAAGATAAATTATGAATGTGGAATCAAAATTAGGAATGATGATTTTTGGACACCACAAAAATATAACTATACCAAATAAATTTCTACCCGAATAAAATTTCCAATTTTTGACCCCACCTCGCCTTTTTAAAAAGTGATCAAGACCTCACTCGGAATTTAGCCATTTTGATTAACTAGAAATTTCCGACCCTTAGCTTGTTTTGGTCTACATTTCTTTGACATCCTTCGAGTTTGTACGTACTTATGAGAGGAGATGATGACAAAAGAGTTAAGAGTTGAGAAAAATGGTATATGCTGAGATTGGAATGAGTTCAGATATGTTAGTATCATATGAAAATTATATTAAGAACAAAGCATCATTTTTACACAGAATTAATCAAATATCAGGTATCTTCCCTATCTTTGATCGACAATATAAAAATAAAATATATCGGTAGTAGCTACCAATGATTTGAGTGTAGTAGGGGGTTATCTAGAAACGTCCTATATCACTATGAGGTATAAAGCTCCCGATAAAAATTCGAATCATAAGATCTCAAGAATAATTACGGGTTTAAGGAAACCGGACTCGTAATTTTAGATCGAAAGAGTAGTACTCCGATCAATCTTGATGAAGCAATGCTTGTAAGTTTGATTTTCTACACACACTCACGCTTTAGTTCTTAATATTAAAAAAAAAAAGAGAGAAAATCTGAAAAATAGTTGGAATAAAAGGATGTTACTAATCGAACTGTTTTTGATCAAGAATGTGAAGACGTAGGTACGTACGACTTGCATCTTTTTTTTTTTTGATTTCCTTTTCTATCTTTTCGATTAACTAATGTCCTATCCTAATATATTAAGCCAATGTGTCTTCTATCTGACTTAGTTAATGATTCCAGAAATTCGTAATAATCGAGATAGAAAGTATTTCTAATATTTTATTTATATTTCTGAATTATTGCATGCATGTTTCCATCTAATTCATATTTGATACTTAATTCATTTAAGTTATATAATCTTTCTTTCTTAAAATTCTATAAAATTTATAAATTATATGTTTGTAATATTGACGATATATATTACTTTTGAAATTTTAATCGATCAATTATATTATCTCGTTATTTATATATTACCGCTTATTTTTGCTCGAGGACGATCAAAAGCTAAGTGGGGAGTAATTTGATGTATTATTTTTATATGATTGAATTTACGTGATTTTATTATGTTTTATCGACAAATTCTATATAAAATATATAAATTATGATATAATTAGTATAAAATATTAATCTTTATAGTTTGGTATAGTTAGTAGTAAAAGTTAGTATTTATAGTAAAAAGTTGTAGTTTTTGTACCGGTTTTAGTGACCGGAATATTGTGTCTATTTTACACGGGTATTTTGTGTTTATTTCATTGCGTAATCCTAAGATGAACCGAAATCCCGAGTATCGACACTTTTTGAAGTCAATTCAAATCAGTGAAAGGAAGTTATAAAGCGTCACTGATATATATGATCAAGGGAATAATTGTTTCTGAATCTCGAAAAAGGACGTATAATACAAATGGCTCATCGAGAATACGTTTTCTGAAGAAGTGATCTTGATAAAAGTTGTAGAGAATTCAACGAGCTTTTCAACGGAAGTTCGATTATGTCATTCTGATATCAAGAATTCAAGTTACGATTTTTAGAAGTTAGTGTGTAATTATATATAATTATATATAATTACAACACAAAGACAAGTGATGATTAGGGAGTAACATGCTTGCACATGCGATAACTAACCGTAATGATTGTCATCATTACACCGGACCGATCCGGCAGATTTTCAGGACCGGTCCGGGAAGGAGCTATTTCTATAAATAGGGGAGATCAGAGCTCACTTTCAGTGTACCAATATATATATACCCTATCCTATATATATTCTCTCCCTCCTCTTTCTCTTTTTCTTTTCTTTTCTTTAGTTTGTAAATAGGCCTTATGCCAAAATAAATAAAGTAGTAGTAGTATCGTAATAATGTTCGGGAAATTCTCGAAGGTTCGGTGTTGCTGAAATCGTTGAATACCCGGGAAAAGACGATTTCGAGTCGCCAGCTTGTAATCGGGTAATTTCTATAATAATTATGTTTATGTTTGTTATTTTCTTCTTTTTAGTTTTTATAATGTTATTAGGCTAAATCTAATAACTAGCCAAAGTTATGTAATCGTATTATTTCGATCTTTTCGTTAAAAGAATGATGTTAAAGTAAAAATGATTAAAATTGAGTTAAAATGAATCTTTTTCTATTTCGCTACGTATTGATAACATATTCGGAATGACGTAATCAATCATGATGAATACCACATATAACCTGACGATGAACTGACCAGAGAAGTCAGGATATGAGTAAAAATAGAAAAACCGGAGGGTAAAAATGGCCGTCTGATTAACGGAATCCTATTTCCTACCCGGGGGCAGATTTGTCCTAATAAAACAAATCTTATTAACTTTGTACTCGAGATCTTAATAATGTTAAAATCACAGTTTAATTGAAACTACACCGTTTGTATTAAATCGATCCGCTTGACAACCGGAGCCTCTTGAATAACATCGGCCATCCGACAAATGGAATCACCTCTTTTATCCGGGGTAGATTTGTACTCGTACTGTTTTGACTAACTAAGTTTAGCATGGGGCGATTGTGGACATTGGACCGATGACAATTTGACATATGACAATTTCATACGCTCGTGTGAGGAGGAATTGTTGACATTGGAGTACACCGTTTCATTTACTCAATTGGACCTAATAAAAAGGAAGATCGAACACATTCTATTAATTGAAAAGATCGAATAAATTGATTACATATACTTTGGCTAGTCTAGTCTATAAACTATATATTGGTATCTATATATTTATATATATATATATATTTTACTATTTATGTACATCTATATATATTTATATATCTATATATATTATATTAGAATAACTTTTAAATTACGCATTTATTTTATGTTGGTTAGAGTAGTAGTAATATGTGTTATAAAATTGCGGTTTAGATCGAGTTAATAGCAGCTCTTTGGTGTTTAACCACACTTAAAAGAATTACCACTTTTTTCCCCGAGGATTCGACACCCGACTCACCACTTTATCACTACAATTTGACCCGTGCACACCGCCGGTTAGGATCCGTCTAACCTAGAAAAGGTCTGTCCCTTTCTTGACGCCGTTTCTAAGGTCTGGTTTTGGTGACGTCAGACGTTACACAAATCTTTTCTTTTACAAGACATTGATAGTATTATATATAATGCAATAAAGGTGTTTTGCTAAATATTATAATGAATATTGTGAATATTGAATATTGTGTTTGATCTTTTGGAAGATTTGGCTTTGAGACAACGTGGTTGCCCGAAAATAAAATTTTAATCTACTGCATCGTCAATTACTTTTAAGTATTTTAAAATGAATAAAAAAATCATCCTCCCGTCCTGTGCATTATGCACAGGTTTTCGACTAGTATACGTATATATCAGGGGCGGACCCATATAGAAAGAGATGGTCAGTGTTTCCACTAAACTCCAAAAATCGATATAGTTTTGTTGGTGAAATATATAAAAACTTTATTAATACCCTACTTGCTCTTCGAATTAATTCCCGTGTCCACAGAGACAAAATTTTCACGGTCCGATACTATATATATATATATATATATATATATATATATATATATATATATATATATATATATATATATATATATATATATATATATATATATATATATATATATAGGGTATATTATACATGGTATAACGGCTATAACGTAAAATCTTTTGGGCATGAGATATATGATATTGACGTATGTCGCTTAACAATGCATATATTCCCTTAGTTTCAGTCACGTTTGTCGTTGAAAATTTGTATAACTCTTATAAAAGTTAATAAAATCAATTATAAATAATTTAGATGATAAAGATATCCCGATAATTAAGGTAATAAATAGGGAGTATAAGATATTTTATTTCTTAATTTCAACATTCATGCATGTTAAACTCACATGCAGAGATTGGGGTGAACCACAAGTTAATAGTACCTTTTCAATGAGTAAATTAAAACTATGAATAAATATTAAATCACTGTTTCACCTACAAAACCTGTACCTACCTGAAATTCGGTTAAAGATCTGAAAGATGGCTCAGTACCTGCAATAAAAAAGATGAAAATCGTACTTCCGGCGAGTGCGACGGCTAAATCAAAAGAAGAATGTAAGCGCAGCCTCGTCGTCAAAATTATCTCAGAGAAAAACGTTGGCTATGGCGCCCTTATGGGAACTCTCTCTGCCATCTGGAAATGCAAAAAGAATTATACGATCATTGGTATGAGTACCAATTTGTACCAGATTTAGTTCGATCTGGAACTTGATGCCGATAGAGTACTCATGGGCTGCCCCTGGTATCATGACTCTCACCTGATGATCATTAAGAAATGGCGACCAGGCATAGAGTATGAGGAGGGAGCTTTCAACCTTGCTCCGGTTTGGGTCCAGATTTGGGGTCTGCTGCTGGATTGGGTTTCGGAAGCAGCTGGAGAGGAGATCTGTGAGCAAATTGGTACTGTCTTGAAGAAGCAAGTAGTCTTTGGTGGGAGTAAATACGGTAAGTTCGTGAGGTGTCTTGTTGTAATTGATACTTCACAGCCCCTCATGCAAGGTATATTGGTGAGTCAAGATGGGATTGAAAAATGGGTGAATTTCAAGTATGAGCATGTTTCTCTATACTGTGCTTACTGTGGAATTATTGGGCATAAGTCCACTTGTTGCTATGCAAAGGTAATTGATCAGAATGCAGGAATTTACAGAGAGGAGACATTCGGGCCTGAACTCCATGGCAACCCAATCAGTCTGTCACTGAATCCCCTCTTGTTCCTGGTAAATCCCAAATGCCTTCGATGAGGAGACCTGCTTCGGTTAATCTGTCCCCAGAATTTGATGACACTGATAATGATCAGCTTCAACGGAGAAGAGTGTCGGAGGCCGATTCAAACACTAACACTGGCTTGAACCCAGCAGTAGCTAGCGATAGTCAGCAGCCTGAAAAAGTGAAGAAGCTAATGGATAAGGGGAAAAGCAAAGTAGTTTACTATGGAGAGACCTCACTTTCTCAAGGAGAGCCTAGTATCATGATTGTGGAAGAAGAATTATCCCCCCTAAGCCTGGAAACTCTTGCGATACACATTTTTCTACCCAAAATTCTGGAGTTACCATTGAAGATGTTACTGATATCTTAGCTGAACCTGAAATTGCGCAGACTGATTTTCTTATTGAAGACTAAAAAAAACGTAAATTCAGCCCACGAGAAGCTCCCTATATTCTCTACCCGCAAGCTGTTGGTTCTGATGCAAGGGGGCATAGAGCAGACTGTATAGAAGCCGATAATGATGAGGATGCTTTTGATTTATCCGAACCCTTTCTCACGAAGTTGAAAATTTTCAATGTCTCAAATTCTAATGCAGCTCACGATGGGGTGGAGGCAGCCAGCCCGAAGTTGCTCCCACCTCCACAATGAGGATCATGGTGTGGAATTGTCAAGGGGTGGGGAGCTCCTTGACAATATCCCAGGCTGAGGAGATGTGTAGACTCCACTCCCCAGATATCTTCTTTTTGTCAAAAACGAAAAATCAGCCCGGTCTGCTATTAAAATTATGTAAAAAATTCGGTTTTGATAATGTTCGCACTGTTGATCCTATTGGGCTTTCGGGGGCCTAGCTTTATTTTGGAAAAAGGATGCTAATATTATAGTTGTGACTTCTTCTCCTTGCACCATTGAAGCTTGTATTAAAGGTACGCAACCTAACTCTGTTTGGTGGTTTATCGGTGTTTATGCTAGCCCTGTTCCTTCTCTGAGAAAGAGTCAATGGAGTTTCCTGCTTAACCGCATGTCTCTTTGAGGGGGATTGTTTTCTGATTGCTGGGGATTTTAATGATATATGCGCGAAGGAGGAAAAAGTGGGGGGTAGAGATAGATTGGACTCTACTTTTTCTGACTTTAAAGGTTTCCTGTCCTCAAGTGGCCTCATTGATCTGGGTTTCATTGGTCACTTTTGGACGTGGAGTCGACGCTGGGAGGGGGAAGGGCCAATTTTTGAGAGGTTGGACAGAGCCCTTGCTTCGGCTTCATGGTCTAACCTTTTCAGGAAAGCGTCAGTTACTCACATTGATATGGCTTCCTCTGACCATTGTCTCTTAGATATTCGATGTGTTAGCAGAAATGTGTCTTCTAAAAGAAAATTTTATTTTGATGAAAGATGGGTTGGTAAGCCGGGTTTTTTTGACGTGGTTAGGCAAGGGTGGGATGTTCAGGTTAGAGGAACTTCTTTTTACAAAATCCTCCTTAAAATAAAAGAAGTTCGAATGAGACTTAATTGTTGGGAAAGAGTTAACATTTCAAACTCAGCTTCAAAAATAAAGTCCCTAAAAGTAAAAATTAACGATAGTAACCAGTTCCCAGTTTCTGTTGCGAGGCTTAAAGAGTTAAAACAGGATCTTTCGCTAGCTTATAACGAGGAAGAAAAATATTGGAAAACTCTTTCTCGCTTGCGATGGCTAAAAGAGGGTGACAAGAACACCAAATTTTTTCACTCGGTTGTAAATGGTAAAAAGAGGAAGAAGTTTATCCCTGGTATTTTTCGGGCTTCTGACCACTCCTGGGGTTGTTCCCCTACAGATATTGTCTCGGAATTTCAACAGTTTTATGGCAAACTTTTCTCCTCTTTGGTAATTAATGACTCTTTATTGCAGGATTTTGAGGACATGGAGGCTTGTATCACCCCGGAAATGAATGCTAATATTCTGAAGGAAATTGATGAAAATGAACTAAAAGCGGCTACTTTTCAAATGCACTCGTCCTCGGCTCCCGGACCGGATGGTAAGTCCCCTGGCTTTTTTAAAACATGCTACAATATTATTAAAAAAGATTTGTTGGGGGCAATTAATAATTTTCTAAGAGATGGAAAATTCCCAAGTGAATTAAATCACCTGCATTGCTCTGATTCCTAAAAACATGCACCCTACTGAACCGGCCCACTTTAGGCCTATTAGCCTTTGTAATGTTGTCTATAAAATCCTTTCGAAGGTCTTGGCTAACCGTATCAGGGTTTGCCTTCCTTCCTGTGTTGGTAAGAGTCAAAATGCCTTTGTCTCGGGTTGCTAGATAGCTACATAGTAGCCCACGAATCAATCCATTATATGATGCACAAAAGGAAGGGAAAAGACTCTTATATGGCTTTAAAATTAGATGTCTCAAAAGCGTTCGATAGAGTTGAATGGTCCTTTCTTTTCTATTTGTTATTGAAGCTCGGATTTAGTGAAGAGGTGGTTGCCCTTATCAAACAGTGCATCACAACTGTCTCCTTTTCATTCATTATTAACGGGGAGCGTGTTGGTTTTGTTAAACCAAGTAGAGGTATTAGGCAGGGGGGACCTCTTTCCCCGTATCTTTTCATTTTATGTGCATAGGGGCTAAGCCATTTGTTAGAAAAAGCTAACTCTGATGGTAGTGTCCCGGGGTTGAGAATTTCTAGGAAAAGCCCACGTATCAATCACTTATTCTTCGCGGATGACTATCTGATTTTTACTCGTGCGGATGTTAACTGTGCGGTGAGCTTAGCCAATATTCTTAACAGATATGCGCAAGTTTCGGGGCAAGTCATTAATATTGAAAAGTCGGCGGTCTTCTTTAGTAAAAATACTCCACAATGTAATAAGCATGGCATCTTGGCTTCTTTTAACGGTCTAGCCGAGGTATGTCATTCTAAATACTTGGGCCTCCCGTTGGAAGTTAGTAGGGCTAAAAACCAGATTTTTAACTTTCTTGTCGAACGATGTAAAAATAAACTAGAAAGTTGGAAGTTCAAGTCTTTAAGTCAAGGTGGAAAAGCGATCTTATTATCCTCCACGTTATTTACCATTCCTAATTTAACTATGTCTGTTGTTAAACTTCCCAAGGTAGTCGTTCATAAAATCCACTCTATTATGGCCAATTTTTGGTGGGGTAATGATAACAAAGATTTCTCGGGTCATCATTGGTTAAAATGGGAGTCGCTTTGTCTTCCAAAAGGAAGAGGTGGTCTTGGATTCAAAAATTTGGAGATTGCTAATACCGTTGCATTGGCTAAGACCCTTTGGAGAATCCATTGCCACCCCGACCTTCTGGTAGAAAAAATCTTAAAAGGAAAGTATTTTCCCAAATCCTTTGTTTTCACTTGCAAAACCCCATTTTCCTCATCGTTTTTTTGGAAAAGCCTGATGTCGGCCCAAAGTTTCCTAAAAAATAACACTTGTTTTATAGTCGGTAACGGAAAGTCTATTAAAGCTTGGGAGGACCCCTGGATTATTCAAAATCCTTCTTTTTTGCCTATTTCGCATGTTTCTTCTAATGGTAGGGAAACTTTGGTTAGTGATTTCATATCTAATAATGCTTGGAACAAGGCTAAGTTAGCGGAGTCATTTTGGCAAGTGGATACTAATCAAATATTAAAGATACCTATAAGTCATAAAGATATCCCGGATAAGAGGGTTTGCATTTTTACTAAATGTGGAGATTTTGTTACCAAGGCAGCTTATGACACTTGCCTTCAGCATAGATTGGCTACTCATTATCATCGCTCTATGTGTGGGGATGTTTTTAATGAAAAATTCTGGAAGAGAATCTGGGCTTTATCACTACCCCCGAAGATAAAATATTTCCTTTGGAAGTTTTTTAAAGGCATCCTTCCTACTTTGGAGATTCTTCACAAACGTTTTGGATTTAATAATTCTCTGTGCTCGGCTTGCGGAGACCATGTGGAGTCAATTGACCATATTTTCATTGCCTGTCGCTTTGCGCAATTGGTTTGGAAATTTGCAGGCATTTCCTGGGATGTTTTTTTGAAGCCAAGTGCCTCAGTTTGTCATTGGTGGGACGCAATATCGGTTAAAAACCCCCAGGGGGTGATGATTGACCATATAGTTTTTCGTGTTTTATTTTATGGTTCATTTGGAAGGCTCGTTGTAACAGATTTCAAATCCTTATTTGGTCACCGGATGATACTGCAAAATATGCTAACGAGGCTTGGTTAGATTTCAAGCAGGCACATCTAGAGGAGAGGATAAATTCTAATATTGTTTCCCCCTCTCATGTCTTGCAGCGCACAGACCCTATGCTAGGTGTGGTTAGGGCATATGTCGATGCAGCCTGGAAGTCGAATTCTTGTCTTGCTGGCTATGGAGCGGTTCTTTTCCGGGATGATGGCACAATTTTGGAGGCTTGGGCTTCCCCGAGATCGTTCTCTAGTTCCGTTTTCGCCGCGGAGGCTCAAGCATTACGTTGGTGTCTTAGTAGAAGTCATGCCATGGGAATAAAGAACTTAGTTTGTTTTACTGATAATTTGTCTTTGGCTAACTGTAGCGAACTTGGCCACCCCCCCCCCCCCTTTGACTCAGCGACTGTCCTAGATGATATTAGGCTGATGGTTTCTTTTTTCGATACATGTCATGTTTTGTATTCCGAAAGAGAAAGCAATAAGTTAGCCCATAAACTTGCTGCTTTCTCTTTCAAATCAGATGTAGGCGTCTATTGGCATGGGTGCACTCCTAAATGGGCTTGTATGAATTAATATTTTATTAATGAATGCTTTCGTCGTTTGGGGAAAAAAAAACAAAAAACTTGTACCTACCTATTTGTTAGGATTGAACTCCGAACATTAGCCCTTAACGACCATAACGAAAAAATATATAATTAACGAAAAAGAACAAATAAAACCGAGATGAGGGCACCGAAATTAGAAATTGAGGGACCTCTAATTGTTTTTTTGAATTGTGTTAGTTTTGTGACTTGATCTCTAAAACTGGTAGAACTAATCTGAAATCTGAAACTAAGTTTTGGAAAAAGCTGAGAAAACTGAGTTTTGTGGAAACTAAGTTTTGTGGAAACTGAGTTTGTTGAGTTCTACATCTGAGTTTGTTGATTACAAGTGAGTTTTCTGGGAAAGTCAGTTTTCTGCTGAGTTTCGTCTGGTGGATAACAAATTTGGAGGCCCGGGTCCACATCTGCGGTATTTATGACAATTCTGACAAAGATCTTTGGCGGTTAGGGTTTGGGATTTGTGCCTATAAATACCAAAGTTGTAATCAATGCAAAATGTGCCTTTCAAGAAGTGTTATTCACACACTTGTGAAAACCTTGTAATTCTGTGCATAATAAAATATCTCATTTTCTGTCCGTGGAATAGTCGACACAACGTCGGAAACCATTTTACATCACTGTGTTCTTTTTGTTTTTGTGTTTTATCAATTTCAGCCTTATTTTTCTGTTAGATTGCATCTGTTTTATCTTTATTCAAGAGCAAGTTTCTCGTCTGTGTTTCAAAAAATTAAAATAGCTAAAACTCTAATTATAATAATTATAAGGAGGGTACAGTTTGTTGGAAAAACATGAGATCATAGTCAAATTCTTGGGTGCCCTACTTCTACAATAGCAATATATATATATATATATATATATATATATATATATATATATATATATATATATATATATATATATATATATATGAATTCAGGCAACCAATTTGAAACTACAAAACTTGAAATTAATATTATATTTATCAAATTTTTTTTTTTTTTAAGAGGATAAAATTTATATATATGAAAACAGTTGATCAGCCAAAGAAGTCTTGCAAAGTTGGCAGACTTTACTTTCCCTTTTATAAACTAATAACACTAACACGTTTCCTATATATATATGTCTGGCAATACACATTAATTAGATTCTATGTGTTTTTCATTTACATTACTTATACCAAAAAATAAAAAATAAAAATCTCTTGCCAATGCACATTTTTGAAGTCAAATATTTTCCCTTTTTCTTTTTTACTCAAATAATTTCATTGAAAAAGGTCTATATATAACAAACAAAAGACTAAGTTAGCCACCAAATACATACCAGCAGAGAAATGGCAGCTACTCCTGGGTTGCTCACTGACTGGCCATGGAAACCTCTTGGTAGCTTTAAGGTACCCTTCTTCTTTTCTCCCTCCCCCCCCCCCCCCCCCCCCACGTACCCACCCCCACCCCTCCATCCCTACAGTACCCCTAAAAACTTCATGATATGGTGTTATATAGGTTATTCAGTTTTGTTTGTGTGTTGGTTGGTTTCATGAGGTTTTCTTAGCATTTGTAACGGTTTTCTTTTCGAGAAACACAGTGCATTCCGCTTATCTTGAGTTAGAAAAACTAGGTTGCACGGGTAAGGATACAAACAAGTATATGCACGTATAAGTACACAAACATAGTCACATAGATGTGGGCTTGAGATTTTTGAAAAATATACATTGTTCTGCCAGCTTATCTTCAAGTCACAAGGTTTCACCTTTTCATTTCATGTATCTGATATTGTAAGAAGGCATAAATGGATTCTGTATATATCTTTTGAATATCAAACATTAATTTGCCTCAAAATGTCAAACATATATGATATATCCTTGGTATCTATGTTGAACACTAATACATAATTAAGTATTCATAAGTTGTACAGAAAATGTAACAAATTTTTGTACCCTTTTTTTTTTGTGTGTGTGGTAATTATGCATTTTTTTTAGAGTAGGGTTACTCTCACAACAAAATATTAACGAGTGACAACACGTCTTTACATCATTGATTATAATATGAGTAATGCTACTGTCATGCACAACTACACAAGCACAACTACTGTTACAACATGATGTGATAACGAGACATCTATTTAAAAGGGGCCTAATATCACATCATGAGTTGTCTCACTAATCACTATAACATATCAGATTAATTATGTCATTTGTTGTGTCAGAATGACATTTGGTAGCAACATTATTCTTATGGTGTAACATCCATTAGTTGATATATATCCAACCATTATCAATATATAAAATTGTGTTTCATCATGGGTAATGCCACCTGTCACAACCGCACGGACACAACAATTGACACAACATGTTTTTACATCATTGATTATGATGACACACATCATGATCAATGAGTCATAATCAATGATGTGAAAGCATGATATGTTACTCGTTGTGTCCAAATACGTGGTTGTGGTAGTAAATAGCAACATTACCCTTTTATCATCTAATATAATTAGTCCTTATATTTTCAATATTTACCAAAATGCCCTTTACGCACGTATCATTTTATTTATTTTTTCGAGAAACTCGTGTCCGCGTATTGCATGTCCCTGTTAATTAATCGTGCAACTTGAGATACAAAAGTGGTTCATCACTTTATTACGATCATTTTGATGTAACAGTAACGTTATCATTTTCTTTATAAGCCATATAAGTTTACTAATGATTTTCTTTGTCATTGTTTGTTGTTGGGATCGGTGCATATGAGAAGTATGTGGTGTTGGCACCATGGGTGGTTCAAAGCATTTACTCATTCTTCATGGCTAAAAAGGAAGAAGAAAGAGACTATACAAACTTCATGGTGTTTCCTTTCTTGTTGTTAAGAGGTTTACATAACCAGATTTGGATCACGGTTTCTCGACATCGAACCGCTATCGGTAAAAACCGGATCGTTGATAAAACCATTGAATTCGACCAGGTTGACCGTGAAAGCAATTGGTCTGTTTTTCTTCCCTTTTCTTTTATATATATATGTCTCTTTAATTATTCGTTAAACGTGTAATGTTATAGCCAACAACATGTTTTTACACTGTTGATTATGATTAGTTTACGTCATGATCAAACGGTTCAAAGGTAGAAAGCCAAGTCCAACAAAATATATATATATATATAGGAGATGAAACAACAAATTTCAAAAACAAGATTTAACGGTAAAGTCCAACACTTCACATGTTGAGTGAAACAATAACAAGTCCGAAAGCAAGATTTCACAGTAAAAACATGTTGTATCTGGCTAGCTATGGCTATGGCTGTAACATTAAAAAAAACTGTAACGTTTAGTGGACTATAACCCACATATACAAACGGTTGGACTCAAACTTAGAACCTCTTGCAATTGAATAATGATATTGCATGTGACAGTTATCCTGACACAATAAATCTCTTACCATGATTCGAAATGAGATATCTGGTGACCATACACACTATCACTTGACCAGATCACTCTAAGATTCCTTAAGAAGTCACTGTCACACATTTTTGTAAATAAATGTCACCAATCATGTTATATATGTTGTAGTATTTATGATGTTAGAGTGATTGCAATTGATTAGCTTGTTGAAATGGACAATGAAAAGCACAAAATGGATCTTGCTTTTGGTATTCAATTAATTCAAAGTTTTTTCTTGAACTACCTTTTGTTTAAAACAGGTAAGAGAATTCATTGATTGAGAAATGCAGTAATTATGTAAATAAATAAAATATAAATGGTACAAATGTCAATATGAGGTGAGGGTGATAGGTAATAAAAAGACAAACTAGTTTGTTTCTTTGTCATGAATTTCATTGTCCAATTGATTAGGCAATATTAAAGACACTTACTATATTAAAAAAAAAGTTTAACTACTATATATAGCATACATGACTTTTGTGAAATTCTAGAAATTTCTTACTATAAACTTGGTGATATTTGACTACCATGTGCAAGGTGAAAACAAAATTAAATAGTGGGCCTTTGACATACTATAATAAATTAAATTGTATTTCATATATATATATATATATATATATATATATATATATATATATATATATATATATATATATATATATATATATATATATATATATATATATATATATATATATATATATTTATATATCATATTTGATATTATGAATCATTATCATAGGTTCACATGTAAACCTGTATAACGCATAAACTACCTAGGCTCATCGTTATTGTTTTTTTTATCTAAAATTGTTAGTATAAGTTAATAACATATAATTCTATTTTATTTGACAGGGATGATCAAATTATATTAAATGGGCTTTTGTTATACATATTCAACATGTCGTTTTCTCAAGTATCACATTTGCCGTGGTGGAGGACCGACGGCGTAATCCTGACGGCGTTGATTCACGGTGGCCCGGTGGAATTCCTCTACTACTGGCTACACCGGGCATTGCACCACCATTATCTCTACTCTCGTTACCATTCCCACCACCACTCCTCCATCGTAACCGAGCCCATTACTTGTAAGAAAAACAAACTCTTAAAGAAACAACTAAATATAAGTTTAATGTATGAAAATAACTAATTAATGGTTTAAATTGTGTGACATGCAGCTGTGATACATCCATTTGGGGAGCATATAACATATTTTGTGTTGTTTGCAATACCAATGTTGACAACAGTATTTAATGGGACTGCTTCAAATTTATCATTGATGGGATATATCACTTATATTGATTTCATGAATAATATGGGACATTGTAATTTTGAGCTTATTCCTAAGGCTACCTTCTCCATTTTCCCACCTCTCAAATACCTCATGTACACTCCATCGTAAGTTCATTTCCACCCTCTTCTCTTTTATTTACAATTAAGCAAAAGTTGATTTATATATATATATATATATATGTCTTGTGATCATGTCACACACAAAACATAAATATCACAAAGGACCATTTAAAGGGACCACGCATGCACACTATGACATCACATTATAAAGGCATCATACTGTCAACCTTTCAAAAATCAATTATATGAATAATAAGACTTTTAAATGGTTGAATGTATATGGTACCATAGTGGATGGTGTCGTATTAAGTTTGTTGTGATCATGTGATGTATAAAGATATCATAATCTGATGCATGTGTTCCGGGTTGTCCCCGAGTTTTTAGAGGCTTTAATTAGGCAAATTTATCAAAACTTAACCTTCGGAAAGAGACAAACAGATTTTAAAAGATATATGACACATGTTTGTAGACTAATAAACTCTTTGAACTAGAAAAAAAACACCTAAGCCCTAATCAATTTCCGGGTACTCTAGACCGTGGCTTTGTAGTAGACCTAGGCCTAGGGACAGTTTCTTATTATAAACTAATTTGAAGAAAATGTTGCTAAATTTATACAGGTTCCATTCCTTGCACCATACGCAATTCCGGACAAACTACTCATTATTCATGCCAATCTACGACTACATCTACAACACCATGGACAAACACTCGGATTCTCTATACGAAACATCTCTGAAAAGACAAGAAGATGACGCAGATGTCGTACATCTAACACATTTAACAAATCCACAATCCATGTATCACATTAGGCTTGGATTTGCTTCATTTGCATCAAGGCCTGAAAACTATTATTATTCCAAATGGTACTTATGGTTAATGTGGCCTATAACATGTTGGTATATGATCATTAATTTCATATATGGTCACACTTTCATATTGGAGAGGAACAATTTTGAGACACTAAAGTTACAGACATGGGCTATCCCTAAGTACAAATTGCAGGTAATATTTTAATGCTTGTGTGTGTGAGTGTGTGTGTCTATATATATATATATATATATATATATATATATATATATATATATATATATATATATATATATATATATATATATATATAAAAATACAATATTTGACTAATTATATGGGTTGCAGTATTTGCTTAAATGGCAAAGAGAATCAACCAATGAGTTGATAGAAAAGGCAATACTTGATGCACAAGCAAAAGGCACCAAAGTGTTAAGTCTGGGCCTTCTTAACCAGGTATGATAATTTTTATCCTTTTATTTATTATTTGATCCTTATAGTTTTCTTATGTATAATTTGGTCCTTATATTTTCGATATTAACCAATATGCGATTTTGTAGGGAGAAGAACTCAATAGATATGGTGAGTTGTATGTTCAAAGGCATCCAAACCTGAAGATAAAGATAGTAGATGGAAGTAGCTTAGTAGTGGCTATTGTCCTTCATAGCATCCCTAAAGAAACCACCCAAGTTCTCCTCAAGGGAAAGCTTAACAAGATTGCTCTTGCATTAGCTACCGCTCTTCGCAAAAGGGGCATCCAGGTAATTTCAGTTTATTTTTCTTTAATGATTAATATGTTTATCTTGTTTTACGTATCTATTAAGTGAATGCTATATGATTTGTTACTTGTAAATGGTGGTGTCAGGTGGTCACATCATCAGAAATGGAATATGAGAAGCTCAAACAGAGTAACAGTTTGTCAGACTTAGTATTTTCTAAGAGTTTCACTCAAAAGGTATAATTCTTTATGGGGTGTTCTTGGGGAGTAATTTTACAATTGTGGAGTTAGAATGCTGATGAATCTGAACCACACAATTTTATTTTTGAAGTTAACACCTAACAATTTCCCCTTCATTACAATACATTATGTTTCAAAATGTCATCATTCATTTGTCATTTTATACATTGTCACAAAGTGATGTAACAATGGCCCATCATTTCATGCATAGTAGGTTATAAATAAGCTGAAACTAACAAGAACAAGAATATTTTTTTTGTTTTTTGTGAAAATAACAAGAACTAGATTTAATAAATTTGAAATATTTAATAATGAATCCATTTATATATTTATAGGTTTGGTTGGTTGGAGATGGACTTACTGAAGAAGATCAACAAATGGCAACAAAAGGAACATTATTTATTCCTTTCTCTATATTTCCACCTAAGAAAGCAAGAAAAGATTGTTTTTACCATCTTACTCCATCAATGGTGTGTCCTAATTCCCTCAAGAACTTGGATTCTTGTGAGGTAAGTCATTAAAAATTAATGTATTATATGTACTTAGTTTGTTAATCTATATCGGGTTTAATATGTAAATTACATACTTCCCCCAACAGCTTAGACTTTGGAAAGAAACGGCAGAATAACATGGTATCATAATATAAGGTTGTTAAATCAAACATACATGTCTATCCACTTCTGTAATCTACATTGATGTACACGAGAGGGACGTCGGGGCGGATGTACACAAGAGGGACGTGGGGGCACGTGCCCGGTTGGATTTTTATCACAAATTGTATCAAAACGATGTCTTTTTGTTGTCAACTAACAAAAAAAAATTAAAATAAAAAATACACTTTATGCTCACATTGCCCTCTTCGATTTTGTTATGTATCCTCAAAACTTTCGATTTCTAGATCTGCCACCGAATATGCAGCATGATAATTAACTTATGAATTTGTATGAAACAGAATTGGCTGCCAAGAAGGGTGATAAGTGCAGGAAGAATTGCAGGAATATTACATGCACAAGAAAATTGGATTGTTAATGAATGTGGTGACACCATTTTTGACATTGAACAAGTTTGGCAAGCTAGCTTATTCCATGGATTTCAACCTTTGCCCTCTCCTACCATTCTTAACTAAATGGCAAGTTTTTTGGGGTAATATATTCTCCGAGTAATGATACTGTCACAACCACTCTGACACAACAAACGTTATAACCTGGTATGACAGTGGGACCTCTGATGATGTGATATACGTCTAAGTATCGGTCTCTCTGAAAAATAAGGTTCTGATATTTATTGTGTCAGAGTGATTATGACAATAGCATTAGTCGTCATTCTCTAGCCCCATGTGACAATATTGCCCTTTATGAGAATGCATCACTATTGGATCAAATTCAAGAATTTGGTCTAATAGTACATTATCTCACATGTTGAACTAAAACAAGTTATGTTTGTTATTATAAAGTGTAAGAAAGTTGTGTTTCTTACACTTTGCTATTGGTTTGCTTTGATGTTTATGCTTGTGTAAGAGACTAGATTGGCTTTACAAGCCTTAATTCATGTTTATGTGCAAGACATGGATTTGAAGATTAATGGTATTAATGTGTTTGCTTAATAATTTAAGTTGATTAAATATGTTTTTAGCATGTATTTTTGCATTATTGATCATAGTAGTATGATTGTAATATTCAATATTTTATGTATCATAATCAATGGTATGAGAAATGAATTTAGTAGTATCACACCTTAGGAGCAACCTATTTAAAGGTAATGCCACAGTAATAACCACTCAGATACAACAAGATCTTACTACGATGAATTATCAGGGATACATTGATCAATTAGTAGAGCTGTCATAATCAATGATTTAAAAACATGTGTGACTCGATTTGTCTGAGTGGTTGTATCTGTAACATTACATTTCAATAAGTAGCTCCTAAAGTGTGATACTAAATTCAATATTATATAAACATGTTACGTCACTCGTTATGTATTATGTGATTGTGTATGTAGCATTAGTAGGGTCATGTGAGTTGATATTGTACCAATTGTAGGACTTCAATTATATTATCCAATGTACCTTTTTTTTGTGCAAGTTCAACTAACACACTAGAAAATAGGACCAAGATCATCATCTCTCTAAACTCCATGTCTAAATTATTTGCCCATATCAAAACAACATCAATTTTAGACGAAACGATATTGTTTTACATCACAGAGCATTACAAATCGTTGAAAAATTGACATAAATTGTCGTAAATCATTGCAAGACGCCGCAATTCATCCAAAATGTCGACGTTTTGGGCTAGACAGAGATATTTGTCAGATGACCCATTCCAGAAAAGCTAGGGAAACGATTTGAGCGCTATAAATCAAGTCACAACTTGATCATTTATTGCATGTTTATCATTATTAATCAAATTAAAGAACATGTTAATTGATATAAGTATCAACATAATCAATAACGATAAAAAATTATAAAATAACTTGTACCTGGAACCAGTGGCGGATCTGTGTGTACTTAGGGGGGGTCACGTGACCCCACTGAGATCCGGGGAAATTTTTTTAGTATTAAAACGATGTAGTTTTGTTGTTAAAAAGTATCATTTTATTAATAAAAAAAATGTAGTTTTAAGCTCCTGTGACCCACTGAAACAATTTTTTGAATAAAAATGTGGTTTTACGGTCCGGTGACCCCATTGAAAAAAAATTCTGGATCCGCCACTGCATGGAACACATGTTGCATTTGCATATGTTCTCTCATGATCAAAGTAAGTTCTTGATATTTATCAAAATCACCATATAATGAAAAAATATATAATAAAAAATTGCTCCCTTTTTCTTCTTGTCTTTGAGCTTGAAAAACTTGACTTCTACAAAGTGGGCATGTTTTATTACTATACTTGAACCATTCATCTATACACTCAACATGGAAACAATGGCCGCACTCCGGCAGCTGCCGGTACTTTTGGCCGCCGGCGATGTCTTCAAGACAGACGGAACATCGGTGCATCAGGGAGGACCGGAGGAGGGTGGTTGTGGAGAAAAAGTTAGAACTTGAAGTTAGGTTTTTCTGAGGGACGTTATCCAGTTCTTGATTATCCGGTGAGAAAGGATTAGGAAGATGAGGATGAGGACGGTGTTTATGTCACCGGAATCCGGCATGGTGGTGGTCGGTGATATGAGGTTGAGTTCAAATGTTTTAGTGTTTTGATTTGTTGTAAAGATGCAAGAGTTCTTGTTAGTGTTAGGGAAGTCAATTTATACAAGGAAAGAAAGGATATTATTTTAGTATATAACATGTTAATATCTTACACACACATTCGATCTTTTAAAAGTTACATTTTAAAAAGTCAAGTATATATGATGCAAAAGGATTCGAATTATACTCCAGTAGTTTGGTTCAAATGATTAGTGGCTTGAGAATATTTAGATAGGTTCATGATAAATTCTGATGTGAGACACAATGTTAAGAATATCTTATTCGGGCCAATACTCATGAATAAGAGTCAAACTCTACGGACACCACACATGCCGAACTCTAAACTAATCAGGCCGGTTGGTCCTATATACCAAGGGCTTTAAGCAAAAAAAATCAAGTGATGTGAATTACGATGCAACAAGTTTTACCCCTGAGTAAGAGTCGTGCTCTACAGATATCAGCCGAAGGACACTCCAGATTATATAGTCAGACTCAGTTGATCCTAGATTAATTCTTCTTAAATGTTTAACTCTACCTCAAAAGGCCCCTCATCACCGTGTCTCTAGAATTAGTGAATGATGTAAATCGAATGATGTGCCTCGATCCTTTAAACCTAGGGGTCACACCATAATTCTTGTTGGTGTATGTAACTTTGACGTATGGATTTAACTCAAAAAAAGAAATTAAGTCGTAAGTGTATTGCATTGATTTGGTCTTCTACCAATTTCTTGTGTCTTATAAGAATTGATCAAAGTTAAGCATACAAATTAATTAATTAGAACCATTTGTTGACAAATGGAAGAGCATTATACACTTTATGCAGTATTCTTTAAGTATTATTAAAGTAAACTGTAATGCAAAGCAAAATTTGAGCACAATGTTTAATATGTAAATTACATCTATATATACTTCACCCAACAACTTAGACTTTTGAAAGAAATCGTAGAATGACATCATATCAGAACATAAGACTATTAAATCAAACAAACCTGTGTATCCACTTCTGTAATTGGCATTGATGTACACGAGAGGGGCGTGGGGGCACATGCCCGAGTTGATTTTTATCACAAATTGTATCAAAACGATGTTTTCTATTTGTTAGCTGATAAAAAAAAATACACTTTATGCTCCCATTGCCCTCTTCGATTTTGTTATGTATCCTCAAAACTTTCGATTTTTGGATCTGCCACCGATTATGCAGCATGATAATTAACATATGAATTTGTATGAAACAGAATTGGCTGCCAAGAAGGGTGATAAGTGCAGGAAGAATTGCGGGGATACTACATGCACAAGAAAAATGGAATGTGAATGAATGCCGTGGTACCATTTTTGACATAGAACAAGTTTGGCAAGCTAGCTTATTCCATGAATTTCAACCTTTGCCCTCTCCTACCATTATTAACTAGTATGTTATGTTTGTTATGTTGTAAGAAAGTTGAGTTTCTTACACTTTGCTATTGGTTTGCTTTGATGTTTATGTTTGTGTAATAGACTATATTGGCTTTACAAGCCTTAGTTAATGTTTATGTGCAAGACATGGATTTGAAGATTAATAGTATGATTTGTAATATTCAATATTTTCTACATCATAATCAATAGTATAAGAAATCATCCGGTACCCAAAATGAATTTAGTATCACGCCTCACGAGCTACCTATTGAAAGTAAAGTTTCGGTCACACTCAATCGGACAAAGCATGATTATACAACAATGATTATGATATAGTATACGTTGATCATGATGTAGACCTATTATTATCAATGGTATAAAAACATGTTGTGTCATTTGTTGTGTCTGAGTGAATGTAACCGTAACATTACCCTTCAATAGGTAGCTAGGCTCCTAAGGTGTCACACTAAATTCAATATTATATAAACATTTTATGTCAATCGCTATGTCCGTGCGGTTTTTGTTTTTTTTTTCTCCAGATACGAAAGGAAACACACCTATTAATTCGCCCCTAGTGGGGTTCGAAGCCTAGTCTCCCCACCGGGTAGCCAGGTTAGACCCTAGTGAAAACCACTAAGGCAATGTACCTTGTACATGTCCGTGTGGTTGTGTACGTAGCATTACCCTTATCGAAATCAAAGGAAACAATATGTTACTGGTTAGTAGGGTCATGTGAGTTGATTTTTTACACAATGAGTGTTGGGCCAATTTTAGGACTTCAATTAAATCATCCAATGTACCTTTGTTTCTGCAAGTTCAACTAACACACTAGAAAACAACAATTTTAGACGAAACGATGTTTTACATCACAGAGCATTACAAATCGTTGAAAAGTTGACGTAAATCGTTCTTACAGAGGCATTACATTACAACAGTACCACAAACCATCCCTCGGTGGAGCCCAATAAATCATTGCAAGACGTCACAATTCATCCAAAACGTCGACGTTTTGGGCTAGAGAGAGATAATTGTCAGATGACCCGTTCCAGAAAGGTTAGGGATCAAGTCCCAACATGATCTTATATTACATGTTTTATCATTATTAATCAAATTAAAGAACATGATATTAATTGATATAAATATCAACATAATCAATAACGATAAAAATTTATAAAATAATTTGTACCTAGAACACATGTTGCATTTGCACATGTTCTCTCATGATCAAAGTAAGTTCTTGATATTTATCAAAATCACCATATAATGAAAAAAGATATAATAAAAAATTGCTCCCTTTTTCTTGTTGATTTTGAGCTTTAAAAACTTGACTTCTACAAAGAGGGCATGTGCTGTTACTGTACTTGAACCATTCATCTATGCACTCAACATGGAAACAATGGCCACACTCTGGCAGCTGCCGGTACTTTTGGCCACCGGTGATGTCTTCGAGACAGACGGAACATCGGTGCATCAGGGATGAGGAGGGTAGTTCAGGAGAAAAAGTTAGGACTTGAAGTTGGTTTTTTAACTTTTTTTTGAAGGAAATTATCCAGTTCTTGATTATCCGGTAAGAAAGGGTGAGGAAGACGAGGATGAGGACGGTGTTTATGTCGCCGGAATCCGGCATGGTGGTGGTCGGTAATATGAGGTTGAGTTCAAATGTTTAAGTGTTTTGATTTGTTGTAAAGATGCAAGATTTCTTGGGGAAATGAATTGATGGAGTGTTATGGAGGGTCAATTTATAGAAGGAAAATAAAAATCTCTACAGTACATAATTCACTAATTTGACGCAAGTGGTTATTGGCTTAAAAATACTGAGAGAGGTTACATGTTAGATTCTACTCATTAATAAGAGTCGGACTCTATAGACATCATATAAATCAAACTCTAAATTAGTCGGATCGGTTGGTCCCCTACCAAGGGCTTTAAGCAAAAAAAGTTCAAGTGATGTGAATTATGATGCAACAAGTTTTACCTATGAGTAAGAATCGGACTCTACAGATATCAACCGAAGGGAACTCCAGATCAGTGAATGATGTAAATCGAATGATATGTCTTGATGGTTCAGTAAACTTAGAATGCCTTTAAACCTAGGGGTCGCACCATAATTCTTGTTGGTGTATGTAACTTTGACGTATGGATTTAACTCAAAAAAAAAAAAAAGAAATTAAGTCGTAAAAGTATTGCATTGATTTGGTCTTCTACCAATTTCTTCTGTCTTATAAGTAACATATAAGCAAATAATTGATCAAAGTCAAGCATACAAATTAATTAATTAGAACCATTTGTTGACAAATGGAAGAGCATTATACACTTTATGCAGTATTCTTAAAGTATTATTAAAGTATTATTAAAGTATACTGTAATGCAAAGCAAAACTTGACTTAAATTTCAGCACAATGTTTCACAATCTTTTGTCTCAAGGTTATATATATATATATATATATATATATATATATATATATATAGTCTCAAAATAGCAAGCTGAAAGGTCACAGTTAGAATTAGAATGAAAGGTGAACTTACAAGTTACAAGCTAGGCAAATACAAGATGAAAAAATGGCAAGCACCTTGCAAACACGAGTTGGTTCACTCAGCTGGTAAAAACGAGTCACCTATTCGATAAAATCATGGGTTCGATTCATACTATCAGTAGTGACTCTGTGTTGATGGATAATCTGTAAGTACCTTTTGTAAACGCTCAAAGAGTCTGAAGACTTGCTTTGACCCGAGATGATGACTGGAGTCGAAATCATTATCGAGCACTAAAAATAGGTTCCATGTCTATGCTTGGTTGACTTCTGCGTGTGTATTTCAAAAGTAACCCTTCTGAAGAAAGCCCTGGCACTTGTAGATCCCTATACCAAAAAGAAAAGAACTTAACAGTGTCAGATACGTCTCGGATATTAATCGTGTTTTAACGTGTAAATAAGGTCATTGAAGGGATCGGTACACCAATTTCACATATTTCAATTAAAGATCAATAGTTAAATACTAATAGATAGAATGAAAAGAATAACCTGATAAATGGTTCAAGATCATTCCATTCCCATTTTGCCCTTTCCTTAAATAGTATATCAAATCTCTCAGCAGGACTTGATGGCAAAGAACATACACTAAAACCATAAACCCAACTTTCTATTCCCATCTTTTCTGTCAAAACTTCCCCTTTCAGCATCTCAATATCCACATCCATTCCTTCTGGAACCTTCTTTTTCCATTCCTCCATAAACTTCCCAATCTTCATCTTTCCATTTCTCAAAATCTGTTTTGCAAAATGAACGCCTACGCGTTTCTCATCCAGTCTCCAAACAAAACTCCCTTCGTTGATGACCTTATCTGCATAAATCTTTAGACAATGTCTTGCTATATCGTGAGGAAATCCGTCTGATTCGAGCACGTTTACAACGTCGTGTTCGTTAAGACCATTCTGGGACCAATCATTTAGAACAATATTATGTAAAAGCATGTTCAAGATTGCATCTTTATAGTCTTCATGTAAGATCCTCCAATAGCCATTAATCTCCACTGCATATAACGAATCTAAACCGGATTGAAGTTCCATGTCACTTGCTTGAATTTTATCAACAAGATCATCCCATGTATATAAACATCTTTCTGATTCATCGTCGATTTCGTTAACATCGTTGAAACTGTATGGATTCTGGGAAAGAAGTGATCTGAGGTTGTCCAAACGAGGGGCGATTTCAGTGATCTCCATACAGCCAGGTGCTAACTTCATAACGGATGCAACCATCATCTTGCCTTTACTTACTTCCTCATCAGTTTCCATGATTTCAGATGAGCTCAATCGATTAGAAGGCGGAATGAGAAATACGGAATTCGATGTGCCAACGAACTTAATGGCATAGGTTTTTGATTGAGTACATAGAACTGCATCCTCATCAGGCTGTCCTCTTAAACTCACCCTAAAGAAAACAACAATGAGAAATCTAAATACATGTAAGCAGTACGGATACGTATCAGACACAGGATACGCTACCATACGAAAACTATGTTGCACAGATACAGATACACAAGGATACGGGATACACAAGTGTGAATATTTTGAAAAACGTATGATACAAGTACGGAAGGCATATGCGTAAATGCTAAAATATAATGACCAAATTGTGCATGATAAAACTAAAAGAGCCATATAACAACACATATTTGTGATCCCCTTCATTTTTAGTAGTTTTTCATCGTTTTTTTACACTTTTTAATTCATTATCTGACTGTATTTACTCATTTTTCCAACATGGTTCTTCAATTCACGTATGGATATGCATATATACATCTCTACAAATTCGGCCTCAAATGTGTATTGTAAGTATTCGGTGCACCTATCGGAAACGAGACAAGCTACCAGATAGAAGTATTCGTACATCATAAACATCATAACCAAGAAATCTGTGCATCATAGATCTAGCATCACCGATATCATTTTTTTTGTGGAATCCAATTGTCTCATTATTCGATTATATTTAATCGATTTCCAACATGATTCTCTATAAATATTAATATGCATATACAAATCCCATATCCTGTTTTCAAAATCACAAATTCGGCCTCAAATGTGTATCCTAACAATTCAGTGCGTATGTGTCCGATACGTATGAGATACAAGACACGTATGAGATACAAGATACACTACAACTAGACAGAAGTATTCATGCATCATATTAGCTTTCTATACACTATCTGCCAGTATTCACTCAATTATCAACATGGTTCTTCATTTCACATAGATATGCGTATATGAAAATCACAAATTTACCCCAGGTATGTATTCTATGTATTCAATGGGAATCTGTGTCAGATACATATCAAAATACGGGATACGCTACCAAACATAAGCATGCATGCATCATAGATGTAAATTAAAAAATGGATTTAACATATTATATGGAATAATACCTTTGGTTGAGAATGTCGGGGAGAAGTTTTTCATCAAGCTCGAGCAGAATTAAATCATGATGAGGACCAAAAGAAGAAAGATAAGCAATGGAAATTGATGAGCCTGGTTGAAGATTCAGCACACACTCTGCTCCTCCTTCTATTGTTTCTTCTGATTCTTGTAATTCCATCAATTTCTTCAACTTTCTTTCTTACTGGTGAAAATATAGCTGAATTTTAGCTCCACGATATTTACAGCAAAAATAGAAAACATACTCCAACAAATCCATTGAATAACGGGCTTCAAAATATAAAATAGCTCAAAAGAAAAAAGGGGGGGAGGGGGGCGGGGAATCAAAAGTAAAGCTTCAATTGATAAATCAATGGAATTTGGGAATTTATACGAAGCTTAAAGAAAATTTACCGCAGAGAAATTGCTGCAATTGAACGGGAGCGAATCCGGCGAATACAAATCTAGCTTGCCAATTAGGTTTGTCGAATGAAAAGCTTTGGATCGAAAAATCAATTTTCTTTTCTTTTGATCCGAAAAATGAAATATTTACTAATTTAGGGGGGAAGTTTTCCCGCCAAGAGTGTTCTTTTCATTTCATATCAGTTTTTTTTTTTTTTTTTTTTAAAGCAGAATACACCTTCTTTTTTTTTTTTTTTCTTTTTTTGACAGAATACACCTATTTAACCCAAAAGAGAAAGAAAAAAAATAATAATAACAACATTTTTTTAATGCAAATTGTATTATTGACATGGATTTTGTGGATTAATATATTTATTTTTAAAAAAGAACCTTGGTTGAAATTATATTTGAATGATTTTGTTTTTCGTGTGCAGGTATTATTAGGAGAAAAATGACACATGGTAGTTGGTCAACAACATCGGGATTGATCTAAAAACACGCTTCATTTCCATATTCTCCCAATTTCATCTGTTAGTCAAAAGCAGATCCTTATCGATGAAAACAACAGGGAAAGGGAAATGATGCGTGTTTTTAGATCAATGATCAATGAATCGGACTGATAATATCAATCAATAAGTTACACCGTGAAATGTATACCGTCACAACACCACGGAAAAAAAATCGCGTTTTTTTGCATCAAAAAAAAGCACATAGCAATGTGAAAAACAAAAAATCATCAAGTTAAAAAAAAGAACACAAATTTCTATAGGGTAAATATGAGCTAGCTAATCCATGTATGCAGCAGGATAGCATAAACTGAGCTTCAAAAACTGATGTGATCTGTATTCTGTAGTACACAAGAGAATACCGCAAAGCGTTTTTACTAATTTTACCCCTCCTCTTCAGAGTCCACCATGATACACTGATTCGAGCTTAGCGAGTCCATGATACCGAATCGATCTCGTCTCGAGCTTTCTTGTACAACTCGAGCCTTTTTGCAGCTTGCACTCTCTTTTCCATCAATGCCGGATCTTCGTCTAATAATTCTGCTAGCTGCTTACCCTGAACCATCATCATCACACACACATCCACCATTAACGAGTGCACCGATTGTTCACAGACACAACAATATTAACTATTAGGTCAGGTTCATTAAAGTGTCTTAAATGTATAACAAAAATGTCTAGTAAGGAATGTATTGTGTCATTACGAAATATAAGGGTTAGTTTTGAGACGGTAAGAAAAGATCGGGGACCAAAAGCCGCAAAAAAGAGTTCAGAAAATGTACCTCTTTCTTTCCAATTTGAACATAGAAGTAATTCAACAAAGATTGTTTAGCCTCTTTAACTTGGCAATAAACCACTGCTTTAGGGATAGTGAGTCTAAGTGTATCTGACACCATGTTGATATACGAAGAGACATTCGACCCTATCCGTCGAAAATGGCCCTCGCCGTATCGGTCCACATTCGAACCAGCAGAAGAAGCATTATTATTATTATCTTTACCACCACCTGGTGCATTGTTTCCTACTTTTTCAACTTCTGTAGGTAGTTTCCTGAAGAAATCTACAGTCAGATATGTGGACTCCATGTCCACTAATCTGATCACTGTCTTCTTGCTTTCGTCTCGAAACCGTTCAAGTGACTCGTTTGATGCTGCGGCTATTGTGGATTGTAGACTCGGAAACCGCTTCAACTCCTGTTCAAACGATAAAAATGGTCGAATGCTAGACTTTCTTGGTGGGACCAACATTAAAGAGGTCTAGGTCAGATCGAACCCCCAAGTAGGAGCCAAACTCTGGGCACGCAGAGATCGACTCCAGATGTAGTCGGGCCTAGGGTTGTAAGTGAACCGAGCTACTCGTACTCGACTCACAAAACCGATGTATGTGCTCTAAGAAAAAAGATAAGGTATCATCATCTTACCTGACATTGACCAATGGACCTCCTAACAAGTTCCTTCAAAACAAAGTGAACCTAAAAAAGAAAAGCCGTGTAGCGATTAATTTACAATACAACAAAACACTATCTCAAAATAAACCAACTCCTTTGTGGAGCGAAAAAACCAAAATTCACTTACAGCATCAACAGAAGCTTCAGCAGGGCCTCTAAAATAATTCAACGAACTTTCGATCAAACGCCGATAACCTTGTTCAGGGGCGATCAAATGGGGTTGATAACCATCTGCCTCAGAAACAACTTTTTTAACATTTTGTATAGAAAGATGCCGATCAAAAGGGAGCTTTTTCAATGCAGCTGGGAGTTTGTTGTCAAACACTCCATAGATTTGGTCTCCTCCTGGTCGACTGATACGAATAAAAACAATAGTTAATAGTTATTGTATAGAACAAACCAACATTTATGATGGATACACGGGTGCGAGATACGGAGACATATGCGTAAATATTAACTCTTGAAATGAGCATACAAGCATTGAAGACATTAAAAGAGGAGAAAGGATTTCCTACCCGCCATCGAGATGCTCCTTAAATATCTTATCAAAAGCTCGGCAAAGTTCCAAAATAGTGTACAACTGGGCCTGTACTCACACCATTAATATTTTACGAGAAAAACTTTTACTTTGAAAATAAGATTTAAAAATAAAATAAACGTACGCCTGCATCAACAGCTATAGGTCTCCCCATGTGGTCCATCTCACTTTCAAGTTCGTCGATTGTTTTATTGATCATTGAAGTTATACTCGGTATTCTCGCCTTAATCACAGACTCCAAATGCTGAAAATAAAATCAATCACAAAACCGATCAACTCCTAAACCAACCAAAACATTACTATAAAAGAAACAGAGAAATGTGTACCCTCGATAGAAGTTTTGCAAGATATTCAGAACCCATTTTGTTTGCCAAGTGTCCATAATCAGGACTCGAAGCAAAATATTCACGCTCTCTCCGCCTAGCAACAATCATATCGACATTCTTGTTGATATCAGCTTGTGAACGATTAACTATACCAACCCAGGGATGCTGCAGCTTGTAGGATTTTCCTTCAAGAACCTTTAAATAGGGGGGAAACATAAAAGGAAAGAAATAAAATACCAAATTAATTACCAAAACAAACAATCTCTTGCTAACAAAGAGATACAGTAATTTTTTTTAAACGATGTGTTGCTGAAAATGCCTGATAAAAAAATAATGCAAGTACTCCGTAAAGAAGCCGGTGGACTCGCCATAACGTGTTCAAATATAAAACTAACAAAAGGAGTCCGATTATTCACAGGAAAATATTTATACCATACCTCTTTTTTTCAATAGCACAATTATATCATATTTTAGATGTCAAAAAGCTATATTCTGATCAAAGAAGGCCAATAAAATCTCACATCTAAAGCATTGGTTCCTTTATCCATCAAATCAAGCTTTGTTAGCACCCCGAAAGTACGTTCACCTAGAAAAGTGGCAAATGTTTTAATGGGAGAGAAAGACATACATACATACATATATAGAGAGAGCTCAATTATCAGCAAAAAATATATATACGGAGTATATGTTATACCTGTTGGATCAACCTCCCTTGCAAGTTTTATAGCATCCGACGTGGCAATATCTTGATTGGCAGGAGAAATAGCCAAGATGATACAGTTAGGCTGTTTATTAAATAACTTGCATTAGAATATTGATCAAGCGAACCAGACATTCACAAGGGATCCATAATATATTCTAGAAATATCAAAGTCGATTATAAGCGCCGTGAAAACAATCGATAAAACAGTACTCAAACCGAAAACAATGACCAACATAAATGATAAAACTGAATGTTTCAGATGCTAAACATAGATGTTCATTGATTCTAATATAAAAACAACGTGCTGATTTCCACTAGAGTGAAATGGCTAATTACCTTCGAAACATAAGTTTGAACCATGTTTTCAATGTCTTGGACTATACTCTCTGACTGCCCATCTGCATATGTGAAAAGATATAAGAAAGGCATAAGACAATATAGTTATTAACATTCTACAAATAATCATGAAATATAAAAGGAAATAAAAGCGTACGTAAAAAACATACCAACTGCGACTTTGGTCAATCCAGGCAAATCGATAAGCGTTAAGTTGACCACTGCCAATACAAACAAACTGTTAACTGGGAAATACAAAATATAAACTACAATGAATATCCATCTGATCCAAAACGTGCGTACAATAAGAGTAAAGAAATTCGTGAACAGGATAACTTAATCTAAAAGTTCTTCACCCAGAAAAAAATCAACAAATTACAGAATTTGGTAAAGATTTGCTTATGCTCGGCAGATTAAAATACTCCATTATTGGCATCAAAGGCTGAAGCATATGGTTTGCCATTTAAAAACGTAAGCCTACAGATCTTGATAAATTTGCATTGAATATAGTAAAGAATGCATGATAGTTAAGAAGATTTAAAAGGTTAAAAAGGGAACTCTTATAAATATTAACATACCGTGTGGAGAGTAAATACTGAGATGTATAGGAACTGGAGAGATTTGCTTCGACTTCCCCGTAATTCTTTCAGTTTCATCCGAAATTTCCTTCCGTACCATGGCTGCAACAAAGCAAAAATAATCAAAATCATCCAACTCTTTTCGTGAACCAGAGATAGAACGATTATGGCCCATATAATAGGAATATAGTGAAACAAGCCAGAATTATTAACGGAAAAGAACATGCTCACGAGCATACCGACTAGTAACTTAAAAGATTACTCGAATAGCTTTGTACTTACTGCATTCATATCACTATCTCTAAAGTTCAAATTTTTAAGGATGAAGAAATAACTGGATTGCTAAAGCTATTTAATTAACACCTAAAGACGGCAATCGGGTATCTGCTCCTATGTTATAAGAGTTTAATAGGAAGAACAAAGTCAGGTAATTCTTAAAATGGAACCAAAAGATAAATAATATCCATTAAATCTGAACTCAGAGAACAAAGCCGCGAAATAAAATTCTCAAATGAAACCAAAAAGAACGATCAACGTCTACATACCAAAATCAGTAAATTTTCTGCGTGGCAAATGTCCAAATTCTGCGTATTCAGGCTGTCCATCATCAGTTTGTTGCAATTGTAACACCAACGGCCGCCTCGTAACGATTCCTACAAAGAAATAAATCCTAAGTAAATCAAAAACTAATCACGTAAAACGAAACTCAAAACCTTCATAAATCACAAACAAATCGCCAAAAGGAAAATGTAGTTTCAAATGCTAAACTAACCGGATCCTCGAGGAAGAAAATCTCTTCCTACAATGCTCTCCAGCACAGAAGACTTCCCAGAACTCTATGCTCCAAACAAAATGAAATATCAGAAAGTATAAGTAATGAAATATTCAAGCAGTCTAGCAAAATCGTAAATACAATACAGAAAAGAGCATTGAACTTATCAAGTGAAGCGTACTTCAAATTTTACGAACTCGACAACATGACTATCGAACACAAGTCCGATCATTAGCACCTTAGAGCTCAAGCCAAACTCGAGCTGAATTCAAGCTCGAGTTCTAAATTAAAACTCATAAATACAAGTACTAAAACATAGAATATTAATATATTAATCCAATTTACACATAATTCTACACGAGTTTATTTCGAGCATGGTCGGGGGCCTCACAAGTCCAACACAAGAATGCTAGAGAATGGCTCATTTAGTTTTAGAGGAGTATACTGGTAGAGCCTAATCGATCTCGTTTACACAAGTTTAATTTGAGCATGTTCATGAACCTGACGAGTCAAGCACAAGGCAGTATGAGTCAAGCCTAATCCATGATCCATCTCAAACCTTATCATTTACACAAGTTCAATTCCAGCGTGCTCCCGAGCCTGACACGAGTCGAGCACAAGAATGCTTGAGATTGGCTCATTTACTATTCGAGTAGTATTCAAGTCGAGATCTTGAACCTTATCAAACTGAACTTTTCGAGCAAAAAGCCGGCTCATTTATCCCTATTTGAAACAAGATCTAATAATATATCTGCACAACTTCACTATATTCTTCTTAAATAAGATCTAATCAGCTAAATCAGCACAATAAGAAAATAAACTGAATCCAGAACAAGGTGTACCTGGCCGCCGACGACGGCGACGGACGGCAGAGCATCCCAAAGAGAAGATAAAGTGTTATCGGAGCCGCCGTAGTCACCTAAGGCAGTACAAGCTCTTTGAATCCTGTTGACTAATCCAATCAAGCTCTCCATCGTCGCCATCTTGCTTCAACAAATTCAATTGAAAATAAACAAAAAAAAAATATGCTCAGATCTTCAAGAATTCAAGTTCAAATGAATGAATCGATCAAAAAAATTTGCTGAAATTGCTAAACAAGCTTAGCAAATCAGCAAACAATGCAATAGAGAGGAAATCGCGCGTTGTAATAGAGAGAAAAATAGAAATTTTGGAGCGAGAAATATATGAAAACTCGTTGACGTCAGTAAATGAAGACTCTGATTAAAGTTTACTATTTAAATTTCAAAAAAAATACATTATTATTTTATTCATTAATTAAAGGAAAAACTTAAAAAAATAGTATATCTATTGAACATAGTACATTCTTTAGTAACCTATTTGAATTTAAAATTTTGTTGTATAGTCTACGAGGTAAGCGAATTAAGTCGAACCGTGTAGTATTTTAACCGAATAATTTTAATTATTTTTGAGTTTGCAATGCAAAAAAAAAATATATTATTCTTGAGTTTGAGTTTAGAAGGATATATGTCTCTTAGGGTGGACATTTGCCAAGTGAGATCCCATAATCTTTTAGTATTGAAATAAATAGATAGATAGACCCAAATACCCTTAATTAATGAAAAAAAAAAAAAAAAAAAAGCAGGAACGGACGCTGTTGTTGTTGCTGTGTATATTTTTTCTTTTTTCTTTTTTTCCCTCCATTCACCTAGACGCTGGTTTTTTTTTTTTTTTTTTTTTTTTTTTCGTCGTTTGACGGTGAAAATTTATTTATTTATTTTCATCGACCACGCGTGATGCATTAACCACCGCGACGCATGATCGACTAACGCGATTTAAAACGACATCGCGATGCAACGACAACCGCGATGCAAGCTAGACACCGCGATGCGTTGACCATCGCGATGCATTGGCCACCGCGATGCGGTGACCTCCGCGATGCATTGCCCAACCCAACGCATTGACCACCCCCGATGCATTGACCACCACGACGCAATCACCACCACGATATTTTACCGAATTAATTTCAGAAAATCGATTTTTTTCTTTATAAATTCGACTTCAAACGGATATATCTTTTGATATAAAAATCCGATCAACATAATTCTTTCACCTTAATTCATATTTTTTTTATGCAGTGACATCGGCAATCATATGCAGTGATATCAACATTTTATGCAGTGACATCGGCAATCATATATGCGCGACATCAACAATTTATGCAGTGACATCGGCAATTAGATATGCAGTGACATCAACATTTTATGCAGTGACATCAGCAATCATATGAATGACATCAACAATTTATGTAGTGACATCGGCAGTCATATATGCAGAGACATCGCGATAAAGTGGCCACCCCTGATGCAGAGACACCGCGATGCAGAGACCATCGGGATGCATTGATCACCGGGATGCAGTGACATTTGATGAAGCAACACCGTGATGACATTTGATATTTTTTCGACTTAATTTCATAAAATCGATTTCTTTTTTTTTCTTCATAAAATCGACTTCAAATGGCTATATCTTTTGATATAAATCTACGATCAACATAAATCTTTCACCTTAATTCATATATTTATGTAGTGACATCGGCAATCATATACGTAGTGATATCAACATTTTATGCAGTGACATCGGCAATTATATATGCGTGACATCAACAATTTATGCAATGTTGACATCGGCAATCGATACGCAATGACATCAACATTTTATGCAGTGACATCGGCAATTTACGCATGCGATGACATTGGCATTTTATGCAGTGACATCAACAATTTATGCAGTGACATTGGTATTTTATGCAGTGACAACATCGCCAAATCATACACAAACCCACCATCAACATATATCTTTGCTTTCTTTGTTTCAAGGTGATGCATGTTAAACTAATTGATCATTATTACATCATGATCAACGGTGTCGATACATGATGTGACATTCGTTGTGTCATAACGGTTGTGTCCCGATCATTACTCAAAAAAAAGAAAGGAAAAAATAAAACATCATCCAAAGCCTTTCATAATTATACCAAAGCATCCAACTTTTATTTCTATTTTTTCACATTTCCAATACACTAGAATTTAGAAAGCTTTCCAGCATAATGAATGGAAAACCATTAAGGTTTGGCCCTGATTGAACCATTTGGCCCAAAACCAAATTGTATATACAGTGACATCAACATTTTTTGAATTCAAGTTTCATTACCTCACTCAAATGAGATGCATTCGTAGTACATTGAAGGTTTTCTGAATGAACAATGATGTGACGATTAATCGAAAGTTATACTAACCACAAACCATTCAACAAATAGATTTTTATTGAAAAGTCTGAAAAGATTAAACATAAGCTCCATAAGCAAGTAACAGGAGCAAGCTCTTTAAAAGCAAGAACAATAGAAGATAAAACAAAACAAGATCAGAAGCTTTCGGAAAATGAAAGAGCAATCTGTCATCATAAATTTTCACTGAATATCCTTACTCATTGGTCTAGGAAAATACTTAGGAAATTAACTGCAACAATCAAGACTCAAACTTTGTATATGCACATGTGAGAGAATTTTTGACCTGAACCCACAAGATACTCGGCTGAGGATGTGCTTTCAAGAAATAATCAGTCCCCCACTTGATTGCCTCTAGCGCGTGTTGATACTCTCTTCCGTCTCCGGCGCCGACTATTTCCTCCTTGTACCGTATTACACTCCACCCCAAAGATTGTCACCGTGAAAGCCATCGGAAACCCGAATTTCACATTGTCACCGGCATCATAGTACCCTCCGATCGCATCCACTCGTATACAACACTATTTTCCCTCAAAATTTCTCCAAGACAAATGTTTCAAAATGAAAAAAAATTGGAAAAGTGGAGAGCGAAAAAAATGCAAGATTAGAGATGGATCAGAGACCCCTTGTTCCAAGCCGTCGGTGAGACCGGAATGGTGACGGCAGGTGACTCGTTGATTGTAAGGTAAGTGGCCGGCTTCGAAATGGAGGAGGCTTTTGGAAAGGGCTTCACCATAGTCGAAATCAGCGTGAGACGGCAAGAGAAAATTTAATCGAGAATCTCTTAGCTCCATTATTAAAGAGAGGGTTAATTTTGTCTAAGAAGTGTTATTTTGTCCTTATAACTGATGATCTTTTTTGGGTGTCTGTTGTCTACATTAAATATATATATATATATACACAGTATACAGCTTCTTGTTAAGCGAACCATCTCTCATTTAAACCCCAACACTCATATGAACACCAAAAAGCTCACCACTTGCTGCTCTGTTTTCTTCGACTCCCTTCCGGCCATTATTTCCAAGATTCCGACTAAACATAATCTCCCATAACATCCTCGAAATCCTCCTCTCTTTTTTTTTTTTCTTCCAAGAATTCAAATTGATCTCCGGAAAATTCAAGAACGAATGACAAAGCTTTTTACAGGTTAAGCTGCAAGTGAAAATGAGGTGCAAGAAGCATATTACAGACCTTAGCAGCGCCGTCGGCGTCTGCGCTTCATGTCTCCGTGAACGTCTCTTTGTAATCATGGCTGCTCAAGCTGGAGAAGATCTCAAAAGAAACGATTCCAACAGCACCAACAACGGCAGCACGCCTCAATTAATGTTCCCTCGCTCTGTTTCTCCTTACATTTCTCGCCGGAAATCGGACATTATTAGCGGCGATTCTTGGGCCCATCAGCAAGAAATTCAGTTTCAGCGGTTCTTTAGCACTCCTCATGTTGGACCCAGTGGGAAAATTGTCACCGAAAACACCCAGAAGAAGAAGAAGAACAAGCTCGGGTTTTCGTTATTTGGTAGTTTCTTTAGCTCCAAATCGAAGAAATTTGATTCGGATCTTCCGGGTAAGAATCAAGATCATGGTTAGAGACAATGTCTTTGGGTCTGCGACGAAAGAAAACAAAAAATCTGCCGATCAAAGAAGAAAGAACAACGATCTGCCGGAAAGCTGATAAGGGAATGTCGCCGGCGAGAAACTTCGACGAGGAGGAAGATCAATGGAACAATGAGTTAAGCGGGTCATCGTCGGAGTGTTCTAAGCAGTGGAAAGAAAAAGAAACACCGAAGAGAACACCGGCATGGATTCCACCGGGAAAGCGAGGAGGAAGTCATGGCCGGGATGGTTCCGGGTTCGGGTTTTGTTTGAGTCCATTGATTAAAGCGAGTCCCAGTAAAAACTGGAATCAAAAAGGGTTTCCACCGGGATAATTCTCCTTCTCCGACGAATCAAACGGAGTTCTGCAAGAGCTCCGATCAAAAGTGAAATGGCTATTTTCAAGGAAACCGTTGACTTTTGTTGTTGTTGACCTTTGTCAAACAAAAGTCTATTAGTACAATTATTCATTTTTATGGGACATATAATGAACATGTTTTGTAATGGCATATAGTATGTTACTTGTCCTATGTTTACTATACACTTTGTTGAGGGACATTCTTCTATCTTCCTTACCCAACGTAATATGATCATGATCACACAATGTAACTAATGATCGACGGTCTTTGATTATGTTGATGTCATGAAGGTTGGTAGGAATTTTTTCTAATGTCTAATCCGATGCAATATCATAATGATCATAGACTGTATTGGATGATCGATAGTTTCTGGTTAGGTTGATATCACATAGGATGTAGGGAAATTCCTTTCCGGTCAATGACCCGATGTGATATCATCATGGATTGAAATTGTTGATCGACGATATCTGATTATGACGATGTCGGTTTAGGTGACCATTTAAATCGAGTGGTTATGGAATAATAATTACCTATATTGTTGACAATAAACATGATAAATTAAACATAAGGTGTCATGAAATAAAAACTAAATCTTCGATATTCAATCAAATCACGATCCATGATTTAAACTCCACTTTTAAATAAAGCAAGTTTCTCAGCGTGTTCAATTATGCCCCATGTATATTTGCATATTAGATGAATATAGGAATATGATTTTATATAAGATCTTGTCATATATTTACATATGTAATGAAGACTGAAAAAGATTCTCTACCTTTTATTATTATTATATTATAAGTTGGGTTTCCATTTCTCTTATGGTGTTTAATGGGAAGGTATAGTGATATATAGGTAGTGCCATAGTGGTGGCATTAAATTTTGTCTTAATAATGAATTGTAGGAAAAGAAAAAGGCACCCCCCAACCCCCACATAAAAAGGAATAAAAAAAGAGTGGTGGGGATGATGGTGGAAATTAAAAAGCTCATTTTCATTTAAAGTGACCTCCAAAATCCAAAGGGCTTTTACCGTTCTATCTTAAGATTTTGTGAATGATGTAAATCGAACATTATTTTTAATGATTTAACTTAAAAGGTTGTTTGTGGACTTTTATAATTAAAGGTTAAAGGTTGTAAATGACTGTTTTTTATCTAAAATGAGGAAAAATGACAAGAAAAAAAGATAGTGGTCGAGAAGGACAAAAACGCGCGTTATTCTTACGTGTTTCACGTATTCTTACTACAACCAAATGTAAGTAACACGTAAGTAATGCGCGTTTTGTCCTTCTCAACCATTATTTTTTTTTCTTGTCCTTTTTTCCCATTTTGTATCTTTTTTTTGTCCTTCTGACCTCTGACCCCCTTTAATTAAAAAAAAAAATCGATAAAGATTATCAAACTCTCACGTTACAGAACAAAATCAAGACTCCACCATATCACTAATACTCTGTTACATTGAGCTATGCCCTTGGAGCTAAAGGGACCGGCTCCAATTTTATATATATGGCGAGAGTTAGGAATGAAAAAACTTACGTGAAGCTATGCCCTTGGGACTAAAGGGACCGGCTCCGATTCTAGATCTATGAGAAAGGTTATGAATAAAAAAGCTTAGGTAGAATCGTTGCAGTAAGATTATATTAAGTTATATATATTATATCGTTTTAGTTTCACTTTTTTCATCTTACATTCCCATAATATGTGAAAAATATATAAAAATAGGATAATTTCATCCGATAAAACATTTTTAAAATGGTTGTATTTTCTTAACCCCAAATGGGGTTCGAAACTGGTCTTCATGTCAGGTTGTATTTAAATTCCTATGAATATGTAGTGCAAAATAAAGGAAAAAAAACAACCTAAAAAAAAAAAAACAGTTTGATTGGAACCCACCAAAAATGTAATCTTCCCGTGAGACTTTATAAAGTTCGAGTAATGAGAAATAAATTCAAAAGTCAGTGAAATTAATTACTATTTCAGAGCATATAAATTTCAAATAGTAGGTAGACTCTATTTTATTTTACTTTTATATGGTGGGACCTTAAAATATATACGAATGATGTTTTTGTTTTATGGGGGCATGAAAATTAAAGTCATCTAGCTTTATTTTGCTTTCAAGAGAGGAGTAGGTCAAATGAATCATTATTGAATTTGTCACTCTTTTAAAGGGTAATTTATCGAAACATGGACATATTTTTTCTCTAATATGAAAACCTTTTTTACATTACAAACAATATAGAAAACAAAAGGTAGTTTAACAATCATCATTCTATGAGTGTCAAAGTTATGTATGTAACCATCAAACAATGACTCTCTCATGTCTTCTATCAATAAAGTGTAAGTTCAGAACTCTCACAACAAGGCTGACTCCCTAAGGGATAGCTCCGTCCTTGACAGTCCTCTCAGACCTTGAGGCTTTTGGAAACTGGATTGTTTGAGATGGACATTTGACTGACCTTATTATTGGACAATTTACATCGACACTCTTATAGATTTTTCCTCTATCAAGTCAAAATGGACTTCTTTGTTCCGAAAAAGGCTTCTTTATTACATTCCCCGACCACTTGCGGATCAGCTCATGCCTCTATTACAATGGTCCCCTAACCTATGCCCTATATATTTCTCTCAAGAATAAGCAACTATCTCCAACATAACGAACATCTTTTATTGGTAGCTATGTTCTCGAGTAGACACTCTCGGACCCAAGCAAGGAAAATCGCATATTTTCCCAACAAGCCAAGGTTATTTCTGATAAGACACTTACCATCATCTAGCTGTTATATTTCACCTACAAATGCCTCCGGTTTTCATACCGGGGAGGTATGCTCTCTTGTTACACAATCCATAGTTTTATCTTTTGCTAAAAAAGAATACTTATATACACAAAATCGCTGTCTATAGTAAAAGAGTATCATCCTTTAGACTTTTTTTTTTGCAAATTAGGTTTTGACTTTCTCAAATTTGTTTAAACTAGAACAATTTTTACTAAAAAATATTTATCTTGATAGAGTTGTTGGGATCTTGCTTGTCTTTTTGTTGCAAAATTCTCGACATGTAAGGGATATATACAAACCTTTTAACAATTCCAATTCCCGTAAGTATGAAGTACTGAGTTAGAAGGAAAGACATTGTTATAAAAAGTAGCTGCAAACTTCAATTCCGTCCCGTGAAGTAGGTAAATCGAAGATTATGTCTCAATAGTCGAACATTTACAGAACTAAATATATTCTCCCTACCTGAAAGACAAATCTATCATTACAGTACCCCAATTTTTTTTACCACCGAGCTATGTCTTTAAGGGCTTCCGTTTTTTTTTTTTTAACAATATGAGTAATCACATTTGATAAACTGATTAATGATGTTAGTTTAAAAAGGCTATAATGACTATTTGCATCAAATTTATGCATTTCTTGTACTACTAAATCCTCATACACAGAAACAAAATTCTGGCTAAGGGGGGAACATCCGTTTATCCAGCTAAAAAGTTCACATAACCCATAACACTTCACATAATAATAATGAATTAATGAAAAGGATTAAAGAAACTAAGCACCTAGTAATAAAACCAAGATTTATAACTTTTTCCATTTTTTAGTTGATTATGCTGATAATCAACCACCGGGAAATCGAATGCAATCGCAGAAAGTCTACGGAAGAAGTAGATTCCATTGTCGTCATCGTTGGTGAAAATGATCAACAAGCACATCCACCAGATTGTGATTGTGACTGATTAGCATTAGTGTTGCTAGATTTAAGGTTGACATCAACCATGTCTTCTTGTTTTGCTGCAGATAGTGTCTCCATTCCCGGTAAAGCTGCTGCGATTTTTCTGAATAGTGCCTGCATATTTAATCACCAAAGCAGTTGATTTAACAACATGACACCACTTTTCATGAAAAAACACTAAAGAACACTTTTTTGCCACGTGTCTGATGAATAGACTTGAAACGGCTCAGATAGTAAGTGGGGTGAGAATGCCATCAAGGTTAAGGGCTCGATTCCACCTAAGAGGTTGAAAGCCATACTTTCTTAGTGGCTCCAAAGTGTAAAAAGGCTCTGGGCCAAATCGAACCCCCTGAGTAAGAGTCAAACTCTATGGGCACTCAGAGATAGACACCAGATGATGTAGTTGGGTTGGTTACGGCTCCGGATACCAAGTGCCCCCCCTCAGGCGTAGCAAAATACAACAACCATACTGAAAGCCCCAGATTTCCAACCAATAAAAACTTGCCATATGACAAAATGGAATGAAAATCTCAAGTAAATACACAGATGAAGGGTAAAAATGAGTGCAAAATTTGTGAAACAGAAGGTGCAAAGAGTGTCTAAATGCCTTTTTATAATTCAAAATTGTGAAACCCTTTAAACAATCCACCCCCACCCCCACCCCCACCGGGGAAAAGTCAATTATCACAATGGTTCCACAACAGTAGAATTGATGTGGTGTGACGAAACCAAATTCATCGGGTATAAAATCTTGGCCTTTTATCTAGTGGTAATCAAATCAAGGTAAAAACAAATGGAAAAGGTATGAATATGGGAAAATTTGCGGGGGATGATTCAGACTGGGCCTGGGATTTTTTCCAAGTTGCCTACGTATCCAAAGTATGAAATTGGAATCAAGTACGCCGTAGTTCTTATGAACGTTTATATAGGGGACATTTGTGCCCTAGGCCTTCATGGGCCGTGTCCATCATGGACCTTTCTTTCGTGTATCACAAGTACAATCAAACCGTAATTATCCCTTGATCTTAGGAGATAATCTCGGTATTCAAACGATAAAGATCAGAGCCTTAATGGCTTATGATTCTTCTCATAATTATCTTACTGAATTTATATATATTATTATATGCTCTAGCCGACCTGCGGCGAGCGTCTGAGGTCAGGGTGACCGAACCGCGCAGTCCGTCCTTTCTCTGTCCTGACCGACCTGCAGTGGACCGAGAAGCAACCTGAGCAGCCCCCTCCTTTGGAGGTGGAGATCGGCCCTTAGGCCTACAAAGGGACTCTTGGTCCTTAAAGTTAAGGTTCTAGCCCTATCTTAATCATGACACGTGGTGTGGTGAAATCCGGGATCGTCATGGTGCTACTAAAGATGCCCAATGAAAAACCTTCAGATCATCTGAGAATTAACTATTTGTTCTTTATTACCTTAAAAAAAGATTAACCATTACCTTAATATTGAAACCAGCCTTGGCACTTGTTTCAATAAACATAACATTAAGATCATGAGCTTTCGCTTCTGCTTCCTCGATCGATACTTGTCTATATAGTAAACCAACCGGAAAAAAATTCAGGCCAATAATTTAAGCATAGCACAAACAGCAAAAAAATTAACAAAAAAGTGGCCTGAAATGTTACCTCTTATCCACAAGGTCAGTCTTATTCCCAACAAGAACAATGATCACATCACTGCCTCGCTCTGAACGAACCTCCTCGATCCACTTTGAAGTGTTCAGGAAGGTCTGCCTACCTAAATAATCAGAAATTGTATGTTAGCACAATTAGTAACCGTTAAGAGTACATATAATCTAAAAGCAAAAAAAGACATACTAGCAACATCGTAGACAATGACAGCAACTGAAGAATCTCTAATGTAGCTTGGAATGAGACTCCTGAATCTTTCTTGCCCAGCAGTGTCCCTATACAAATATAAAGAAGCAACAAAATTCAGCACAAAACAAAACTAACTTAAAAATCAAAAGATATAGTGAAATGCACCGCAGCTAAAATTTAGTAATAAAATTCTAAATGAGCGCAATTGAACTCCATGACTCATTCTCTTCGTTTTAGCATCATTGGTCTTGCAGCTCTTCAAGCTACATCCTGACCACCTCTTGCCTTCTTTTAACTAAACTTTGATATCGCAAATTTAATTGTAAACTAACATTTCCGTCAAATTTTGAGTATCAGCATATTCAAGTTCAACGAATACCATGTGCATGGCTTGCTTTTCACAATACCTTTCGTCACAAGTAAGATAAAGGCGACCAAAAGGTTCCCTTTAGGTAGGACCGACTACAACAAGCTCACGACTCTAATAGAAAAAAATGGTAAGCTCTCTGCTCTATTTGCTTGCAATGCTATGCCTATCAAAGTTGGCGAAGGCTTCCTTAGCGGCCTTATACTCATTACGCGGTTCGAATGAACTCGTTGGCTCCCCGTTCATCAAAAGTCGGTAACCTTATGGTTCCCGGGAGACAACGTTCCCTTTGTAAAGTAAAATAGGCATGTTGTAGCTAGAGTTGACATGAGAAATGGATCACGGAAGAAGGACATATCCCATGAACGATTAAATCCCTTCCATCTAACAAAATATTATGATCGTTAAACTTCCATTATCAAGTATGGTACAACAAAGAAATTGGATAATGGGTACAACTGATGAATGACTCTCTTTCGCCACAATCAGCCTTTCTGTTTATGTATATTAAATATAACTTACCAAAGCTGCAATCTTACAGTTCGGTCTTCAAGATACATCGTCTTTGATAAAAAATCAATCCCAATAGTAGCCTGAAGCAACATTTTGTAAAAATGAGTACATATCTAAGTACCTCACAAGATACAATTAAGAAAGGATTTAATTCAGTTTATACAATGGTACGAGACTTATGATGAAAGATAATCATGAAAAGGATGCAGATAAGTAAGAAAATAAAAAGGAAACATAACAACAACACAGATTATGTCAAGACTGAAGCTTTAGCAACCAAAGTAGAACATCTTGCAGGAATAGTCACCGTAAAGGCATCTAATGTAGTAGAGCTGCACTCCATTGTCCAAATACAAAGAAAGAAAAGGAAGACACATGAACAGATATACAGATTTCAGAATGATGTAAATATGACAATACAAAGCAAAAAGTGAAGCTTTGTCATTTACTCCAACTATCTTCATCCTGTCCAACTCATTGACGATTGCTAACTGCTAATCTAAGATCCAAAATAAAATATTTGTTCACCCACGATGAGTGATTAATACCTAGGAAAACTACATTATTACCATAAAGTTTGGAATCAAGGAGTGTACAAAGAGCGATACTTCTAACACTAACCATTGTGTCGCAACACACTTGTCCAACCTTGATAACGGTGGGCCTACATCATGATCTATGTGTCATTCATCACAATCAACGGTGTGTTACTCGTTGTGGCACAACCGATTTTCTAATTGCATTTCCAGTGTACAAAGCTTCTAAACAAATGATTCCATACATTTAGGGTAGAAGCAACAAGAACATCAAATCAGTAACAAATAACAGATTCCAAACAAATTCGATAAGCATAGTAGCACAAAAACGCAGAAAATTCAAGCTATAATCAATGAAAAGGAGCAGCTACAAAAAAAATAAGCCTTTTCCAAAATCAGATGCACGAAATTAGCTAATTCAATCTAATGAATCAGTTGTTACAACAGAAGCACAATGCATTGCAAAAATCAGATCAAAAGAAACAAACAAAAAAACAGTAAATTGAATCAAACGAGTCGATTAAAAATCACCTGATAGGTATTATCGAACTTATCATACATAAAACGAGTGATAATACTTGTTTTGCCGACAGATTGATCTCCTAAGAACACAAGCTTGTACTTTGCTAAAGCCGAAACAGGAGCCATAAAATCTTATGCTGTATTATACCGTAATTGGATTGGAATCAGCCGGATCACGTCAAAGATCGCCGGAGATCGTAAGCCGGAAGATGATCAAGGAGTCTGGTGTGGTCGTCTCTAGTAAGCACTAATCAGTAGGTGAACGCGTGTGCATGACAAAATTAAAGTATTATACACATAATTTTTATTAAATAAATCTTAAATTTAATGCTTCTAAAAAAAAAATCAATGTAGTTTTTATAACGTAATAAAAAGTTGTTGGATAAACATATATTCCCTCCGTTCCGATTTGTGTAGGATTTATTTTATTTATAGTTGTATTAAAATAAATTTCATTATTAAATTAGAACTTGTTTTTTTTGCTTTAATTGACTTGATTGCCCCTATGTAAATATAAAATGAAAATGGTGATACACATAAAAAGAATAAAAATATAAATTAGTCATGTTTTGAATGACCCGACAACCTATTAAATAATGTCTTATTAAATATTTTAAGTTTCAAAATGTCTCAAAGAAATTGGGACAAAAAAAGTAATACATAAGGACTAAATATATTCGGTGTTTAGAAGATATACTATTTCCTGGCCGAGCTGAGTTTGGTTACTTGGTATCTGCCTTGTCTTCATGAAGTTAGGACTTACACTTATCACAATCGGTACAGAGATCGAGAGACCATGTTAGCATAATCTTGAGCAGACCCTGTGGAGATTGTGTAGCTCGTAAGTGATACCTTTGGCCATGATCACGAAGAGGCCCGACTTGATTATACGTGAGGTGGAGTCTTACTCTGAGCTGATCGAACTAAGTATTTCGTATGGTTTCGATTGATGAGAATTTGTTACGTGTAGATTGTAATTATCTTTCGTCATGCATCACTGACGCAAGACGATTAATTTATGATGACATTGTACAACAACAACCGCGGGTTTCAAAATAAGAGATCTAAATCATTCACTATGGTTGAAAATCAAATGAAATTATGCTTTTTTTTTTTTTTTAAGGGGTGTTTGATTAAATAAGTCAATCTCAAACTTTTTTTTTTTGATAGAGTCTGGGCAATCATCCAGGGACCATAAGGTTGTTCTTTAGTTGGTCCTTGAGGTGTACTAGAAGATGCAGGTATTCCACTTGCTTCAGATTTATTCGACTGAGCATTAGCTGGACAGGTTTCTTTTCTATGGCCAAACTTGCCACAGCCAAAACAGATCAGCTGTAGACCCTCGTACTCCACCTTAAAGTTTCTACCATTGAGCACTACAGTCGAGTCTAGTGCTTGATCAAGCTTTACCTCCACACAAACTCTGGCGAATCGGGCTCTGACACTAGCTTTGGTGATTGGATCAATTTTTACAGTAGTGCCAACCAGATTGCCGAGCTCAGTGAGAATATCTTCCTTAAAACACCAAATGGGGAGCCTTGAGAATCTAATCCAAGCGAGAGTTGTTTTGATGGCAGCAGTGGACGGCTCAAAATAAGGCGTCCATTTAGCAACATGTAGGTAATGCCCTTGTATGATCCATGGCCCCTCTAGTAAAGCGGTATCGTAATCAAATGGGTCAGTAAATCTGACTATGTAGAAGTCATCCTCAAGGTCCACCACTTCCATCCGACCCTTGGCTTTCCACATATCAGAGAGACGCTGGACTAGCAATTTGTAGGAGACATTCTTCCCAAGCAATTTGATGATCAGTACTTTCCTCCATGGTCTCCAAAGATCAAGGCAGCGTTCCAGAGGGATGTTAACCGATTTAGGCGATTTGACAGGCCCCATGAAGTTTTCAATCGCATCTCTCCAATATATATGCTCTTCATCGTCTTCTTCTCCGACGTACCAACCGGGAATGGCGAGCTGCTCAGTGACGACTTGGACTCCGGACTTGTTAGACCATACCGATTGAGAAGGATGTGGGTCTGGTTCTTTTGGCTTATCAGTGCTACGTTGGAGGAGATCAATTTCCTCAGGTGTTTGATCGACGTTCATGGATTCCATGGGTTTGGATGTGGCGGGAGGAAGGAGGAAGGGGAGATGGCCGGTGGGCGGCGAGGCTACTTCTTCATTTGCTGAAGCTCGGTTTCGTCGACCTAAAATTTCGTTATTTGATTCAAATTAAATTATGCTTTTTTTTTCGAAATGAGTAATTGATGATTTGATTAATATATTATACAAACATGTTCTTCTTCCTAACTCATTGAGGGGTTTAAGATTAAAGCACTCTATCAATTTAATGCTAATTCGAATTACTCTCTTATCCTCTCCATGACGGAACCAGGAATTAGTGATCGGATAGCCTAATAGACTATATTTGTATGATCGGGTGGGCTAGACTAAGACAACTAACTATGTTTTTAGTAAATTATATAAGGTTTTTGATGTACCGATCGAAGATAAAAAAAACCGGGTGGGCGCGAGCCACCGCTTAGGTCCGTCCCTGTATGCTGTATCCCCTATCCCCTATCCCCCACTCTCTCAAACATATATATGTTCGTCTCTGAGTGTTTAGAGTTCTTATGTCAATTTCTCATAGGATGGAAAAAGCCTTAGACTATGACCTCTTAAGTCTATGTCAAGGGATGACAGACAAAACACCTTAAAGCATACTCAAAATAGGAATCTATTTATCCTTTCAACTTTTTGAATGGGCATTCACGTGAAACTATATACAATATTGATAACAACTTTTTGTACTTGAGGCACTCATTATACACCAAACATGTGACAAAAGTTTTACAGAGTTACATGCTCAAAGAGGTTGGTTGAGTCCTAGCTCGAAAGACCCTTATTGCCCTGCCTTACAACTTTGTGGGTTGTGTCTTAATGAACTGTCCAGTTCGTAAAAACTACGTGTACACATTCTTTTCTTTTACTGAAAAAAGTGGATACATGACATCGAATTTTCACACTCCAGCTCAAAGCAGCTCAAAGTTCACACTCCAGCCCAAAGAAGCTCAAAGGTAAAGTTGCTACTACATCATGCTTTACCACTAATTAAACATTGCTCTTGGGGTCCCCTTAACCTCTTCATGTTTGAAGCATATGCATTACAGCAAGTGACACAGCACACAGCTCGAACGTATCGTTATTCCTCTTCGTTAACGGCGAATCGACGCCATCATTCTCCGAAAACCCATCTTCACATGTACTAGCAGCATCCATAATCGAGCTTATCTGAGCATTCGCATCGATATATCGCGAAGAATTGTAATAAAACATAGTCTTCTCCATGTTATAAACAGCATTAGAGTACAGTTCCATGCAATCCCCTAAACATTCTATTACAAAAGGGTCTAAAGTTTTGATCTTTATCAGATTCTTGATGAAAGAAGTTGTGTCTGTGATGTTGTTTTGAATCAAATTGATGGAAATCGTAGCAAGATCATGGAGGGTTGTGGGAGATTGTGTAATGGAGGGTGCTGATTGGAATGAAGATATGCAGAAATTGAGATTGATGTTTGGATCTTGTTGTGAACATGTTTTGCAAGTTTCTTGGATGAGGGTTTGGGAGGTTAATCCATGGAGGGAAAGGGAAAGAATGGAGAAGAAGAGAGGGGAAGGAAATGGAGATGTGAAATGATTCATGTTTAGCCTTTTGATTGGTGTTTTTTTTTTTTTTTAAATTCTTGTTATGAGAGAATTTATAGGTAGGGAGCTAGGTAGAATATTTTTGGTGGGTAACATACCTTACTTTATAGGGAAATATTAGAAAGTTATTATTGGTATCACAGAGAATCTATTTTTGGGCATCATAATGACATTCGATTTTGAAGAGATTGAATGTCTATTCTGATTTCTGTAAAATTGAATTTTTAAGTGTATTGTCGTGATAAATTCACTGGGTTGCTAATATCAGCTTGTAAATTTTAATGCGGGTACTTATTATGGAGTTCACAAAATAACCGGAAAAGACTTGCATTTTTCATGTGTATTTAGTTACAACACTACAAAACACTAGCGTTTTATGTGTATTTAATAATAACATCGTAAAACACTCACGTTTTCCAGTTGTTTTTAGAAGAGTCCATAATAAGTACTCTTCGCAGTAGAATTTCTTCACTTTGTGCGTATTTTGTGTTTTTTCTGTGTCTATAAATTGTGAAAATAATGTTCACACCAGGGTTCGATCTCATGACAACCGGACACTCATACCATGTTAGGATCAAACGCTTACTGTTCTACTAAAATCAATTGGTGTTAGTAAGACGCTACTATATTTCCTTATATATTTAAGAGTGTGGGCAATCTCTCCCAACAATAACACTCTTACAAAAGGTTGATTTCCAGTCCAAAGGTTCCCCACTGCCCACATCAAGAGATCTTGGACAATTTAGATCAATGATTATGTTTCACTGGTTCAATTTGTAAGGGTTGTTCTTACACCTCTTATTACTTAGAGAAGTCAACAATTTACGGAAGCGAATACTCATGCTTCATCTCAAAGACATGACTGCCATTACAACATCGTTGTTTTTTTTTTTTATCACTATCATTACCAGTGGTTCAGTTTGCAAAGTCCGTATGTATATCCCTTTTTGATAGGTTTGTTTGCTCACTCATAATTTGATTTGATTCAGAGTATTACATTTCTGTACGGTTGAAATGTCATTGTATATATAGTTGTAGAAAAGAAAAAAAAAAGAGGATTGAGTCACAACCCAAAAGGACTCTCACTACCTTGTCTCTAGGGTTTCGTAGATGATGTAAATCAAGAGTTATGTCTCGGTGGTGTAGTTTATAAAAGTAATCTACACATATTTTTTACCGAAAGAAATCGTTACATGGTTTTAAACTCTCACACCCAATCAGTCAGAGGCAAGATTTCCAGTACTACACCTCTCATCTTTTAACATTGAGATATGCCACTGGAAGCATTATAGAATGAATAGTAAGGCTAATTTAAAAATGAAAAAGACGTTTATGTAAGTGGTTTTACAGATAAGAACATTCTGAATGTGGGACATTAAATTTTGTTTGTGCCTTTATTGCATGTGCAAGCACTTAAATTTGGTATAATTTGGCTGTCATTTGTTGTATTAACAATGGAGTATGAAATAGTCTTAGAGAACATATATTATTTTTGAAAAGAGTTAGAGAACATATTTAAACATAATGATACATGTAATATGAAAGCCACATGATGATATGACATATATTTTCTACATATATGATGATAACATGGTATCTTATATTAATAAGGGAGTCTTTATTTGCGGCGCGCTACCAGGACTCTACCAGTGTACTACACTATCTCTGCACCATAGTAGAATCGGTCATGTGAAAGTCGAATCTATAGCCCATATGCGACCTTCTCCGTGTCGATCCTGGATGAACTCTACGAAAAGTCGATTTTTGGCTTATAGAATCAACTTTCATATAGTCGATTATGTGAATTTGATTGGGGGCGGCGAATAGAACATCTCTAGAGCAAATAATAACCCATTAATAAAATGCAGGCACTCGTCACTGACCTTACATCAAAGTTATAACTATGGTATCAAAATAAGAATCGATTTCTAAAAATGAGACTTTTGAACTAACTTTTCATTGGTCGATTGTAATATAGATTGGTGAAAAGTCGATTGTAGGATGTAGAATCGATTTTAGAAAATAGACTACTTTCGATGTATAGCCACGTCAAAAACTCAATGATGCACTAGAGGCCATAAAATATTCCCATGTTATAAAACATGTTTTTCAGAAAGAAAAAAAAAACCCTTTATAAGTGAATGACGTGATATAGTCATGTATCTTTTAAAAAGTCTATGACTGAAAATGCTCTCAGTGTTGCTCGTATAATTTAAGAAATGCCTCAAAAGAAACTTTGTGCGTGTCTTGTGTAATAATTCATTATGTTATCATATTGAGGACCATCATTCTTTTAGAATAAAATAAACATTAGAAGCAATATTTTAGAGTGTTCCTTGAGGAATATATGTCAGTGGCATGGCTCACTTTCTTAAAATAAGAAAATTCACCCCATAGGGATTGAGACACTGTCCACGCTGTTCGTAAAAGCATAACTCATTGGTTAAAAATCTTTATTGTTGTAGTGACGTTCTAATTTTGTTAAAATGTGGAGGTTCGAATCATTTATAGAACGACCACTTCCGGCCAAAATGTTTAAAGACGGTTTGAGAGTACATTGAACCATTGGATATATACACCTCTCGATTTATATTCTCCACTTATATTAGATCGAGATGGTGGGGACCCTTTGAGTTGGGGTCGAACATTTTAATTTGCTGAGAGGGATTACTTCGTACGAGATTCGATAGGCTAGGTTGTTACTTTATGTCTATAACAGTCGAGCTCTTTAACCACTCTCTACTAATGTTTGGGTTAGGGTTAACTCTTTTAACTACCGAACTATGCACGTGGGGACCACTCAACTAATAAAACTAATTATATGGGGTGCCTTTCTATACATGATAATATGTCTAACCTAAGTCCCTCTCATGTCATAATCAACATAAGATGATGTTTGGGTGGTAATGATAAATCTTACTCTTACGTTACTAGTTGCTTCCAAGGAGTAGCGTCCAATTTTTTTAATGAATATAAACAAATTCATCTATTAACATCATATTCAGATTTTGTCCCACACAATGTGGACACATTTCGTTCTGTATTTTTTTTTATTTATGAAATGAAATAGACTTTATAATATCTATTCACATGAGTGCAACTCATTGTCATTCACAAGAAGTGAAGTCATATTAGTTTAATTAAAAAAATCTTATAATTATCTTAATTAGTTTACGTTTGGATTTCAGTTTATCATTATTATATCATTTAAAGTAGATTAGGATAAGTAGTTTATCATTATTATATCATTTAAAGTAGATTAGGATAAGTATTCAGTGTCATCAATAAAAACAAAGACTCAAGCGTTTAACCTTGGCTCAAGTAATTAGTGGTTTGAATATATATATATGAATGTCAAATGTTGTTGGATTCTCATCCGATGCGGTCTTATTGAAATAACTTTGAGTTTAAGTAACAGTTAGATTCTGCAGACACGAGGTGGACTTTGAATTTGTCGGGTCGATGATCTCGGATACGACTCTAAACATGAACTTAATAAGGAAGAAAGAGTATAGATAAACTTGTCAGGAGTGACCAAATAAAGGTATCCAAGAATAAGAATCATGAAAGTATAAATAATAATTTGCCCTTATTGATGTTTTTCATTAAAATATTGTATATTTTTGTACAATCATTCTTATACAAAGAGTCTAATATTACAATTTTTATGAATGATATGTGTATAAACAAGATAAAACATAATACAATTTTTTATACATACGACACTCATCCAACAGTTTAATGAAATTGACACTCTCTGCATACGAATCTCCTACTTAAATAAAAAGACGCCTGAAAAATAGAATAACGCTACCGACACAACCACTCCGACACAACTTGATGTGTTATTAATTAAGACCATTCATAATATGACACCAAACCTTTCGTTATATAGATGCCATATCATGATGAGTCCGGATTCTCTTACTGTGAGTACCCTCCAATGAGATGAAAATCGGCTGAACCATAGAAAATATCTACGGTTTCCTAGATATTTCTTGGGTCCTAAAATATCTTGAAAATCATCAAAAATTTCTGAAAGCAATATTTATGGTACCGTACCGTAAATATTTACACTATTTGTGCGGTTTCAACGATTTTCATCTCACTCGAGGGTGCTCACAGTAGAGGATTCAGGCTCCATGAAAAGTCACACTGTCATATCATATCGTGACGTTTTACTGTGTCAGAGCGGTTGTGACAGTTTTACGTCTGCTGAAGCATATGCATGAGTCCAAGAGATATAGCAGAAAGCTCAAAAGTATCATTATTCCTCTTCGTTAATGGAGAAACAACACCATCTTTCTCTTTAAACCCATCTTCACATGTATAAGCAGCATCCATAATCGCGCTAATCTGCGTATTGGCATCGAGATATCGCGACGAATTGTAGCAAAAAATCGCCTCTTTCGAGCACAATTTCGCATCGTTATACATATCAAGACAATCCCCTAAACATTCCTTAACAAAAGGGTCTAAAGTCTTGTTTTTGAGCAAAATCTTGATGAAAGAAGTTGTGTTTGTAACATTGTGTTCAACCAATTTGATTGAGATTTTACCAAGGCTATGAAGGCTTGTTGCGTTCTGGATATTGGGTGCTTGTTGGAGTGAATCGTTGCAGAAATCGAACCCGATGTTCGGATCGTTTAGCGAGCATGATTTGCAGGTTTCTTGAATGAGGTTTGGGGAGGTGAATCCATGGATGAAGAAGATGGAGATGAAGAGGATGAGAAAGAAAAATAATGATTTCATTTTTTGTTTTGTTTCTTGGCTTTGTGTTGGGGAGTTTTTGTTTTCTTGTTTTTAACACATGTGAATGAGTTTATAGATATTGTGTATGTATATTCTATGGTGGGCTACAATGGGAACATAATATCTTAACTCTTGTAATTTGTAAACAATAATTTTGATAAAATAAGCTATTTCATAAGGGAGGGATTATCAGTGGGTTGTTCTCGAGCGGTAGCTCTATATTTTTTTGACGGATGCGAAATATACACACGTACGCACTCTTTATTCTCTAAAGGGACCCTGATCCGAAATCTTCGGATTATTGACCACAACACTTTTTATCGCTGGATTGATCCGTTATTGACGGTAACTCTATATTTTGTGCACTTACTATGTTGATAATTTTGGATCCCGCAAAATCATTTTTATGAAAGAGGTTGCATTTCATAACACAAACTTTTTATCTTTGGGTTGAAAGTGTGCGATCTAAATTCATCCACGTAGTAGCTTCACTACGTGGAGTTACCACGTAAGAATTTTCCTTATCCGGGTCCAAGTAATTTTCTTCGACAAAAATACTACTATCATGACAAAATTATATAGTTAGAGGTAATTAAACACTGTCATTATGAAGAAAATATGATTATTTCTGAAATAGTAAGATAAACTAAGGGACCGAAAACGTTGTATTTTAATTATTTACTAATCAATAATATTGTGACACATGATACATGCAAATATAGTATAATAACATACGTTAAACTTCTGTTAAGCGTCCTAAAACCGTAATGTACAAATTTAGTTACAGATGAAAAATATCAATACAAATGTTCAGATAATGAAAAATAAAAGATAAAATGAAGAATGTCATTATCTGAAACGCCATGTTGAAAGAGCTCTTGGCCACACTTTTCTTTGGGTAGGAATCAGACTTTGCAGACCCGACTCAACACGAATTGCAGATTCAAATCAGTTGGTTCCAGATACGGGACCTTAGTGGCCTTAGGGAAGGAAAAACGAAAGAAAGGAAGATTATTGAATATGAAGTTCTTGTCTTGCCATTAGATTTTTTTGGATACCTTGATACGACTAGCAATTATTTAAACGTGAAAAATAATTAGAAAAATAATAAAATTCCCATCTTTAGTAGCACAACTACACGTTGGGGCCAACAAATAGAATGGTACAAAGAAAACTCAAAAGGCATCTTTGCACCATAATATTTTATTTATTATAAAGTGTTTTATGAAAAAAAAAATTTTTGAGGGAAAAAGGAATTTATTAATCAATATCCGTCAAATAAGCGGTCATAACATCATCCGGGGGTGAGGAATCCCAAAATGTCCGGGCAGAAACAAGCATACCATGTATAGCTAACAGATGCGCATGGACGTTTCCTACGCGTCGAACAAATGAAAAGGTAACACCTACAAAACTAGATACGAGGGCCAAGCAATCTAGAACTCACTACTACAAAAAAGTATAAAGATCACGGTTTTTAAGTGTGATATATTTACATTAGTCACGGCTTCCAAAGTGTGGCATATTGAGGTGTGACATAAAGTACTTTAACTCAATCATAGTTACAAACTGTGATCTATTATAATAATTATCACACTTAAAACCCGTGATCTATTATAGTTGGTATCACACTTAAAAACCGTAATCTATTATAATTTCATCACATTTAAAAACTGTGATATATTATAGTAGTTATCATAATTAAAAACCGTGATCTATTATAGTTGTTATCACACTTAAAAACCGAGATCTATTACAATTAAAACACATTTAAAAACTGTGATCTATTTTAGTTGTTATCACACTTAAAAACCGTGATCTATTATAATTTAAATCACACCAATAAAAGTGTTTTTTTTCTTTCAAAAACAATATATAAAGCACACATATTTTTTTTGTTTTGTTGGGACTCGAACCCGGATACTCCGAATTAACGAGCCACACTTATTACCACTAGACCGATGTTTTCTTTCTTCTAATTTTCGACCACACTAAACTAAAATCTCATTATAAAATACCATATTATTTTAATCACAGTCAAAAACTGTGATTGATTGATTTTTTTGTCTCATTTTTCCTAAAAACCGTGATAGTAAAAATCGTGATATATTTTAGTTGTTATCACACACATTTAAAAACTGTGATCTATTTTAGTTGTTATCACACTTAAAAACTGTGATCTATTATAGTTTTTATCACACTTAAAAACCGAGATCTATTATAATTTCAACACATTTAAAAACTGTGATCTATTTTAGTAGTTGTTATCACTCTTAAAAACCGAGATATATTATAATTTCAATCACACCTAAAAAAATGTGATCATTCTTTTTTTCGAAAACGAAATATACGCACACATATCTTTTGTTGCCACGGGACTCGAACCCGGATACTGGATTAAGGAACCACACTAATTACCACTGGGCTGATGCCCACTATATTATCATTTTCAACCACACTAATCTAAGATATGATTATAAAATATCATATTTTTTTAATCACAGTTAAAAACCGTGATTGATTGATGTTCTTGTCTCAGTTTTCTTAAAAACCGTGATAATAAAAACTATGATCTATTTTAGTTGTTATCACACTTAAAAACCGAGATCTATTATAATTCAACACATTTAAAAACTGTGATTTATTTTAGTTGTTATCACACTTAAAAATCGTGATCTATTATAGTTGTTATCACACTTAAAAACCGAGATCGATTATAATTTCAACACATTTAAAAACTCGTGATCTATTTTAGTAGTTGTTATCACACTTAAAAGCCGAGATCTATTGTTATTTCAATCACACCTAAAAAGTGTGATCATTCTTTTTTTTCTCACCTAATAACTGTGATAAAAAATTTAAGTGTGATATATATACATTTTACTTGTCTCGGTTCTTTTAAAAGTGTGATCCTTATCTTTAGATAAGTGTGATCTATATCTCTTTTCTTATTAGTGGAAATAATTTGTCTCACTTTTTCTATAATTGTGACAAAAATATCATGAATTCAAATCGCGAGTTTAAAAATGAGAGTAATTGATATAATTTATCTCGTTTTCTCAATAACCGTGACAAAAATATCATACCAATTTAGTCACGATTAAAAGTGTGATAGTTTGGTATATTTTATCTCGTTTTTTCAATAATCGTGATAAAAATATCATATCAATTCTCGTCATCGTTTTAGATGTGAGATTGATATATATAATTTATCTCGCTTTTTTAGAAACCGTGACGTAAATATCTTATCAATTCATCACATTAGCTTTAATAATGAGATTAATTGATACAATTTATCTCGGTTTTTCAATAACTCGTGACGTAAAAATCATATCAATTAAGTCACACTTTAAAAATGAGATTGATGAATATAACTTATCTCAGTTTTTCAATAAGCGTGATAGAAAGTCCGTAAGTGTGATATATATATTTTCGTTGTCTCAGTTTTATTGAAACTGTGATCGTTTTCATATCTTAAGTGTGACCTATGTCCAATTTTGTAGTAGTGACTAGACATCCCTAAACTGTGAGATCCTCTCCTGACCGGCGAAGGCGCGACACACACGTCAAAGAATCACTTTCCACATCTAGCCGCTGAATCCCCAAATGCTTTGCCTCATTCAAAGCCAAGAAAATAGCCTTAAGCTCCAAGTATTTTATGAATCGATCAACGATTTCAGATGACGGGTGAGAAATAAGTTTTGATAGGCATAAAACAAAATGAGAGCATTAATCCAACATTCTCCGTCAAATTTGTCTGTCCTATTCAAAACGTCGTGTATTATGGTCTAGGACGGAGATTTGCCTAGGACCTTCTAAAGGAATCAATGGGGAGCTCGAAACAACGATCTTAGACAATCCAATCTAAGAACGTTGGCAAGAACGCCACAACGTTTGCTAAGGCGCTGATAAGTTATCTAAGGGGTGAAACTCTACTATAAAGAGATCCTCACTCGCAAGTGATAAACAAATCAGAAGACTTAATAAAATTTCACCCAAAATTTAACTGTTTGTAATAGAACAACCTAGGTGCCTTATATAAGCTACAGACTCCAAAACCAATTGCTAATTTAGCAACGTGGGACAAAACAAAATATAAAAAAAATAAAAAAAATAATAAAAGACTATATAACCAATGTGGGATAATAAATGACTAATGGCTTAAATAAATACTAAACAATTTATTCAGGCAAATAACTTAAATAATTCTTTCTGCATCACGATGGATTTCTGATTTTTCTTCATTCTGAAGCCCTCCATGGATCACATCAGTAGGGTTGTACACGGGGTAGGCTAATTTAAAAATAAAAATTTCGTCTCCATCCGTGTTTACACCATTAATCATAACATACGTTCTATTTATTGTTATGAGCCTACTTTGATCAATAATGTAAAACCGTATCGCAATACTTTGTTATGACAATTTTATTATACCACCAATATTTCCGTTTTTAGTTATTATGGGGCAGAAACAAATGTGTATCTTATATTTTAAATGTTCAATCTCCAATGTTTTGGTACCACCATTTTGGCTGATTTGATTAAATATTTCATGAGATAAAGACACATTAAATAATATTTGTTTCAGGTTTCAAAAAGATAATATTTAGGTAGATTGAGGCGAAAGGGACAGAAAAGATTACAAAATGAATAAATAGGACATTTTTTTTTAGTTGCAAAACGGACAAACAATTTGAGACGGACAAAACTAACCCTTTAAAAGGGACGCGAGCGTATAAGGACTATAAAGTTTGCATCATGTTTGTTTTTTTTGTTTTTTTTTTCAAACATCCGTAATTTTTTATTTATGACTCCGATCTTCGAAATTTTTTCACCAAAATTCATTTTTTTTGGCTTTTTAGTTTGAGCCCAAATACGATACCCTTCCGACGTAAATTTTGAAAGCCGAAAAATATTTGCATTAACCGGAGCGTTTTTCTTATAAACGACCGTAACTTTTGATTTAGAACACCGATCATCAAAATTATTTCACCAAAGTTCATGTATTTTTTTATCTTCATTTTGAGACCTCATTTGATACCTTTTCGACGTAGTATTTGAAAGCTGAATTTAATCGCAGCATTTACACCAACACATCGAAAAACGATATCGTAACGATATCAATATCGATATCGATATCGAGCTCATTTAAGGCTTAATTCATGTGACTACTTCAAGGCCAAATATCCCCTCATATAAGACCTAATTTAAGTGATTAACTATTAAGCCTATGTCAAGTTTATGTGGTTTTGATTGATAAAAGGAATATCATAGATTAACTTGATTAAGGTGTGGTGTTTATAACATGCAGGTTCAGTTCAGGATATGTGTATAAACAATATAAACTCAAATGAACACAAGCTGATATAAACAAAGGATGAACTAGACGATTACAGATAAAATCAAAGTTCAGGTACAACAGTTCACATACATATTAAGATATGCTACAGATCAATACAACATTCAAATTATACAAGAATATGCAACAGAACATTCTAGCAGACTGTTAACAAACTCAATAGATTAATAGCAAGTACATCAGACTATATATTTAGTACAATAGGTATATCAGACTAAAAGGTAATACATAGAAGATCAATACAAGTCTGAAACAGTCTGAACTATCAGCTAAATTATAAGAAGGATATTCAAGTTCAAAACTAAATTATCATGCCCGGAATTCACAAGGTGTTGAATTACAAGTTCAGTAAGCCTATGAACTAGGCCTATCTATTACATGATGATACAATGTAGATCAAAAACCTCAGCACGCCAAGGCACACAGTAAGCCTATGAACTAGGCCTATATATTGCATTAAGGCACACGATATCGATATCGCACGCAAGTATCGCATCGGTATTAGTATCGCATCGCACACGCATATCGCATCGGTACACGCATCGGACTCAAAAGGACTCTCCTTTCGGTTTTTTGTGCAAGGTCTATGTCCCCCAAGTCCTTGATATGAACTGAATGTCTTCTTACAGTTCAAGCACTCATATTTACTTCTTTTCGGAGAATGTTTCGATACTACTTTTTTTTTAGGATAATTTCTTTTAGGCCTCTTCTTGATCTTGGGTTCAATCACATTAGGTAACTTGAAAAAACTATAGTAAATTATAGTCCTTTTGAAATGTTGTTGAAAAGCAATTGATATACACGTTTATTATATATTTTTGCACCCACTTTGACTCTCATTATTGTATACTCACTTGATTGATTTACATAAGTAAATATAAGAACATGGGATTCACGTACTATGATTTGCCAACATGATATCCACATTCTTTCTCATCATTTTCCCCCTTTAAAATTCACAGTCACAAAACACGCCTTTAATCATTATTTCAAGTCACACACCATTTTCAATGAAATTTAAATCCCCTCTCATTCATTAATGGATCAACCGGTGTGTATTACTAACTCGTTGGAGCTGGAGCTATGCTAAAAACGGTGGTGCCCAACAAACAGCAGCACCGGTGGAGCCCATACTGACTAATGCTCGGAGTAGTTTGGCTATTCATGTTTTGGATCCAGTGTAACTTCAGCAATTCCACATTGCACTGTGAAGAATCAATTGAATGATGAAAGAATTCATAGATGGATATCAGAATAGGTAGAAGAGGATGAAAGTACATAGCAGATTCATGACTGATAAGAAGAAGGTGCTTGTTAATATGCTGCTTTGATTCTTCTATCCTTGGTATATTCAGTTGATTCATGCCGGCGTTGCTTTCTACGGCGCTGGTACTAAATGATCTGAAATAGTGGATTGGAATGCCATGGTTGCTTGATATGGAGGAGGAGAGCTGCCGGAGTGTAGTCAGGAAGCCTCTCGATGCGGCTGACACTACAAGAATTGCTCTGTGAAGGGACGAACTTTAATGGGACGACAGAGTCGTCCCTGCAATATCTTTATTGGGACAGCAAAGTCGTCCCTTTAAATGAATTCAAAAATAGTCAAACTTTCGGGCAGATTTTTTGGAGGGAACCTTTAAAGGGACGACAATGTCGTCCCAATAAATAAAATATTAGTCCCACAGTGCGCGCTTGGATTTCCACGTGGACAGATCTATTTAAAGGGACGACATTGTCATCCTATTAAACTTTTTTTCAGAAAATAATATGTTATATGAAACAATTATAAAATTGTGTGTTTGTAGGGACGACATTTGTCGTGCCTTTAAAGAAAATTAAATGTTTTTTAATATAAAACGTTGTGTTAATAAATAAGATTCAGTTTTTTTATAAAATTCTCATTTGAAGGGACGACAATGTCGTCCCTTTAAATAAAAACAATTTTTTTAATATACATATTCTAATAAACATTGCGTTAAAATATAAAATACATTTTTTTTTATAAAAATTCATTTATCGAACGATAATATACAGGTGATTCTGATAGTACTCTCTACTATAGACTGTCAATTCGTTATCGAGCGATTGATCTCAATCCCGAGATCCGTTATCGATTAAGCGATATCAAACTGATATCTTTCTTTACATATCATTCTGATAGTACTCTCTACTATAGATCGTCAGTTCGTTATCGAGCGATTGATTTGAATCTCAGCGTTCGTTAACGAGCGATTGATCTCAATCCCGAGATCCGTTATCGATTAATCGATATCAAACCGATATCTTTCTTTACATATCATTCCGATAGTACTATCAACTATAGATCGTCAGTTCGTTATCGAGCGATTGATTTGAATCTCGGGGTTTGTCACCGAGCGATTGATCTCAATCCCGAGATCCGTTATCGATTAAGGGATTTCAAACCAATATCTTTCTTTACAGATCATTCTGATAGTACTCTCTACTATAGAACGTCAGTTCGTTATCGAGCGATTGATTTGAATCTCGGGGTTCGTTAACGAGCGATTGATCTCAATCCCGAGATCCGTTATCGATTAAGGGATTTCAAACCGATATCTTTCTTTACAGATCATTATGATAGTACTCTCTACTATAGAACGTCAGTTCGTTATCGAGTGATTGATTTGAATCTCGGGGTTCGTTAACGAGCGATTGATCTCAATCCCGAGATCCGAAATCGATTAAGTGATTTCAAACCGATATCTTTCCTTACGGATCATTCTAATAGTACTATCTACTATAGATCGTCAGTTCGTTATCGAGAGATTGATTTGAATCTCAGGGTTTGTCACCGAGCGATTGATCTAAATCCCGAGATCCGAAATCGATTAAGCGATTTCAAACCGATATCTTTCCTTACAGATCATTCTAATAGTACTATCTACTATAGATCGTCAGTTCGTTATCGAGCGATTGATTTGAATCTCGGGGTTTGTCACCGAGCGATTGATCTCAATCCCGAGATCCAAAATCGATTGAGTGATTTCAAACCGATATCTTTCCTTAAAGATCATTCTAATAGTACTATCTACTATAGATCGTCAGTTCGTTATCGAGCGATTGATTTGAATCTCGGGGTTTGTCACCGAGCGATTGATCTCAATCCCGAGATCCAAAATCGATTAAGCGATTTCAAACCGAAATCTTTCCTTTCAGATCATTCTAATAGTACTATCTACTCTAGATCATCAGTTCGTTAACGAGCGATTGATTTGAATCTCGGGGTTCGTTAACGAGCGATTGATCTCAATCCCGAGATCCAAAATCGATTAAGGGATTTCAATTCGATATCTTTCCTTACAGATCATTCTAATAGTACTATCTACTATAGATCGTTAGTTCGTTATCGAGCGATTGATTTGAATCTCGGGGTTTGTCACCGAGCGATTGATCTCAATCCTGAGATCCAAAATTGATTAAGCGATTTCAAACCGATATCTTTCCTTACAGGTCATTCTAATAGTACTATCTACTATAGATCGTCAGTTCATTATCGAGCGATTGATTTGAATATCGGGGTTCGTTAACGAGCGGTTGATCTCAATCCCGAGATCTGAAATCGATTAAGTGATTTCAAGCATTTTAATATAATTTTAATAATTTATATAATATGTAATTTAAATAATTATATTGAGTATTTATTTCAAACCCGGGGCTCGTTAATTAGTCGATTAATGATTTCAAACCCGAGGATCGTTAGTTATCTCAATATTTAATAATTTCATTAATTTTAATGGGACGACATTGTCGTCCCAAAAAAGCATCCGTCGTCCCAAAAAACATTATAACCTAATAAACTCTGCCCGAACCCCCTTTCTTCTTCCTCATCCATTTTTCTTCTCCTCTTCCGATTTTCTGCAATTAAACCCGCCCCAACCTGATTGAAACCTGCCCCCTCCGTTCCACATGCTTAATTTCGCATTTCTACACTAAATAGCAGCGGGCAAAGCGGCGGCATCCCTCCTCTTTGCACATCCTCCTTGCACGGAGGCACTGCAGCAACCACAATCTCCTCCGGCGAACTTCGGTTGTCACCTCCGGCCAGCAGCAGCACTCCTCAGCAGCACCACAGCAACACAATAGCAGGTATGTCCATCCATTTATTTCTTTTACAAAATTTAGTTTTTTTTTTAGGGTTAATTCCTTAAAAGTATAGTTTTTTTTATACTTATTAGCCCCATAAGGACATAAAGGAATCTGTTGGACTTATAAGGACATAATATATCTACTTGTACCAAAATACCCCTAATCTAATAAAATAAGCTGAAACCATTAAAGAAGCACGCGTTTACGGAAATAAGATTTTTCGTCATTGAAATACTGACTATATCCTTCAGACATTGATTTTCTTCTGCTAATCTTTGTTTTTTTGGTCTGAACTTGATTTTTGTTGTCCTTTGTTAGTGTCTTGCCGATTCACCGTTCCCTGGTGAAAGGACAGCCTCTTATTCTTGAGCCATGAAAATGTCCAACCTAATAAAGTTGTATGCTTATTGTCCAACTTTCCGTATTCTTGTTGCAGATCAAAATAGTCTTCTTGTAAGCCCTCCTTTTTGGTTTTTATCATTTCCATTTCTGCTTTTAGTGTTTTGAATTCCTCTTTTGACCTGTTACTATTTTCATGGCCTGAGTTTTCGTCACTTATTATTTGATCATTTCCGTGCATTTCGGACCTCAGTTTTACCTGCTCCGAGAACAGTACCTGCATTTTATGACAAAATCTAAGGCTTCTTACAGTTAGCTGGTATCGAGAGTTCTTCCGATCGGAATATTGTCGAATTGAAGAAGAATTCAATTCAAGTCTCAATTTTTCCATCTACTTCTGGTAATTTTATTCCGCATAAGGATGTTACTTTACCACCTGTAAATGAATCCCCTGTTATTACACTATCTCAGGCTAATAATCAGAAGGCTTCTATATTTTGTTACATGAAGTGGGACGGCAAAACTGAGAGGAATTTCGTCGAACAGTTGGCAGGCGATAGTGGATTTGTTATTAAGTCAAAAATTGAGCAGGCAGATCATGTGGGCTTAGTTAAAAACAGTAAATTCTGCTTGTTTTTGTACAAGGGAGAGGTGGATTGGATGGTGGAGGCTATGGCTTTTGGGTGTGTGCCTGTACTGCTTGTGGAAAGTCCTATTCAAGACATGCCTTTGATGGATGTATTACGTTGGTCTGATATGGATTTGGTTGTTGGGATTAACAGAGGGGTTAAAGAGTTGAAAACTGTGTTGAGTGAGGTCCCGGATGTCCGGTACCAGAAAATGAAGAAATTGAATATGGCGGCTAGTCAGCATTTGGTGTGGAACGATGAACCGCAGCACCACGATGCGTTTTACATGGTGGTATACCAGCTGTGGCGAAGACGCCATGCCATACGATACGCCCTGAGGCAGTGAGGATGTTTCTCTTACTCTGCTGCCGGAAGAATGTTTCCACGGGTCGTGGACATTGTTAAATCAGACCAAAGAAATATACATAGGTCCATGTATAATTAGCAAGTATTTATAGGAGATGAATCATATCATATGATATAGTTGTTTATTACATCTTCACTATACAATTTTGTGGTCATTATAGATGTTATATCTTTCACTATACAGATTTGTGATCATTGATTGATATAGTTGTTACTTGCAAATCTCTGTTATGCAGTTGTTTCAGTTTTTGGATTGAAGATTTATCAAGTATCTACATGTAAAATACACAATTGATTCATACGTGTACTTGACATTCTCTTTCATTCGATTGTTCGGCCCTGAATCGAACCCATTTTCGGAGAAAGAATTTTGTCGGAGACTATGTTATACACAGGTAAAAGATAGCTTACACAAACCATATTTAAGTTTATCTAATATGAAGTGACATTGATGTCACTGCATATGTCACTGCATCAAGAACCGTATATCAGTATTCAAGACTCCTTTTTGATCAATGGGATCGATGAAATGCTTGACATTCAATAATACTTTGAGAGAGAAGGTTAAGTGGTATGTCTTGCAAAACTGCCATGAGATCGATGAATACCTCATGTAAGTGAGCAATCCAAACTTATTTATTTGTTTTTTATAATTCCATTAAAGCTAACTAGTCTTCTACACATGGAGCAGTGAACATTGTACAAAACTGTCAAGTTATTGCACGAAACGGAACCTGGACAAAATGTACCGTCAAGAATTTCCTGAATGGTTTAATTCGAAGGTACAAAATAAAGCTTGGTACACTTATTGTGCACTTTTATGAGCGTTATATAAATACTTGGTATATTATGCAGATGATTGTAATGAGTAAACAGAACCCATCAGACTTGAATGACCAATTGTTAGCACTTTCCACCGGATCTTTTTCAACGGTCGAATCCTATCAGAGTTGTGTGATGAACGGTGTCAGATTCAATGCACAAAAACGGGATCGCACACGCACAACTCAAAACAGTGGGGTTGCTGTCAAAGGGACCGAAGGCACTATATGGTATGGAGTCTTAGAAGACATATATGTCGTAAGCTATCCAAATCATAACACTGTTGTTCTTTTCAAATGTACATGGTTCGATACTAGTACAGCTAAGAAGGGTGTCCGTGCATATTAGAATAGAACAAGTATACGCACTACAAACACCTGGTACGAAGATGAGCCATTCATTCTTGCTTCACAAGCAGAACAAGTGTTCTACATAGATGATTTGTATAACGGATGTGACTGGAAAGTTGTTGAGCATTTTCAACACCGTCATATCGTAGACGCACCAAATATTAATGCTGATGTGGTTGTTGATGATTTGGTAATCGACGAAACAACCCATGGAAATTTCCAACTTGTTGTTGAACTGCCACCGATGGAACCGTTATACATGAGTGCAAATGATGTAGGAACACATGTTGATCAAACGATCTCGCTTCAACAGATGAAAACGATGAAAACGATCTCAATAAAAATGAAAAGGATGGCAGTTACGAGTATACTTCAACAGATTGCGATGATGATAATAACTGTGTAGATGATGACATATACGACTCGATCCCACCAAACTATGCAAGTGATAATGAATGATGCTATAAATCTAATATTCTTTTAGTAAGTTCATTCAAATATACTTGAATTTAAAAATTATATAATAGTAGTGCTTTACTTATACTACATCAACATAGATGTGTTCTTTATATATATATTTTATTATATTCAAATACTTGATCATATAGGTGAATGGCTTGCGCGGGATCGGCAGGTGGTTCTCAACCACCGCACGAGCATCCATTTACTCTACCGGGCCAATGCGAGGACGGTAATTAATTAACTTTCATTTTTTTTGTCTAGTATGATTATTCATATTTCGTTGAATTAACATTGACATCGATACTACAGATCATATAGCAGATAATGAGGAAGGGATACCACCACCTCCTCCCCCGAAAAAGAAGCAGGGTGAACGCGGACCTGCAAAAGGTTTAACTGTCCAAGCCCTCAAGAGAAAATTAGGGGGCTTGATTCCTCTTATATGGGATCCTAGATTTCCCAGAGTTTAGAAGGTTTTGGGAAAATACGAGAAGGATTTTGAGTCCGAGACAGGGAAAGTCGTGAGGTCCCATGTTCCCTGTTGCGTCCCGACCTGGCGAAAAGTGGAATACCGACTTAAAGAATTAATTTGGCAAGAACTTCGGGTACTTAGCTAATCAAATTGTTAACACTTTCAAATTGTAAGTTTCATTATATTAATTTAGATACCAATTGTTTCATTTCTTGTGTTTTCAGGCATCGTTCCAACCCCTTGAGCTTATCACCGTAATGCCGTGCTGAAAAGCGCCAGCATTTTATTCAGAAAATGGAAGACTAGACTAAGGGATGAGGTAGATGAACACAACAACAACGGGTTGCCAGGGCCTTGTCCCCGACCCAGGGATGTGGGTTCACAACAACAACGGGAAGCGTATCTCCGCTACCTTAGCATCGATGCTTTTAAGGTAAAGCTTTTATTCCATTACATGTGTTACGTAGATTCGATTATTATTACTTGTTACTGCTTATATATAATACAAAAGTACCTTTTTTTTGCAGAAAAAATCTGATCAGAATAAGAAGAATCGCGCCGGGAGTAAATATGTAGGCCGCCAAGGACGAACGCCTCTTGCCGTAGTTCGATGAGAAAGGTTAAGAAGGGTAAGTATTTGGAAAAAAATCCCTACCACTTCATTTTTTTTGAATTTTCATAACTAATAATTTTGTTTTTTCAAGGGTAATGTGAGTTTGAGTGAAGATCCTTTGGGGAATGATCTATCCATGTATGGGAGAGCAAGCATAAGAATGCTGACGGCTCGTTTCTCAATTCAATACGTTCACATTTTCCTTTTCCTTATCTTAATTGCCAACGATATATGTTGTGTTTAGCGGAGGCTGGAGGAATGGCGTGCTATGATTGCACCAGGTCGACCGATGACTTTTGAAGAAGAGGAGGCAATCTTTCAGGGCGCCTTAGGAACTAGGCGAGATTATTTGATTGGCCTTCGCCCTATGCAATCTTCCTCCGTATCCAATTCATCACAATCGTCCCAGTCTTCAGCATCGTCATCTTCTTACCACCAAGAATGCAATTTGCAGATTGAAGAACTTAGAAAGTCTCATGATCAGTTGGTGAAGTTAACCAAAAAACAAGAGAAGAGAAACAAAAAACAAGGGGCTCTTCTCAAATTGTTGCTGACTAATCTTAAGGCTAAGGAACCGGATATGCAAATAGAGGTTAGAACATCATCTTCCGATGAAGTTGAAGACGATTCTGAAGACGATTTTGAAGTTGATCTTGACGATGATGCGTAGACATTCTAGAGGTGACTATTGTTATTTTTGGAAACATTGCACTAAGCTTTTGTATTTTGCAAACATTTTTTCACTAAGCTTATGTATTTCGTTTTGTTATAAATCCCCATACATTTCTATTTTGTTAGCTTCTGTTATGGATTTTGTAAAAAACAGGATTGGTTTGATGTAAATAGCATGAGAGGCCATGCGAAAACAAAAAAAATATTAGAATAGAAAAACGTTTAAAGGGACGACATGTCGTCCCAACAAACATTTAAAGGGACGACATGTCGTCCCAACAAACATATTTCTGGAAATTTTATCTGTTTAAAGGGACGACATGTCGTCCCAACAAATGTATTTCGGGAAATTTTCTATGTTTAAAAGGACGACATGTCGTCCCAACAGATATTTTATAAAATATTTTATAAAAAAATTATTTTTGAAGGGACGACTTTGTCGTCCCAAAAAAGATTTTAACAAAAATATACAATTTTTTTCGTTTTGAATTTTATTATTAAAACGAAATGAAAATGCTTTTAAGGGACGACATTGTCGTCCCAAAAAATATTTTTATAAACAAGATCATTTTTCATGATAAATGAGACATGTTTATAGGGACGACAATGTCGTCCCTTATAAGACAGCCATGTAAGCACGTTGAAATTTCTTAGAAAAGTTCGTGCCACGTTAGCAATTATTTAAAGGGACGATTTTTTCGTCCCTTTAAAAGAGTCAGTTGTTTACAGGGACAAAGCCGAAGGGACGGCTTCATAGGAACGACATGTCGTCCCTTTAAACCTTTTATGGGACGACATGTGTGTTAAAGGGACGACAATATGTCGTCCAAAAAAACGTGTTTTTTTGTAGTGTGATATTTTATAGTACCTAGAGGGATATGTTTTGTGAGAGAATAGGGGTATATTTGTCCGGTGAAATTTATTTGTCCTTAATGAAACTTAAAAATTGAAGCTGTATTAGTACTTAATTAAGGGGGAAAAAGTGGACTATAAACTAATTTTTCCTAATATTTGTTTTAAGATTTTAGCATGTTTATTCGCAATATATCATTTTGACAGTTTTACCTCTGTTTCATACATTATTTGTTTTTTTTCTTCCGGTCCATTTGTGTGCATGTCAAGTTTTTGTTGGTTGGAGCATATCTTAACTGCGATATTGGTTGTTTGACAAGTGACTCATTGAACCGTAAACGTAAAACGAAAATTCATTGATAAAAAGTAAAAGTGACAAGAGGAAACATTAAACATAGAAGCGTAAGAATTATAAAACAAATGGACCAGTGATACTATTTCTCGGGAAATTTTGGGGTCTCCGTTCTACGGATATTCTTAAAAACAACTACAAAACGCGAGTTTCTTCCAGTTGTTTTTAAAAGTCCCCACTGACAAAAGACTCTCTAATAAAATTTTCCCAATATCTTTTGTTATACTTATCAAGCATTTGTTGGATAAGTCTGTTTATACAACGTTCTCCATTAAACACACACACACACACACACACAATAATGAATTCAATGAATGTTTAACCGGTACCTGGCTGTTATGAACAAGTAGTGTTTTTTCTTGAATTGGAAGAATCTCGACTTAGTAGAACTTGTGTGTTAATTTCACATTTGGTTGTCTATAATCTTGCTTCATGCCAAATAAAGACTCATTTAGCTTAAACCTGATTCGGTGTAGTTGTTTGATATTTAAAGAAGGTAACATGTGAGTAATGAGTATATGTCTTCATCTAAATTTAATAATAGGTTTGGAAGAATAATTTTGTGTATATTCACAGTTGAAAAGAATACATGATATATATAATTACATTGTAATCAAGGCTAGAGCACAATCTAAGGCTAGTAATAATGAGAATAAAATCAGTAATAAATACAGTATATTACGTTTACACTAATACCACCCCTCAAGCTGGGCGAGGGACGAGGCCTAGCTTGTCACGCTGATGAAGAAACGCCGGGCGAGGTAGGGATTTGGTCAAACAATCAGCCAGTTGGTCAGAGGCATGAACATGAGCAATGCGAAGAGAACCACGTTGAACTTGATCACGAATGAAGTGATAGTCAATGGCGACATGTTTCATGCGAGAGTGGAAAACAAGGTTTGAACAAAACTGAGTAGTCCCGAGATTATCACAGTAGACAACAGGTGGTGCGGATAACGTAATGTCAAGGTCGGTAAGGAGAAACGTGAGCCAATTGAGTTCGGCCGTGGCAGAGGCAACAGCACGATATTCAGCTTCAGTTGTTGAGCGAGCAACAGTGGGTTGCTTTTTCGAGAGCCAAGATATCGCATTTCGTCCAAGATAGATAACATGAGCACTAGTGGACGTGTAATCATCTTTGTTACCACCCCGGTCAGCATCCGTGAAGGCATGTAGAGTAAGAGACGAATTCCGGTATAACTGAATGCCATAGTTAGTAGAGCCTGCAACATATCGAAGTAGACGCTTGACATGGGACCAGTGGATATCCGTCGGAGCATGCATAAATTGTGATAATTTGTTGACAGCGAAGGCAATGTCCGGACGAGTGAAAATGAGATATTGAAGGCTACCAACCACCATACGATACTTGGAGGGATCATCCATGGGAATGCCTGCATTTATTTTTAAGTCCGAAATATCCGTTTGCATGGGTGTGGTTGCTGAATTTGCATCTTGCATATTGAGCTTAGTGAGCAAGTCCCGCATGTATTTCTGTTGAGATAAAATGAAGCCAGCCGCATTGGGTATTATTTCAACGCCCAAAAAATAGGAGAGTTGCCCAAGATCTTTAAGAGCAAATTTTGCACCGAGACGAGTAATGAAATCTTCCACAGCTGGAGCATCGTTTCCTGTAATAATTAGGTCATCTACATACACAAGTATAAGGATTAGGACACCATTAGATTTAAAAATGAATAGCGACGTGTCAGCCGTGGCATGGGTGAATCCAGTGGTAAGAAGGAAGCGTTTCAATTCTTCGTACCAGGCCCTGGGGGCCTGTTTTAAACCATATAGTGCCTTACGAAGCCTGCAAACATGATGAGGACAAGAGGGATCAACGAAACCCGCAGTTGAGCTAAGTAAACCGCTTCCCGTAAATGACCCCGCAAGAAGGCATTATTAATGTCCAATTGGCGGAGAGACCACCCCCGCGTTAAAGCTAAGGTGAGTATAACTCGAATAGTGGGAGGCTTGACAACCGGACTGAATGTTTCGTAGTAGTCAATGCCAGGGCGCTGAGCAAAACCCTTGGCAACCAAGAGAGCTTTATACCGATCTATAGAACCATCTGGTTTATGTTTGAGCCGAAAGATCCATTTAGAGCCAATGATATTGTAGGACGAGTCAAAGGGAACAAGATCCCAAGTGTGATTTTTGACCAAAGCATCAAATTCTTCTTGCATCGCATTTTTCCATTTCGGGTTTTTGAGGGCTTGATGAACAGAGGTGGGTTCAACGGTAGGGTCAGAGGGAGGCGAGGGGGACGAGTGGGCATGGATATTGAGCTTTTGGATGGGCTTGAAGATGTTGTGATGAGAGCGAGTGCGCATGGCATGGGTTGGTTGAGGTGGATTTTGAGGGGGAGGGGAAGGAGGAGGAGGAGGTGGGGGAGGTGAAGAGGAAGGTGGTGAAGACGGAGACGGGGGTGGGGAAAGGGCCTGAGTAGTATTGGGAGGAACATGAGGGGTTGGATTTGGGGGAGGAGTCGGAATCCAGTCGGAGAGGTGGGGAGGTGAGGAGGATGAAGTGGCGGTGTGGGAGGAGGAAGGGAATACAGTTTCAACGAACTTAACGTGGCGAGAAACGTACAAGCGTGAGGAAACGGGATCGAAGCAAAAGTAGGCGCTTTGGGTGAGAGAATAACCGAGAAAGATGCATGGTTTTGACCGAGGTTCTAGTTTGTGACTAGCGTAAGGGCGAAGCCAAGGATAACAGATACACCCAAAAACACGGAGTTTATTATAATTGGGAGGTTTGTGAAAAATAGACTCATAAGGGGATTTCATGGACAGAACCGGAGTGGGCATGCGATTGATAAGATAGACGGCAGTAGCAAAGGCATAAGGCCAAAAAGTGAGGGAGAGGGACGCATGAGTGAGGAGGGCTAAACCAGTTTCGACAATGTGCAGATTACGGCGTTCGGAGATACCGTTGTGTTCAGGAGTATGAGGGGGGGTGGTGTAAAGGGAAATGCCATGTGAAGATAAATAATCACTAAGGCACGTAAATTCACGGCCATTGTCAGTATATAATATTTTGATGGGTTGTTCGAAAAAAAATTCTACAATAGCTCGAAAACGAATAAAAGTTGAAGCAACATCAGATTTACGAGCAATAGGATAGAGCCACATATAGCGAGTGAAATGATCAACAATAAGCAAAAAATACTTAAAACCATCAGTAGATAAGACAGGAGAGGTCCAAACATCAGAAAATAAAATTTCAAGTGGTCTTGAGGATGATAAAGTAGAGGCATTAAAAGGTAGTTTATGACTTTTATTCACTAGACAAGAAGAACAATGTGATAAATTGGAGGCTGAGGCCTCTAAATCAAAAGTACGAAGAATATTATTTAAAATGAGAGGCGCTGGATGGCCAAGACGCCGGTGCCGGTGGAAGATGGAGCTTTATTTGACGCAAAAGCGAGAAGAGGTGTGGAGGGCCACTCATAAAGTCCATTTCTAATGGACCACGGAGAAGAATTTGATTCGTCGGGAGATCCTTCAAAAGAAATTCATGGGGTAAGAATTCAACACTAACATTATGCGCTTGACGAGTTGTGAAATAGATAGCAAATTACGCGACATACTAGGCACACAAAGCACATCATGAATATTAAAAGATTGAGATTTAGGCATAGGTAAAGAGATAGAACCGGAGTGTGTGATAGGAAGGGCATTACCGTCGCCGACCATAATATCATCCCGACCGATGTACGGAACGTGCGAGAGAAAGGTTTGCTAGATCATTCGTCACATGATGGTTGGCACCACTTGTCCATGCGAGCCACTGACCCGTGGAAGGAGCAGCCTGTGCAGCATTGGTGGACGGACCACTGGCAACATAAGCTTGTTGGCGTGGCCTAGGGGCGCCCCTAAGTTGCTGCTGCATTTGTTGAATTTGGGGGCAAAATTTGGCACTATGCCCTTGAGTTTGACAAAATTGGCACTTGCCCAGATATGGCCGACGAGGAGGAGGACCGGTGGTGGACTGCTGAGTGTAGGGAGGAGCCGAGTGTTGAGGAGATGGCTGTGGATGATTGCGGTAGGAGCTGGTCTGGGAAGAGTTTCCACGCCACTGCTTCGACTGAGGAGAGGAGTAGGCGGGGTTGGCCGTCGCCGGTGAGAACGGCGCCGGAGAAGATGGAGTCGTCGAATGGAAGGGCGAAAATTCGGCGGTTTTCGTGCGGCTCCTCAAACGTGATGCTATCCTTTTGAGCACGAATAGCGGTAGCCAAAATCCGGAATTCATCACCAATATTAGCCAGAATTAAATCAATCAAGTCATCTTGATCCATGGGTGAGTCAAGGAGAGCCAGTTGATCTGCTTGATGTTTGATGGTGTACATGTAATCACTTATGGATTGAGACCCACGTTTCATTTCCTTGAGGCTGTCCTTGATAGCACGGATACGGCCTCGGGACGATTTGGCAAAGGTAGTGTGTAAAATTTCCCAGGCTTCACGAGAGGTTGAAGCTTTACGGAGAAAAGTGACGACTTGTGGAGAGCAAGAAGCGACAATGGTGTGTAGAAGGAGACAATCTTGTCTTTTCCGAGTTTGTGTAGTCGGGATTGATTTTGATGTTGCCGGCGTCATTGACGGTTTTAGGCGGTCTTTGGAATGGTGCCATCGAGATAGCCCATTAGATCATAACCGATGAACGAGAGGCTCCATTTGAAGAATCCAAATGCTTTGTAATTGGTGGAGTCAAGTTTGATTGGTGTTTGAGTGGCTGAATTGAAGGTGATAGGAGAGGAGGGTCGCCATGATTGGAGAAGGGGGGGGAGGAGCGGGACGAAGAAGAAGGGTTTGAAGGGGAGAGGACGGCGGCGCTAATTGGCAGAAATGGAGAAAAAAAAAACTTTGCAAGAGAGATTAATGCTCTGATACCATAATAGGTTTGGAAGAATAATTTTGTGTATATTCACAGTTGAAAAGAATACATGATATATATAATTACATTGTAATCAAGGCTAGAGCACAATCTAAGGCTAGTAATAATGAGAATAAAATCAGTAATAAATACAGTATATTACGTTTACACTAATATTTAACTATGTTGATTAACCAAATTCTAATCAATCTATTTCTGGATTGCTTTAGTAGACAAGGCCAAAATACTTTGATTTAGTCTATTTTTTTTAACCAAGATCATACCTTAATGGAACTTTGCGCAAAGTTCCCTCCCGTGATATGAGTTATTACCCCCTGATCACTTATAGTGCCCCAAACATCTAATTATAGAGTTCAATTCATGTTCTCAACCCATGACCAATATGAGCTAGAAGCTTCCTTTTAAAGAAGGTAACATGTGAGTAATGAGTATATGTCTTCATCTAAATTTAACTATGTTGATTAACCAAAGGTAATATACTAAAAAAATTAGCTATACTTTGACTTGTCTTCGATAAATCTGGTTGAATTATCATCTTTCTTAAAAACTTATTTTTCAGTATCTCAATTGACATATTGAGCCTCGTAATGTTTATTACTTCAACTAGTCCTCATGTTCCTCAAATGGTTCTCTTAGTTGTTGAGAAGGTTACCCAAAAGTGGTACATTAGACATACCTTGTAAAACTCACAAGTAAACGAGATAGAAAGATAGCTATTAGGGTTGATGTTTCAATTCGTATAAAATTTCAAAACCTCAAAGGATTCATGGTAAGATCGTTTATTTACAACTACAATGGAATGATATACAAAGTCAATAGATCTTAATGAATACAATAGGATTAATGACTACACAAACTGTTGAGAATGGGGAAATAGATCATTTTTATTTTAAACATTTCAACACGTCCCACAAGTTTGAGTCTATAACAAGCCCGAGTCAACATAACACACAAAAAAACATATAAATGACACTATAAGACCACAAAAATGTTCAACACTTTGAAACAATATAACATGAAGGCAACGTTGGTATATATGTTTGTTCATGTTACCTCTTGCTCTAATTTAATGTTCAATTATCATATTTCCCAAATACTTAAACTGATGTTAAATAGATAATTAACATTTAAACCATTTAATTGCAAAAAAAAAAAAAAAAATTAAACCATTTTAATAGATCTTGCATCTTATTTAGAATTGAAAGTCTTGCCACATAGACAGGGCCGGCCCAACTGTGAGGCAAACGAGGCAGCAGTCTTTGGCACACCGACACCGGGGAGGCCCAACATTACATGTTTACGTTAAAGAAAAAAAAAATCCTTGTAGATCCAACCTAATATAATATGGGTCAAATTTTTTTTTTACTCGAACCGATAAAGACCCAAAAAAATTACTTGGCCCAAAAAAAAAAAAAAAAGACATACAACACATATTTTATATTTATACATAAAACAAGTTTTATTATTATTATTTATGGTTTGAAAAACAAGAGAAAGTATATATAATATTACATACATATATATATATATATATATATATATATATATATATATATATATATATATATATATATATATATATATATATATATATATAAAGCAATTAAGCAAACAAACAAAAATAAAAACAACTTCTCCTCAACCATCATCCCTCCACCTTATCCCCTATTCCCCTGCCTCGTCAGCACTCGTTGCTTTCTTCTTCCCTTTATTATTTTTTATTTTTTTTTTCTTCTTTCAATTTTCCACAATTAATAGTAATACATTAATACATCTTTCCCTTCAAATTCTAATCTCATTATTCAAGTTATAATATCAAGTATCAATCTTTTCTTACACAACACAAGCCCTAACTTCTCAAATAGAGGTAAATAGGTAATTAATTTTCTTAGTTATAAGCCCTAATACTTTGATAGTTTGATTTTTGAAATTTTCTTATTGTAAGCTTGTAGACATAATTAATAATTTGGAAATCATAATTTTTTGTATGTAAAAAAATTGAAAGAGGGTTTTAGCATAGTAAGGAAGGAAGAGGTCTTTCATTTTGACTGAATAAGAGAATCATATATAGTCATTACATTAGTCAGGTATGTTTTGTTTACTTCATTACTTGATGGGGTGATTGGCCTTGCCGGCCTTCCTTTTTTTTTTTTTTTTTTTTTTTTTTTTTTTTTTTTTTTAGGCGTTTAGCCTTTGCATATGTAAGTATGTTTTGTGTATACATATGAATTTGATTTTTGTTTCTAAATGTGCTGGAAAACTAAGAAAATACTACTTTTGTAGGTATGTTTGGAGGCTATCAATAAATTGAATTTAGCATTTACGGCTGTTAAAAACGCGATGTTGAATTAATATTTTACAAGTATGTTATTTCGAAAAAAAAAACTTTGAAATAAAAGGTCTGTCTTCAAAAAAAAAAAAAAAAAAAAAAAAAAAAAAAAGGTTTAAATCGGTGAATGACCTTAAGCCATGCACATAGAGAGATGTTAAAATTTAAAACAAAGAAGAAGCTATTTGACATAGTACTATCCAAGAAGGATTTTATGGAGGTTAGTATCATTATGTCATCATTTTTAGACGATTAAAATGGTAGTTTTTCTTAGGTCAACCAATACATTATTTCTATCTTATTGATTTAGGACCATAAAATCATATTTGATTTTGAACCAAATTGAAATTCGTGACTATCCAAATTTATGTTACAAGTCAACCAGTATTAGAAACATGTAAAAGCACTCCTGCTAGATACCAAATCATCTGTACAATTTCTTTGTCTAAAATTACGGTCCATGTCAAAACAACGTCGTTTTATATCATAGTGTCAGTATGTCACAAATCATAAAAAAAAAAATTCATAAATTGTCATGGTGACGTCGTTTGGAGACATTGGAAGGCATTCTAGTGGAACATTTGCGATCATAAATTGACCAAACAACGTCGTTTTAAACAGATATCCCGTTTCCAAATCCTACATGTATTTCGATTTTTTTCGTTCATTTTCTTTTTTCATGTGTTTTAGGAGGGGGGGGTTGTTTTTTTAAACAAACTACACGAAAAACGTTGGTTAAGTTGACAATAACTTTCCTACCCTAACAACTTTCACAAGGTTAAGACAAAAGTTGTTCACCTAAATTATTGCTCTAACTGAATTGCTCTCTACTAATACTAGATTGAAAATAAATAGAATAAAAGAAAAATGTTGACCTTGAGTCAAATGGTTTTCTCTGCCCGTCCCTAAAGTTTTGTACAAAATATAAATCGAAAGTTATGCTGCAATAATATAACTTATAAGCATTGTGTGCACATATTTTTTTAATGAAAACAATATAGGATAACCAATCTCACACTCTAAGTCAAAGACAAAACTGTCACTAGAACTGATTTTTACCCCTAAGGCATTCGATTCAAGTTTTAAAATTCACTATGGTTATGGTTATGTTATGATATGGTTTAACTTAATCTATGAATGTATTTGCATGCTACAAGTTTTTTTTTCCCATCATTAATCATGATGTAAATCCATTGAATCAAGGACGTAAAGATTTGTTATGCGACTAATTGTGTCATAACCGCTATGCTAGTGAAATCGCTTAGAGGATATGCATGTACGCACTATAGCAGAAGAAAGGAAGCGAAATAGAGTAATCCCACTGACACAATTATTCAACCAGAACGAGTTAAACAACCAAATTTACATCATTGATCATAATATATTTACATCACAATCAACAGTGTAAAATATTTTGTGTCACTCGTTATGATTCCGAAAAAGCAACAAGAGTATAGGAACATGGTAGATGATGTACTATGGTCCTAACATCTATATTACACTAATTAATAAAATAAATTTTTACATCATCGATAATAATACCGTTATGTCATAAATGAAATAAAATTTTATGTCAATTTATGCAAAACAATTGTTCCAAATAAGTTGCGGGACATATATAGACGGGAGATTCTAGTGCAAAAACTACTTACCAAAGGAGCCTTGTGTTCAACCAATCATCATGCGATATGGGCGTCATCATACGTATTATATCTGTCATATTTACGCTAAAAACATGCCACGCATTTTGTTTTGATTGAAAATGAATTTTCTTTGTATATAAAGTCTTCTAAATAGAATTTGAGAATGACGATTCTCCCTGTATATCACATTATGTGTACTCCACGATGAATCACACTATTCGTACTCGACAATCGACATCGGATCAATTTTAAAAGACGATTCTTGGATCAATAATCAATTTTCAAACAACTGAATATGATTTGTGAAAATCAAGAATCAAAAAATGATTATCAGACTCATAAATCGAATTTAAGAAAATGATTCAATCAAAAATCAATTTTCAATCAATTGAATATGATTTGTGAAAATCGAGATTCGAAAAATCGGCTATTAGACTCAGACATCGTATTTGAAAAATCGACTCAATATATCATCCATGTTGTGTAGGAGTAAAATAAAATGTATGAGGGAAAACAAAGATAGAATTTTGAATTTTCTGGTGGAATTTTTTTTTTTTCTGAGGGTGGGGGAATTTTTTAAATCGGTCTCCGACTGCATGGACGATCATGCACCAGAGAGCCACCGGAACATTTCGCTTATCTCCTCCCCAATCCGGTGAGCCTCCAAATCTTCCACTGCCAGAACAACGTCGCTCCGACGACTACTTCCGGTGAAATACCGTCCAGAGCTTCGAATCGACAATGTACGCGTAGAAAACGATAACGATCCCAGCCTATCGACGTAATCTCTCAACCAGCTCCGACCACCAGCAACCTCCTCCACCAATCTCTCTCCATGCGGTGCCCCCGATGTAACTCCTCCCCCGTGAACCTCCTTCTGATCATCATCTGCAACGACCTCCTCCGGAGGACTTCTCCGGTGTGTGCTATCCACCGGAATCTCGCAACCGTCGTTTACAATATACTCAAATTCACCAATCGAGTAAGATATCCGAGCGGAATCTGCCGGGGCGCTACTACTACTACGCCGATTACTTACGCTACCGATTTCAATCCTGAAACTCCGACCACCTCCATTGTTATTATTATTAATATTATTATTATCACTATTTCCATTAATTATACTGCTGCTTCTAGTACCTCCGATTTTGTTAAGCACATCAGATTCTGTTGGATTTGCAGAGGATCGGCACAGGGGGCATGTCATGTGCGATGAAAGCCACATGTCGATACAACGAGCGTGAAAAGCATGACAACATAACGGTAAAAGCCGGAGCTGATCGTCACCTTCGAATTTGGATAAACACACCGCGCAATCACCGCCGGTGAGATTACCGGTGACGGTGTTATAAGAGAACAATGGAAGCGAGTCGAGAATACTCTTCGGAGAAGAAACATTCCGGTTGTTGTAACAGTTGGAGTTGATTCTTTCACGACGAGAGTGATTCACCGCCGGCGGAGGAGAGGTGGTACGGTGGTTGAGAATGTGGAGGATACGGATGATGACGAAGATCAATGCTAAGATTAGAATAACGGAAGCCATTACTATAATGATGATGAGGATCGTCGATGAAGGTGAACTGTCGTTGGTGGCGTTTGTAGTGGATGTGATAGTACTTGCAGTGAGGCTTCCTCCGTCGTTCACGGTGGTGGGAGATGGAAGCGACGCCGGTGAGTTTGACATTGATAAGGAATTAATGGTAGAAGATTTTATTTTGAATGAAGGAGAAATAAGAATGTGCGGAGGTTGAAAGTTGGTATTTATGAGGGATAAATTCAAATTTCTAGACCATCTTACCCTTACAAACACGGAGAAAAATTATGTGCAACACTCATTTTAAAATATATATTAAGTTGAGTGCGATTAATTTTCATATATCTCTCACACATAGTGAATATGTATGACATGAGTTAATCGCATTTTTATACTTAGTATATCTCTAATATCAGTCATACAACATAATTCTTCTCTCCCCCCCAAAGTAAAACATAATTCTTCTCACCACGTTGACATAACTGAGTGATAAAAGTATTTTTACTATATTGAATATGATGAAAATACAATATAATTAATTAGTCCTACATCATAATCAATTGTTGTGTAAATTTACATATTTGATTATGATGAGTTTATATATGATCAATATAGACTCGTCATGTTTAACGTTGTAAATGATCATTGTTGTATTCATTCTTATGCGACAAAACGGTTGTGTATATATTTTTACTCATAATCAATAATGTAATAACGTATGTTAGTGTCTGTCATTGTGTCTAGATTATTATTACAGTAAACATTACCGATTAATTAAAGGGTAATATTCTTCTTCACAATCACTCACCTAAATCACAACAAATGACACAACCTGGCCTGCAAATATGGTTGTACACCGGTGATTATAATGTAGAAATAATTGATTATTATTGAGACATGTCGTAATCAATAGTTTAAAAACAAGTTCTTGCCGCACTTATTGTGGGTGAATGAATATAACGGTAGAATTATTTTTAATGAAAAAAAAAATCCTATTTAATCGCATTTTTATACTTAGTATATCTCTAATATCAGTCATACAACATAATTCTTCTCTCCCCCCCCCCCCCCCCCCCCCCCCAAAGTAAAACATAATTCTTCTCACCACGTTGACATAACTGAGTGATAAAAGTATTTTTACTATATTGAATATGATGAAAATACAATATAATTAATTAGTCCTACATCATAATCAATTGTTGTGTAAATTTACATATTTGATTATGATGAGTTTATATATGATCAATATAGACTCGTCATGTTTAACGTTGTAAATGACTGTTGTGTCATTTGCTGTGACAAAACGGTTGTGTATATATTTTTACTCATAATCAATAATGTAATAACATGTTAGTGTCTGTCATTGTGTCTAGATTATTATTACAGTAAACATTACCGATTAATTAAAGGGTAATGTTACTGCTACAATCACTCACCTAGTCACAACAAATGACACAACCTGCAAATATGGTTGTACACCGGTGATTATAATGTAGAGCTAATTGATTATTATTGAGACATGTCGTAATCAATAGTTTAAAAACAAGTTGCCGCACTTATTGTGGCTGAATGGTTATAACGGTAGAATTATTTTTAATGAAAAAAAAAATCCTATTTGTGTGAGAACAAAATAATGACTTGTTAGAACACATGTTGTGACAATTATAGCAAATCATAACAGAGTATCAAACGAATCTTGTATAATAAATTATAACAGAATATCACGAGATTGTTTTAAAGCATAATAAAGAAGGGAAAATTACATTTCCGGTTGCCTATTTTTCTTCATTTTTTTTAAAAGGAGTCTCCATCTACGATATTGACATTTTTTGGTTTTCGAAGTATACTTTCTTGTTACACTTTGGGAACACTTAACATTTTTTTAACGAATATTAAATCCACTAAATGTCTAAAAAGTGTAACAGATAAAGTTAGGGGACCAAAAATAACATTATGAAACAAGATAATAACCATTATTTGTGAAGTTAAGGGAAATATAAGGAACATGTGTCGTTTTAGTTATTTACTTCAAATGAAAATATAGTTAAGGGACGAAAAAAATGGCAATATGAAAAATGGAGACCAATTTTGAAGAAATAAATAAAAACAAGGGACAAAAGTGTAATTGTTCATAACAAATAATGCATGGCAAATCACAATAACCAATGCAAGACACTGCAAGACGTAACAATGCATATTTGTAATATTTCGATTTTCGGAAAAGGCATACGTATCATTTTGAGAAAGCGAAATATTATTATTCTTTATTTCTTTTATAGAGTTTATTTTTGGTATATATATATATATATATATATATATATATATATATATATATATATATATATATATATATATATATATATATATATATATATATATATAATATATATATATAAATCGATTTTTAGGTAATAAGGAAAAATGATAAGAAATTATTATTTCTGGAATTTTCTATTTAAGGAAAAATAAATTCCATTAGTTCACATAACCTAAAAGAAATCAGAAATCTTCTTACGCTCTCTGAGAACGGCGTGAGAGGCAGAATTTAGGGCTGAGAGCTTTTATTCCAGTTTCTAAGACAATTCTTAACGGTTTTCAGAACGAATTGGAAAAACGGAATCAGCAGGAAAGGATGATCAATTTGATTGCAAAAGTTCAGAGTTTTGTAAAGGTATGAGTTTTAGCCGTAGATGCGGTTTTGATCAAAGTTTGGTGTTTTAGATCTCCTAAATTCGTAGAGTTGTTGTATTGTATGTTTGTTATCAAGTCTAATCCAAGTTTGGGGTTGATCAAATAGGTGTTAAGTGAAACCGAGAAAATGCTGTAGATTTTCTAAAGGTTTTGGATTGGTATTTTCTTGCTAAAAGATAAGAGGCTCTTCCTACGAGTTAAATATGGTTTAGAGAGGATCGATCGTGTTTTTGATGCGTTTTTGTATCAAGGTATTTGCCTATATGTGTTTAAGGTTTAAGGATTGATTGGGATCATAAAAGTTATGTTTTCTGCTATTTTTCTAAGTGTTATGATGTTGAACATGTTTAGTAACGAGTAGAGATCGTTTAAGGGTAGGAAAACTAAGTTTTGGGTTTTACTGTGCTTGGTGCGGACGCACCAAGGCCAGTGCGGGGGCACTGGAAGAGCAGGAAGTCCGTTTTTACATTCAAAGTCTCAGTGCGGACGCACTGGGTAGGCAGTAAGTTTGATTTTACATTCAGAGACTTGGTGCGGACGCACCAAAAGCCAGTGCGGACGCACCAAAAGCCAGTGCGGACGCACTGACCTAGCATAGAGTTTCGATGAGCTCTTGATCGCTCAGTGCGGGCGCACTGGACATGTTTTTGATGAATAACTTGTTTGGAGCCACCAATCTAGTCTTGAATGTTGTTCTTTGATCTTATAACATTAATTAAACATAAACAAGTCTCGATTGAGCTTCTGATGCGTTTAGTTCCGGTACCGGATGTACTCTTCAAGTGAGTTGAAGTTTGGGACCGTCAGAAGGGCATGAAAGGGATTGTGCTTTGATGAACTGGAGTTCATCAATGTCTGTGTATGTGTTAGGTTTGTCCGTGTCTAGTGGTCTAAGTAAGAGAGTAGGAGATGTGAGAGAGTTTACTTGAAAACACTTAGGTGGCTTGCTAACAATCAATAATAAACGTACTTATGTAGCTAATAGATTAAACATCTTTACATTCTTGGTAAAACACAAGTCTATATCGAGATGTGTGTGCGTTCTAAAATTGAATAACTCTATAAGTCTTTGAGGCCCTACGTACGGAGGAACACAACCCCGTAAGCCTGAGACCCTACGTATGGAGGGACTTCACCGAACGTGTACACTATCGGAGTCTACCAGAATAGACTTCCGTGGTTATTGGTGTGATCCACCAATATGTTGCACCCACTTACTTCGTGGTGAGTAGCACATTGCATAGTGCCCTTGAATGTTGATGTAATAGAGATAAACTAAGCTAGAAACGTATAGTCATGACATGTTGATGGACATGAAGTGAACCCTAGATTGAGTCGGTCTCAGTAAGACAATTTATTAATCATAAAACTTGTTAATAAACCTTAGATAATTTGTAGCTTCTACCTCTTATTGAGTACTTTGTACTTACCTCAAATGCATTGTTTTTCTATGTGTTTGGGGGAGAGGAGATGAACAGGTAGATCTGGAGTTCGAGGAGGACTTTGACGACAACGTTTGAGGACGCTGAAGTTGAAGCATTTATATTATCTTATTCTTTATTATATTAGACTTGTTGTTTCTTTGGGAACTATGTAATTTCTTTTTTAATAAACGTTTGGGGATTTTTGTACGTTTAGATTTTTGTTTGGTTTTCCAATGTAATAAATGTTACATTTCTATCTTTAGTATGTCGAGTTCTTTTCATAGTAGCATTTATGGTGTTTGCCGGGTCCTTTTAGCTTCTGTTTTGCTTAACTCGATACGACGTAGTAGAGGCTTACGTGTAATATTAGATTTATTTAATATTATTAGTGTCGAGCATTTCGTTTCCAGATAAGGACTCGGTGTCCGGGAACGGGGCGTTACAGTTGGTATCAGAGCGAAGCGTCTTTTAGGCTTCCTTTATTTTAAGATAAGACTTCTCTAGATCTTTTAGTAACGTTCTGGTTTCTTTGATCATCAGGATGATGACCACAAGGACTGGAGTTCATGGTGCGGAAACCTCGGGAGCAAGAGAAGATAGCCCGACACCGGTTGTAGAAGGTGGATTTGTACGACAAAATCCGTCACCTCACCCAACCCACACTCCAAAGGCCTCAGGCAAACCCGTCACCACGACCTCGTCAAAATCCGACTCCACGACCTCAACGGAGCGCAACACCCCGACCTCAGGTTCACCAGGAACCAAGGTATACATGTGAAAGGAGATATTCCACCATTGTATGTACCTCCAGCGACCAACATCTACCCTCCACCGATCAGTGTCTACCCGCGACCAGTGAGCCACCCTTCTCCACCAGTGTTTCACCATCATCAGCAGCAGACCTTCTACCCTCCACCAGGAGGTCACACCCATCGACCTACTATACCACCTTCACCACGTTTTAATCACCAGCAAAGCGTTGGCTCCCCAACCTATGGTTTCTACCAACCACCACCATACCCACAGCAACAGCCCTACCCACAACAAACAGCTCTTGGATACCCTCCAGTCCATCAACCAACTCCACCAGTTTACCCACCAAGCGCAAGCGGTTGGACCTCCACTGGCACCACCAGTTCATGGACAAGCCCAACCTGTTGATTGGTACACTAAGTTGAAGAGAAATAGGGTTCAAGACTTCTCCGGTGATGTGGTACCGGCGAAAGCTGAAGTGTGGATGAGAAGTTTTGAAAAGGCATGTAGAAATGTAAACGTCCCTGAATCTGAGATGGCCTAGTTGGCGGTTGGATTTCTTTTGGGTACAGCTGAAGCATGGATTGATGCTATCGAGAGAAGCAATGGAAAATTGACAGATTGGGCAGCATTTAAGACCTTTTTTTACAATGAGTACTTCCTCGCTACAGTGCAAGCGGACAAAGCAAGCCAGTTCCTGAGCCATAAACAGGGCCTTTATATGACAGTGTAGCAGCATACTAACAAGTTCAATGAGTTGGGTAGGTTCTACCCAGATATTATGAGAGTTGAAGAGAAGAAGATGGCCTTGTATAGGAATGGTTTATCATGGGAAATACAAGACAACATGTTGGGATATACACCAAGGACCATGGCGGAGATGCTGAACAAGGCTTTGGAAGTCGAGACGTTTAAGAACAAACCCTCGATAGTTATTAGAGTAAAAAGACCTTTGGAGAGTAGCCAAGTAGAAGATCAATAAGCACCTCAGCAGCAAGATGAGAAAAGGATTACGGCACCACTGACGGCAAAGTCATCTGGCAGTGCTTTAGTTTGTCCGAAGTGCAAAAAGAACCACTCCGGGGAATGTTAAGCAGATTCAAATGAACGTTACCTTTGTGGAGATACGGGACACTACTCAAAAGCTTGCCCTATAAGGAGTGCTAGAAGGAATCAGGGGAACAACGAAGGAAGGGCAAGTCGACCAACAAGACTTTTTGCTTCGGGTGCAGCCATACCAGGTACCTCTTAGTTTGTTGGTTTTCTTAAAATGTTCTTATGACATGAATTAAATTCACGTTGTAATTGTAGTTGTTGGTCCCAGATAAGGGTAAAACTATAGTCGAGGGGGGGGGGGGTGATTGACTATAATGGAGTTTCAAAAACTTTTCTTATATTTGAAAGCTTTTGGGCAGCGGCTAAGTCCCTTCTTAAAATGTTGCTTCAAAGTAGATTATGGAATCACATATATAGAGTATGCAATGAAATAAAGTGCTGTAAGGTAAATTGTTGAAAGTAAATAGACACAAAGGTTTATAGTGGTTCAGGGTGGCGTAATCCCTTAATCCACTCTTCTCATTTGATGATTGGAGGAATTCACTATTGCTTTCACAGATACAATAGTACGATTGCCCTTGACTACACAAGCTTCACAATCTGCAAGCTTCACAATCTTTCAACAGCTATCACAAAGGTTGCAACTCTTTCTCAGATTCCTCTGATTCAACTGCCTCAGTTGTTGTGAATTGGATTCACAGACTTGTGACCAATCTCAGTGCTTGATGTGGAATTTTGAGCTCTGAATTCTGAGTTGATCTCTAGATGTTTTCTTTTAAGTACAGAAAGAAGGCTTTTCAATTTGACAGCGTTTTTGCTTGTTTCTTATCAGATTTAATCTTTCTCAATGTATATCTTTCTTGTCTGTCAATGCCTTCTATTTATAGCCTTATTAATCCTTGATTTGAATTTCCGTCCGTTGGCTATTTAATGTGGAGAATAATCCTTGATTTGATTCTTGATTCCCCCTTAATTTTATTCTCCGTGATTTCAGTGATCGGATTTTTCTTCAAACGTTTATCAGAAAATCCGTCCTTGATTGATCCTCAATTGATTGTGCATTTAATGCTTGATCTTCATCATTTGAAATCTGAACAAGTAAAGTTTACTTGACCGTTCCCTGAACAGTAAGTGATCCTTCTGACTTTGCTGTTTAGATCTTCCTTCACTGCTTTGTCTTTACTCAGCCGATAGTCAGTTTACTCTGCCGGTTTACTGCTTTCATATTCTCTTTGATCTTTCAGATACTTCTTGTACTTCTCTGATCTTTGATTTGGGTGAGATCAGTGTACACCATATTTGACAATGTATTTCATCATTTGAATTATAACTTAGACTTATCCAAGGTCATCACAGACTTTCTTGGTTATAAGTCAGACCATAATGTCTTCATTCTTCTCTGCTGGTACTTGGCTGGCTTCACTCTACCGGATATCTGTTTTACTTCGCCATCGTACCAACTAGTACAGTACTTGTCTGACTCAACTTATACAACATGTCAGACTCTAAGTAAAGACTTATACAAAGAATTCTAACTTATTTCAGGCTTGCTATAACAGCTAGTATGGCCATCATCAAAACATAATTAATTGTTCCTAACAGTAGTTAAGTTAATGAACTAACTTTTAGGCACATTAGTAACGGATAACATAGCTATATCAACATTAATTAATACGAGAGTGTCAAAACTTGTGTGTTAAGTAAGATAGCTAGAAAGTTAAGCCTACCCCTAAACCTTTAAGAAACCTTTATGGATATCATCTAGGTACAATGAGTTAAATAGGGCTGAAGCGTTTGGTAGAAGACTATTAGTGCGGTTTCAGTGGTTCAGGAGTGTTTGGTCTGTTTGTTTCATGTGCAAGGGTTTGGGACAGTCTGGGAATCAGTAGCGTTTGACAATAAGGTTGGCAAGAGCAGTTTTGTTTGAGGTTGTCCGTGGGGAACAAGTGAAGTTTTAGTTTCGGTTTCGGTTTGTGTTGAAAAAGGAGTTGCTAAGGAAAGTCAAGGGTTTAAATACGATCAAGTTTCGAGGATGAAACTCCTCTTAAGGGGGAGGAATGTAATATTATGATTTTCAGGAAAGGACAGGCTTGTCATTTTGCGAAAACGAAATATTATTATTCTGTACTTCTTTTATGGAGTTGAGTATTTTTGGTATATATATATATATATATATATATATATATATATATATATATATATATATATATATATATATATATATATATATATTCGACATATATATATATATATTGGAAAATCTGACTTTTAGGTAATAAGGAAAAATAATGAAAATTATTATTTTTGGGATTTTTCTATTTAAGGAAAAATAAATCCCATTAGTTCACATAACCTAAAAGAAATCAGAAATCTTCCTTCGCTCTCTGAGAACGGCGTGAGTGGCAGAATTTAGGGCTGAGAGCTTTTCTTCCAGTTTCTTAGGCAATTCTTAACGGTTTTCAGAATGAACTGGAGAAACAAAATCAGCGGGAAAGGATGATCAATTTGATAGCAAAAGTTCAGAGTTTTGTAAAGGTATGAGTTTTAGCCCTAGATGCGGTTTTGATCAAAGTTTGGTGTTTTAGATCTCCTAAATTCGTAGAGTTGTTGTATTGTATGTTTGTGATCAGGTCTAATCCAAGTTTGGGGTTGATCAAATAGGTGTTGAGTGAAACCTTGGAAAGTGCTGTAGATTTTCTGAAGGTTTTGGATTGGGATTTGCTTGCTAAAAGGTAAGAGGCTCTTCCTACGAGTTAATTATGGTTTAGAGATGATAGATCGTGTTTTTGTATCAAGGTTTTTGCCTATATGTGTTTAAGGTTTAAGGACTGATTGGGATCATAAAAGTTATGTTTTCTGCAATTTTTCTGAGTGTTATAATGTTGAACATGTTTGGTAACGATTTAGGATTGTTTAAGGGTAGAAAAACAGAGTTTTGGGGTTTACTACGCTTGGTGCAGACGCACTAAGGCCAGTGCGGGCATATTGGAAGAGCAGGAAGTCCGTTTTTACATTCAGAGTCTCAGTGTGGATGCACTGGATCCAGTGCGGTCGCACTGGGTAGGCAAAAAGTTTGATTTTAGATTCAGAGGCTTGGTACGGACGCACTTGAAGCCAGTGCGGACGCACTGGCCCAGTAGAGAGTTTAATGAGCTCCAGATCGCTCAGTGCGGGTGCACTGAATCCCAGTGCGGGCGCACTGGACATGTTTTTGGTGAATAACTTGTTTTAAGCCTCCTATCTAGTCTTGAATGTTGTTCTTTGATTTTATAACATTAATTAAACATGAGCAAGCCTCGATTGAGCTTCTGATGCGTTTAGTTCCGGCACTGGATGTACTCTTCAAGTGAGTTAAAGTTTAGGACCGTCGGAAGGGCATGAAAGGGCTTGTGCTTTGATGAACTGGAGTTCATCAATGTCTGTGTATGTGCTAGGTTTGTCCGTGTCTAGTGGTCTAAGTAAGAGAGTAGGAGATGTGAGAGAGTTTACTTGAAAACACTTAGGTGGCTAGCTAACAATCAATAATAAACGTACTTGTGTAGCTAAAAGATTAAGCATCAATCCATTCTTGGTAGGGCACAAGTCTATATCGCGATGTGTGTGTGTTCTGAAAGTGAATGACTCTGCAAGTCTCTAAGGCCCTTCGTACGGAGGAACACAACTCCGTAAGCCTAAGACCCTACGTTTGGAGGGACTTCGCCGAATGTGTGCACTATCGGAGTCTACCCGAATAGGCTTCCGTGGTTATTGGTGTGATCCACCAATATGTTGCACCCATTTACTTTGTGGTGAGTAGCACCATGCGTAGTTTCCTTGAATGCTGATGTAACAGAGATAAGCTAAGCTAGAAACGTATAGTCATGACATGTTGATGGACATGAAATGAACCCTAGATTGAGTCGGTCTCAGTAAGACAATTTATTAATCATAAAACTTGTTAATAAATCTTAGTTAATTTGTAGCTTCTACTCTTATTGAGTACTTTGTACTTACCTCAAATGCATTGCTTTTTTATGTGTTTGGGGGAGAGAAGATGAACAGGTAGATCCGGAGTTCGAGGAGGACTTTGATGACGACGTTTGAGGACGCCGAAGTTGAGTATTTATATTATCTTGTTCTTTATTATATTAGACTTGTTGTTTCTTCGGGAACTATGTAATTTTTCTTTTTTAGTATACGTTTGGGGATTTTTGTACGTTTAGATTTTCGTTTGGTTTTCCAATTTAATAAATGTTACATTTCTATCTTTAGTATGTCGAGTTCTTTTCATAGTAGCATTTATGGTGTTTGCCGAGTCTTTTTAGCTTCCGTTTTGTTTAACTCAATACGACGTAGTAGAGGTTTACGTGTAAATTAGATTTATTTAATATTATACGTGCCGAATGTTTCGATTCCGGATAAGCATTCGTTGTCCGCGAACGAGGCGTTATAATATCAAAACATCGCATCAAAATTAATACGCCTCTACCATGCTTTGAAATGATTTGTTATGCTTGTTACAACATTTAATTGAGACATTTTGTTGTGGTGAACATAATTGAAAAAAAACATATGATTTTAAACTCTAAAACATAGTTAAATTCTAAGACCATGAACATCATTCTCAACCTTCTTTAAATGATAACATATTTAATGTCATACCACTTGATTAAATGACAATTATATCATATTATTAGATGAATAGTATCATAAATAACAAACTATATGATTTGAAAAATGCAAAATGTGATTAAATTTCACCATCATATAGTATAAGAGTTATTATATATCCCACCATCACACACATATCCTGTCGCTACCTACGTATCTTTTTTCTGATTTGCCACAATATACATGTGACATACTTTAAAGAGAGCTGCAACTTATATAATCATTTTCTTTTTGAATTGCCTCAATATACATGTGAGTCTGTGACATATAATTTTTAAAAAAATCTTAAAATTATAACGATTAAAATCATAACGAGTAACACTAAACACTTTCACTTTATTAGTCATTATGTAGAACCCGTATATCATAATGTACGCTCTCATAATCAAATATATAAAAGTGTGTTGTGTCACACTCGATGAGGTAAATGAATTGATTATATATAGTTGAGCAATAATTAATTATTGACAACTTTTCTCATAAGTACATGAGCTTAAGTTTGAAATTAGTATTTCACATATAATAAGCATGGATAAAATTTTGTGTGCATGTTTTTATCATCTTTAAGCATGTATCATTAGAGATCCAATACAATGATCAAGTTGACCAACCTAGAACATAACCAGTGTGTTTGAGGGAATCTTGTAACTGCATCCAGTAAGTCGTGTTGGATTATTAATCCAACGTTGGGCTTATATGTGAAATAATTATTTGTCATAGACTGTCAATAAAGATTAGCTCGATATTAAAATAATCTAATACGGTTTACGGTAGTTGGGCTATAATGTATCATTAGAGTGCGAGTCTTTTATGTGTAGAGACTAAGAGGTACTTTCTATTTCGTTGATGAGTAGATATGGAAATACCTAAAATATAATTCACTATATAAAGGGGTCATCAGGTCATGGTCCCTAGGGCACACATTCCATTCTTTTCTGTCTCCCATCATCAGATAGAAATGCAGAGGGTTTCAAAAGGGTTCTTTGAAAGTCTGTCGGAAAGTGTGTAGATCTAGAAGACCAGATCCTACAGAGATCTGCAGCACTATGATTCAGGTACGCTTACGTTTTCATATTACTTCAGATTCTTGATAGTTTAACATAAACGATCATGGATGAAAGTGATTATCACGTACGGTTAGATCCAATAAGTGGTATAAGATGTTGAATTATCGAGAATCGTTTTGTTTTTTTATATATCCAGTATTTGGTGCTTCATGTATACTCTGGTTTAATTCTTGCAATAAATCAGTCGCCGATTGGTCTATTATTTAGATCAATTCTGATGTAAAACAACTGGTCGCTTGACTACGCCGTAGAAGCCAAAGTCAATTAGGTTAATTGTAAATAAAGTAGCATTAGAGCTATAGTTGGCCTTTTTTTTTTTTTTCTTCTTTTATTCTTCGGTTGCGGCAGATAGCAGTACATTAGGGTTACCAGCTTTTGTTTGGATTATATTAAAAAAAAAAAAAAAAAATAAATAAATTTATAAGATGCTGACCAATGTTAGCTTATGGGCGGCGCTTTACGTTTCACTACATGCTGATATGCATGTAAGGGTTATGTAGCCTTTGTTTGTTTTGGGTGGAGTTTTTTGGGTTTTTTTTTTAAGTCACATCATCCATCATATCTTATAAATCTCTTACCAATTATTTTTTCAACTAAAAACAAAAAAATATTAAATTATATTTCATTATTTCATTTTATCAACTTTATAACCTTCTTACCATTATTTTATTTATTATACTATTTTATTTCACCAATCAAATCATAATCTATACAAATTTCAAAACAAACATTTAACTTTCTAATCATTACTTCAATCAATTTATCTAAAAAACTCCAAACTCCAAAAAAAACTTCAACCCAAAACAAACGGAGCCGTAATATCCTTTAATTTTTTTTCGGCCCATTAAATAAATAATCACAATTAATAATAAAATGGAAATTGGACAACATGATCTGGTCTGACGTGTTGCTGACTGTTATTATTATTATTATTATTATTATTATTATTATTATGATCATCGTGGAACTTGGGAAATTCTTTTCCTAGAATTAATTAGATGGACATATTATTTAATAATCGATCCATATAAGATATTATGTTAAGATTTAAAGAAATAGGCGATCCATTTTGATAGACCTGTTTTAAAGGGTCAATACGGTACAATCAAACATTGATATATTGCGGTATTAGCATTTATTATGTCTTTTAGTGGATTTGTTGAAGTGATATGTCGTCAAAGTGACCTCTACGTGGAAATGGATTCACAGTGGGATGTAAAATGGTTTGTGCGTTTATAAATTCATACGGATAGTGTTCGGCCCAAAGGAAGGATATTGTTTGGTAAATTGTAAATACACTAATGGTGATAAATACGTGACAATTATTCGGTTCCATGTGGGTAATAGATACACTCCAAAGATTGATCTATTATTTGACAGGATTTATTGTCTGTGTTTGATCATTACGCCAAGATGTCAATTACGAGTTAATATTATTGTCCAAAGATGAGATATTAATGTCGTGCCGGTATCTTGTGATGGGAAAATACATCATACAATTGTTTGATTATGGATATTCTTCGGATCTTATATATGTTAGCCCAAGGTCATTACATTGTTTTCTGTATTCAATTATAAATTCGGCTTTAATCTGCTCATTTAAGCATTATATTGCTCCAAAATTGCTTATCATTTCAAGAGTTAGGAAGAACAAGTTTGTTCTTGTCATTGGCATTATGGATCTAGACTTGACATTTTGGTACGATCCTCTTAAACCTCTTAGTTAGGATAGTAAAGTCAAACACATTTGTACTTTGAGAAGTGAGAGTGATCAAACAGGTTGAGTCAAGTGATCTTACAGGAAGTCATTCTAGATACTCTTAGAAGTGGCATAAGGATTATGGTGACTATTTAGAAAATTTTGTATTCAATAGAGTTGCACAATGTCCAGGAAGAGAAGGACGAGGCATACCTTGCCATGTCTAAGTTAGTCTCTATAAGGCACATGGCTAATGCAACATAAGGGGCACACTATAGAAATGGCTCATTTGATTTCTAAACTTCAGGTCTTTGATTTGGATATCCATGATGGCCTTCTGGTGCAATTTATCATCCTTTCTCTTCATGCACAATATGGTAAATTAAATTTCCGTTGTAACTGACATAATGATTGGTGGGAGTTGAAGGAATCAATTTTCCCACTAAGTGCAAGAAGTGGAATGATTGAAATTTGGGCAACTAGAAAGTGCTAAATATGGTCACCAGTAAAGGTACAAGGCACAATAAAATTTAAGTTTAAGGAAGCTGTTGTATTCAACACTAGGGGCATAAATGACAACATAAGGATATTAGTTGTTTCTTATGTCAATAGGGAGGTACACAATGAAAACTGCTTGTAGTGTAATGCTTAATGAGCAAATTAAGTTAATTTTTTTTTTCCTTTTTGGTTTGTTAAGGAGTTGAGTAGATTTTTGTGCCTGAACACACTTGGTGGATAGATTCGGATGCTACTATGCACTTGAGCGTGAATATGTAGAGTAACTAGCATCATCAACCACCAGTTGATGTTGAAAGATACGTCTTTGGGGGTGATGCCGATGCAGTAAAGTTTAAGGCTATTCAGACACTAGATTGTTACCGAAGATTGAACATTTTCTACACTTGGAAGAGACTTATCAGACCGTCATTATGGCGGAATTCAATTTTTTTTTTCATTTATTGATTGGACAAATCAGGACATTCTTGTTCAATTAAGAATGATACAATGAGTCTTTTCCAGTATTCAGATTAAATATGTTCTAATCATTTGGCTTTCAGTGATAATCTAAATTTGGTGGATACCATTGTATCCTTAATTACACTCTGCATATAGTTTTCATGGCACAAATCAAATTTAACTGATGATGGTTCCTACATGGTTTGACATCAGCATTTATGGAAGATTTCTTGAAAGAGAATATAAAGGCTTGTGTCAGATGGAACATTTGGTCCTCTTGATATGTCAGATGGTTTTGTCTGAGTAGGTTGTATTAAAGGGTAACAAACCGACATAGGGAGATTATGTATTGGCTTGCTTTAAGTACGTCTTCGAATTGATACATATGGTCACTTGATGTCCATTCCCTACGGTATGTTGGAATGTTCAACAACAAAGTATCACATTCATAGACCATTATTTGCTCCTAATTACCTTTATGGCAGTCACTATGGAAAATAAAGCTAGCTGCTTCCATACTAGATAAATACCCATTAGAGCAGTAACCAAAACCCCATATGAAATATGGACTAAGAAAACCCAGTATTCAGTGTAATCATATTGGAGGTTGTCCAACTAAGGTTAGGGCTTATAAGCCAAAAGAAAGAAAATTGGACTTTGGTTAATAGTTATGTTATGTGGTGTTTTAAGAGATCCAGGGGTTTTAGGTTCTATGGTCCTACTTCCTTTTTTTAATTAGACGGGATCTACAAGGTTCCTTGAGGATATTGAGTTTGGGGGGAAGATAAGGTATGAAATATTGTCTTTAAAGAAGAGCCTACCATGACTCTCCCTACAGTGGCAGTTGGTAACAATTTGTTATTCCTGAAGATGTATACTATTGCTAGATACGGTTTATGACAATATTCTTAAACTTCTTCTTGAACTTCCAATTAGGCAACCTCAACATCCTCAAGAACCTATATATGAGCAACATGAGCATATGAGGTACCACATGAGAAATCATTGGCACTACAACTTAGGCACTCTACTAGAGAGATAAGGTCAACAATTCAGGATGATTATATTATTTACCTCCTTGAGCATAAGGATCATGGCATCATAGAGAACGATCCGTTTACCGTTCCCCAAGCCAGGGAAAGCTCTAAATCTCGTAAGTGGATTAAGGTTATGCAAAATGAGTGTTATAAAAGGCTTTCTCTCTGGTTTATTGAAAGGCCCTTTCAGGATAATTATGGCTCTACTAGCTCATATGGATTATGAGTTACATTAGATGGATGTAAAGACAATGTTTATCAGTGGTGACATTGATTTGGTGCTGCCAGAAAACTTTGCATTTGGTAACGCAAAGTATCTGGTTTGCAAATTAAAGAAATCCTTCGTTGAACTCAAACAGTTTTCATGTCAATGGTATGCTAGATTTCATCAAATAATCGTCTTATATGGTTTTGAGTCAAATTCACTTGATGAATATATCTACCATTGTTTAGTGGGAGTAGGTTCATATTCTTGGTTTAATATGTCGATGATATATTGGTTGTCAGTAACGATATAGATTTTGAATGTTAGACTTAATCCTTTCTCTCGTTCGGATTTGAGTTGAAAGATTTAGGTGACGCTAATTTAGTTTCAGGATCCATGTATGTCGGGATTATTTTTGAGGTGTTATTGGATCATTACAAACAAACTATATCGATAAAGTTTTCTTTAGAGATTCGACATGCTGGATTGTAAACCACATGGTACCCCTTTTTCTATGGGAGACAAGTTCAGTCTCAAACTGTGCCTTTTCTAATGATTTAAAGTAGGAGGAAATGCAGAAGATTCCATTTGATTCATTTATTATTTAGGAGTCTAATGTGTTCTCAAGTTTTTATGCGTCCGGTTATTACGTACATTTCAGTCATGTTGAGCAGATTCTTAAAAGATCCTGGAAAGGATCATTTGGTCGTAGCCTATAAGGAGATAAAGTACTTACAGAAAACCAAATAAATTATGCTCACATAAAATGAGTCTAAAAAGTTAGAGATCATTCGGTACACTGACTCATGTTTTGGTGGATGTAAAGATACATTTAAATCCATATAAGGTTATGTCTTCATTTTGTCAAAAGAAGTTGTTTTTCTGAAAAGTGCTAAGCAGACACTTATGACTTATTTGACTTTGGAGACAAAACTCGGGGCTTTTGAAGCCACTAGTGATGGGATATTGATGCGGAAATATATTTCACGCTGTGAGTTTTTGGTCATATAAGGACCAGTAAGGATTCTTGTGATAATAATTCCGCGGTGTTTTATCCCAACAACAACAACAACATGAGCTCATCAATGTCTAAGAACATTGATGTAAGGTTCCTAGTTCTTAAAGATAAAGTTCAAAGTGGAAGGGTGTCTATTAAAATTATCATGAAAAACTCTATTATTGTGGATCCATTCACTAAGGGACAACCACCCAAGATGTTCTTGAGCATACTGCTCATATGGGTGTCATGTTAGTTAAGGATGCTTTGGTTTAGTGGGAGTTTGTAACTGATAATGTTTTGGTTTGATATAGACACATTTTTCAGTTGTTTCAGTTTAAAGTTAAAGTTACAATTTACGGTTGTTTCTGCAGAAATTAAAGTTTTGTCATTTCACACTTTGATCTCGATATATGGTTTTGATCTCGTTAAAGTTTAAAGTTGGACCAGTTGGAAATGTACATGTTAAGATCACATGTCATGTTATTTTCCATGCTATGCATCCACATCATGATCCATGTCATTCAGTTTTGTTAGCATACGTGATCATTGATGGGTCCCGTCACGATAGATGTGACGAAGGCTGCTTTGGTTCTATGTTGATGGAATTGATGGACGGGATTGATCTCGATATATGGTTTTGATCTCGTTAAAGTTTAAAGTTGGACCAGTTGGAAATGTACATGTTAAGATCACATGTCATGTTATTTTCCATGCTATGCATCCACATCATGATCCATGTCATTCAGTTTTGTTAGCATACGTGATCATTGATGGGTCCCGTCACGATAGATGTGACGAAGGCTGCTTTGGTTCTATGTTGATGGAATTGATGGACGGGATTGGTTATTGATACATTTTTATGATGACAGCAAAGTTGAGCGCTCATTCGGTTATCTGATGATAAATAATTATAAGGTTACACATATAGCCCAAGTGGGAGATTGTTGGATCATTAATCCAACGTTGGGCTTATATGTGAAATAATTATTTGTCATAGACTGTCCATAAAGATTAGCTCGATATTAAAGTGATCTAATACGGTTTACGGTTGTTGGGCTATAATGTATCATTAGAGTGTGGGCCTTTTATGTGTAGAGACTAAGAGGTAATTTATGTTTCGTTGATAGGTAGAATTGGAAATACCTAAAATATAATTCACTATATAAAGGGGTCATGGTCCCTCGGTCACACATTCATTCCATTATATTCTGTCTCCCATCATCAGATAGAAATACAGAGGGTTTCAAAAGGTTCTCTGAAAGTCTGCCGGAAATTGTGTAGATCTAAAAGACCGGATCCTACAAGAGATCTGCAGCACTACGATTCAGGTACGCTTCCGTTTTCATATTACTTCAGATTCTTGATAATTTAGCATAAACGATCCTGGATGAAAGTGATTTATCACGTACGGTTAGATCCTACAAGTCGGACCTAGACGAATGTCGACTTCTGAAGCCGGCATTCATCCATACTCCGCCATGTCTGACACCTTGGATATTACCCATATTATCAGGCCAATCAGCTCGGAGCCGATGACAACAAGACAAAGGAAGAAATGAGTCCGCACTCCCCCACCCCTCATTGACAGCTGTTTTGCTGACTTATACATAATTATACTTAATTATATTCTTTCAATGTCTTGTCATGTTTTAGCTAAACCTCATTAGCACTTTGCCTATATATACTGGGTCATAGTGTAATAGAAAGAGATCTGAGAAATAATATACACAGAGTTACTCTGTCAATTTGTCGACTCACTCATCGTCTTATTCATAGCACAAGTCCGACCACCGTGGTTCATAATATCCTTCACTTCTCACTTGATAAATCATCTATAATTAGATATATATCCACTTTATATCATTGTTACCGCAAACCTGATATTTCCGACAATATCAGTTTATTTACATTTTACCTATAACTCAACAAATGAAACTAGAGCACCCACTTCCCTACCAAAAAGGAAAAAAGAGCATCCACGTGTTGGATTTGTTGTGGGCTTCCTATTCCTTTTACATAGTAAGTAGAACACTAAATCCTCTTACTAGATTGGACCAACTTTGAAATTGGTTGAGCCAAATTCCAAAACTATAGGAATATTATGGTCAACAAAGCTGAGAAATTTAACCACCAACTAAACTGGTTATGGTTGATGATATATATATTTATATATCTCGAGTCCACTTTATTGGCAGTGCAGTTGGACAACAAAAGTGTTTCTTGAAAATAGTATATGTTACATAAACATGTTTAAAAATCTTGTAGTTTGAAAGCTATACTATTAATAAATTAATAATAATGTTTTATCTAAAACACTTAAATTCTCTAACTACTTTTGTATAGCATCGAAAGAGTGTCGTTTTCGAAAAAGGATGAAGCCAAAAATTTATTTACGAGTGGGTTATGAGTATTATTTTTGGATAATTGAATATGCTGGAATAGAATAACTTAATTTATGAAATAAATCGAATGATATAAGTGTAATTTTTTTTGTCCGGATGAGTTAAGCCCCTCGCCATTAGATGTACCTCTGTCGTTGTCTAAAAAACAATGTAGCGTTCAAAAATTTGAGGCATCAATTAATTCAACTACTTTAGAATGTCATAGGCAATGTTAGACAACTTTTACGAAGAATTGTGATTACTTTTCGTATTTTCGACTAATATTATTATGTATAATAATTCACCGGTTCAACCAGTTTCGATGCCTTTAACGGATTAATTACACTATGATTATGATGATATGATGTAATTTGTAAAATGAACAATTTTATACTTCTAAGTTGGTGATGTAGTCGCTGACATAACATTCTTCTTCATTGCATCCATTCCCACATTTGTTACGAATCAACTCAGATGTAAAAGGATCAATCTTTTGATTAAACTTGCACGGAACATCCAATAGGATCTTCGAATCCCGAACATCGTCGCGGGTCCGGCTATCTTCCCTGCTCATTATAGTCATCGACGAGCAAAAGGGAAAACCTCCGCTCCGATACCAAATGATGTAGAAGATCTACAATAAACGGATACAATGAGCTAATCCAAGCTCAAAAATAATATCATTCTCAAAAGAGAATAGCATTCAATATTCAAGATTATATTCTGCCTTAATATTTAGGATGCTTAGACTATTTATAGGCTTAAAAGCCATTTAATTAAAAACTTAAACTTAAAATATAGCCCACATGCTAGACATTAGATTAAAACATAAATAAAATGGTAGACGTGATTCTCCTCACGTCTAGAATCAGAATGAAGATTCGTTTCTTGAATGTGGCACTTGACCATTTCGCTGATTGGGCAGACACAGTTGAGGAGTTTTTTTGTGCAAATGGACATACCGGAGAAATTGAAATGCAAAATAGCATCTTACGCCATGGAAGGAGAAGCTGAGCATTGGTGGCAGCAGCTACAACTTGATCGACTTGAGGTTGGGAAATCAAAGATTTATTCATGGGAAAAGATGAAGCATATTATATTCAAAAACTTTTTGCCCACCAACTGTTTGAAAAGAAGTCCCGCACACTGTTACCACAGCAACAGGGCTGAGAGTGATGTGCGCAGCATGTCTAAAAGACACTACCACTCCAGAACAGCCACAACAAGCAAAAATATGGGAACAATTATGGATGATTTGAAACAAATTGAAACAACCACACCGGTTGTACGTCAGGTGCAGCAAGTTGAAGAGGGAAATGAAGGAGATAAACAACTAATAGCTGATACATTCGCACCCGCCAAGTGTTCGATAAAAGCTCCCAGTGTCAGACAAGATGGCGTAAGTGATTCAGAATTTCTGTATGCAGCTAGAGATGATTCTTTCAAGCACACCAATGAGCTTCAACATTTGGATTCAAATACCATGGCTCCTGAGTCTTGCCTACCAAATTCAGTTGATGGCTTTGAAACTAAAAGTGTTACTGCGTATCGTAATATTGGAGCTGAATATGAAGATGCAAATACAATTAAGACTCTGATTACTAGTTCTCAAGTGGTGCCCATTAACCCATCCATCTTGGAGTTGATGAATCCCAACTCGTTGGTTACTAGTTTAATTAACAAGGGCACCTTAGAATATAGTACGGAATTCAGTAATGCAAATGGAGAACAGCCTCATGGAAGAATTCCTTCGGAGATTCAAGACATCGATTTCGTTGTTGGTAAGATACTAATGCTCAATTTTGATCCTGGTGGTGCTAAGACCAACAATCCATCTGTAGAACCACGGCAAGCTTTATTGGCCAAAAATGAAAGAATAGAACATGATGTTGATGGTGTGAAGGGACAAGCATAAGACTTAAAAGGGAATGTTTCTGCTGCAAAACCTATAGTTCAAATGCAGTCCAAAGAACTAATGTCATCAACAGGGTTGGTTGAGATTGGCATTGCTTTACAAGATCTTATGTCTTACAAGCTTGATGACCAACATAAGGCTAGAAGGTCAAATTTGGCAATCAGTATTGGTGTGGTCATCAGTCCATTTCCAGGTGGAAATATAAGCTTGACATATCTAATCTTTAATGAGTGTATGTGTTTTTGCTATTTTGTTGCTAAGATTTTATCATTCTTAATTGATCCGGGTGGGGATCTATGTATTGCGAGATTAGGAGAGTTTCAAAATTACCTCTTTCTTAGCTACAACATATTATGAGACTGCACCAGTTTGCGAAATGTAGTTGCAACAGAAGTTGCGTTGATTTGGAGCGTCAATGCCATCCAAGGAAATGGTGATCGGGGTTTTCAAATGACGATCAAGGACTTAGCAACTGAGAGAAAATTACGCTATTTGTATATGAGGCTTGGGAACCCAGTTGATAGTTTGATTCGCTTTATGTGGGATCTGTTCCTGACTTCTTTTCTTAGTTCGGCTCTGGTGTGGAGACTCTATGCTGATATGCGGATCGGTCAAATGGTATTTTGGATGGTAAACTACATATATCCACTGACGTTAGCTATGCTTTTTGTGGGATATGCTTACACCAATATTGTTGTTGAGACAAGCAGTGGCTATGTATGTGTTGTGAAAAGGGTAAACAAGTACCGAGGAGCCGTGAAGTTCAACCCAACAACAGGACATCAATTCAGACCCAGTCCTACAACTCAGGCTTACTCCATGTATTTTGCAGTGGCTCTAATGACTGAAGGATGGGCCAACGAAGGCATACACCCTTTTTGTGCAGTCTATGCATCCTCCTTACGAGAGACTTATGGCCAAGAAATGTGTGATTCAAACTTGTGGGAGTTGTTTACGAGATTTTCAATAGACAGGGCAGGCCTTTTGGGTGTAGAAAGTTTTGTGCATTGGAATGTCTCTGATGTTATGTCTATGGAATGCTTACTGAACACGGTGGCGATGGCTCCTCCAGATGAAACTAATTTAGGTCTAATGGTTGTGCTCATAAACGACATACGGAATGAAGGAAGAATGTATTGTGGCTTTTCAGAAAAGCAAGTTTATGTTGGCCTGTTCCTTCACCAATTGGCTAAAAATCGAATGAATGAATCACAAAAGTTCACAAATGATTACGTGAAAAATCTTTTGGTGACTTCCATTCATGATGACCTGCAAAGAATTTTCAGAAATTATGGTTCCATCACCAATGTAGTTGTCATGAAATATGCTAATGGGACCTTTGGGTGCTTTGACCTTGATGCTGCAAGTGTACAAACTGTTCGACTTTCATGTGGCATACTTGTTATGGGAAGGTTGGAATGATGAGAACAACGTTAATATGGAAAGGAAGTTCATATTGGTGGACCTAAGTCGTATTATAATTGACTCATGTGTGAAGATTTGGTGCAAGAATGGTCAGACTAATGAGGCTTTGAAATTATTTTACAAGATGATGAATGAGTTCGATCCACCAATGAATCTCGATGGTGAGCTTGGGAGGCCTCAATACGAATTCCTACGAGATCGCTCGTGGGCGAGCTTTCCGAATAGGGGTATGGAGATGATGTAGTACATCATAATAGATATTACCATTTTATTTATGTTTTAATCTAATGTCTAGCATGTGGGCTATATTTTAAGTTTAAGTTTTTAATTAAATGGGCTTTTAAGCCTATAAATAGTCTAAGCATTCTAAATATTAAGGCGAATGTAATCTTGAATATTGAATGCTATTCTATTTTGAGAATGATATTATCTTTGAGTTTGGATTAGGCTCGTTTTATCCGTTTATTGTAGATCTTCTACATCAGTTGGTCTATATCATTTAACTAATCCACTTCATAATTTACATAAATTAAGGAGGTCTTTATTTGCACCACACCAAACTTACCGTTGCACCACATTAAAATAAAAAAAGATGTAATTTACTTATTACCAATCATTTTTTACTACCACCAAAGTATTATATCATCATATATTCATCCAATTTTTTTCAATCTACAAAACACTCCCCCTCCCTTGCTCCCTCGGTATCTTCATTCCCTAATGATATACCCGAACTAGATTGGGGCCCAGTTAATCTAGAATAGGCCTATTTTCATAGTCCAATAAACAGATCTTGGGTCTCCCTCCCCTTAGTCGGCAATCCGTCGCCGGATCCTACCCGATGTTCGTAAGCCGGTCCCCTCCACTCCGTGTGATTTCTACCCTATCATCAGGCTGGTTTCAAGACAAGTCGAATATGAGTTCGACCTACAAACGAGTCCGCTGTCCGTCATACTTATCTAGACAGTTGGCCGGTCCACCTGTATTATCTTTATAAATATCTCTAATTATATTTTTTTAATTGTCTTGTCATGAACAGTAGACCGACTTAGTCGACCGACTTTGTCCTAGTCAATGTAATAGAAAGGGGCCAAGAACTAATACAAACAGAGCCACTCTGTCAATTTCTCGAATCACTCGTGTTTACCCTCATAAGCATCATTCGACGGCCTTGTTCTTCATATCCGCCACGTTCTCCCCGGAGAAATCATACATACACAGCTATATATCCACGAAATATATATGATACCGCAAATATGGTATTTATCGCATTATCACCTAAAAAAAAAAATCTTCTTCTTCTTCATTCAAAACCACCGCCCTAGTTAGGTTTCCGGCCAAATCCTCCGCCACGACCACCGGCCAAAACACTCCCCCTCTCATTAAACCGTCCACCTCTTTTGCTCCTTCATTCTTTTTTGTAGTATCTTCAACCCCTAAAAATATAATCATCGTCTTCATCATTCAAAACCACCGCCACCGCCCCTACTCCGGTTATGTTTCCGGCCAAATGGCGCCGTCTATTATTACCACTATTTTCTCCCTTTTCAAACCTACTGTCCGAAAATCCATCGGGGCTTCTCTATAGATTTGTACGTAGCCGGAGCATTTAACGGATTCAAGATGCTTCTCCAGTTTGACATAAATGATAATGGCAAAAAAGTCTACACTACTAAGAAAGAGACTCCTCATGGTTTGGCCACACAGTCTGCTCATCCAGCTCGATTTTCTCAAGACGATAAGGACTCGAGGCTGAGGGTGAATCTGAAGAAACGGTTTGGTTTGCTTCCAATCCAACAATCCCCACTACTGAGTTCCTCATGTTTTTGCTATCAAAGGTTCCTGGTGTGTCCACACAAAAAAAAAAGTTCCTGGTGTGTGATGCTTAACAATTAGACCGGCTTTATTAATGTTTGTGTTTGGTTTCTGTAACCAAGGATCATTGTGTTTCTTTAAAAAAAAAAATTCCGGCCAAATCCTCTGCCGCTGCCGGCCAAAACATATTTGTTGGAGGGAAATAACGGGGTGTGTTGGTGGGGTGTGGGATATAAGGTAAGTGAAATTGAAGGACTAATTCGTAATAAAAAAAAGTTAGTGTGAAAATAGTTTAAAAGTGTAGTATGAAGGTAAAAGATGTGGTGTAAAATATAAAGTGATATAGCGGTAAATTTGTTGTGGTGCGAATAAAGGCTCCCTAAATTAATTGCTAAAATTTCAACCATAATGTGAAACTACTACGTTGGAAATGTGATGTTGGCCCAAAAGTGAATGTTTAAAGTGTTGGCCCAAATATGAGAATGGTTTAAGACTTTAAGTAAACTACTTAACTCACCAAAAAATTGGTCCAAGAAAAAAACTGAAAAAAAAAAAACGAGAAATAAGAAACAAATTTGCGGGATCAATTAGCATCCTAAATTGTTTGGGCCACCACGATTGTAACAACCAAAAACTTACTTTAGTCACCATGATTATTTTTCGGAAAAGAAAAAATCACGTTCTTACCCTTGAACGCCACCACGTGAGGGACAATGGTGTATAATTTCAGTGACAACTGATGTTTTCTTTATATAACGAGTATCAGTTGCAGTAACGTTGTTGGAAGCGTCAGTGACAATGACATTTATACATGCGATGCTGAAGTAACTTTATGATACCTAAGTGGTGGGGGTTTAAAAGGTCACCAACTCCTACATGTTATTTTAACTTTACCTTAATAATAACTAATTAAAATAATAAACCTATAGTCTGATCTTTATCCTACATAACACTTGTGTCATTGTCAAATAATTGTGATTTAATTAGTCTAAACAAACAAATACATCCACATGATAGAATGAAACACAATGACTCAGTTCCAGATACTTGATTCCCCCCACTTTTATTATTTAAATAAAAAATTATTCCTGTTTGTATTTTTTTTTTCATAAAACATGTTTGGTCTCAATGTATTTATATAAGGGTTTTCTATAAAAACAAATTTATTTAAAGGTTTTAATAGACATGCATAAATTTTGTTGTTTAGGTTCAAATATGTGTGTGATATTGGTTAATATGTATAGTCACATACACAAGTCAACTGATCGAGAGCACCGTATGTCACGTGATGAGGATTAATCAGCATTTACGTATGACACTATCTCTATGGCGTCCTAACCAAGATGAGCAGGGGTCCTTCATGACCAACTCGATCTTGAGATATCCGAGTTAAGGGTTACAATAATTACCCAATTCTTTGTTGGCAATAAAAAATTATGAACGAAGTCCACATGATGAAATATTTTAATAGCAATCATTGGGTTATCATTGATGATATATACATTTTTTTAAAGTAGGATATATATAATTATTGTATATTCATTTATAAGGATAAGTGATAGATTAGGTTGAATAACAAACTGATTGTCATTAAAGAAATAATATGAGTACAATATATTTATATAGGGAGCCAACAAGGCTATAAACGTAAATATAAATAATATAAAATAATATCATCTAATAATAAGTCTTCCATGAATATCAGGCGCAAACATTATACACGTAGAGGTGTATTATTACATAAATTCACTTAGTATTGTTATTATATATATAATATATAATATACATGTAAATGCACAAATGAATCATTGTCCATATATGCGTTCAACATGTATACGTCAAAACCAACAGTTGACCGATGAAGTGTAATTAACCCGGTGTATATAAAATTTAAAAAGATAAATCATACTTAATCGGTATGAGTATATGAAAAACGAGAATGAATTATAAAACACGTAGAACATGTTATCTTTTGAAATATGTTTTATCCATGCAAAAGCTACAGGGGAGAAATTATATGAAAGAGAAATGTTAGTGATATCGCATCGATTGAATCTACTTTAAGGATACCACACTGGTGGCATTTGAATATTTGAAAAGTCGACATAAACTCAACATTTGAGTTCGCAGAGATCGAATGTTCATTTTCTACTTCCGTAAAGTCAAACCTAACAAAAAATGTGGTGTCACGGTAGTTCAGTGAAGTACGATTAACAAAGTCATATCGAAAACATCTCTCAAGATGCAATGAAATTAAAATTGTTTAATTCAAATAGTGACACTAAAAAATTATTGACCGATGATGCTAATGAGTTCCTGAGAATATTTCTTGTTCGCAGCATTTTGCAGGCAAAACATGCCATATGTCCGAAATGACGTAAGTCTTCAGAAAATTGTGCAATGATAACAAGCATCATCTTCACATAGTTATGTCCATTGTATTGCAAGGTTATGTTAGATCACCGTTTTGTTGTGACAAATTTATTTAGACTACAATTTAATTACAAACAACCATTTAAATATGAAAATAATGAAATCTAAAGTAAACTTATAAATTAACTTGCATATTTACTAACAAATTTACGTAGGGAGTTGTTAATGACACCACAACGTATTAATTTCAACCTCTACAAAATGAGCCTACCCTAAGCTATAATGTCACGATTGATTCATTGTGATGTCATTAACAACGGCGCCGTTCATATAATCTCTTTTCATCAAAAAAGTTTTACTTAGTTGGAAACAACTATACTGTAAATATTGTGACGTTGGTCCCAAAACAAAAAAATGTGATAAGTAAAACCACTTTACTCATCAAAAATTGGTCCCAAGAAAAAAATGAAATGACAATAATGAAAAAACTAAAGTAAAGAAATAATTTAGTGGGGTTAAAAGTTTCCCATTACCTAAATGCCATAAATTGACCTTTATCTTTATAATAATTCATAATTGATGTTTTCGGACATTGTATTGGTAATGTCATTATCAAATTATCATGTTACCTATAGGCTAAACTAGTATGGACACGATAATTAACTAAGTTCCATGTACTTAATTATGTATTCCTCTATTATTAATACATATATTAAAAAAATACCATGTTTCTTGTTGAAGTATCATCTCTTTCGAAAGATTAAGCTGATTGAACATTTAGATAACTAGCATATTAAATATGACAACATGCCACCTCGGGTGTAAGCTTACTTATTGAGTCAAACAAATCAGTAAAACGGTGATGATCAAACACGGCTCGAGTTTGTTCTGGCATGGAAAAAATTATTGGAGATCGGTTCGACTAAGTTCTAATAATTAATACTCATGTTCGGCTCAGTTTTGGCTAAATCACATATGAGTGAGTATTTCATGATCGAGTCGAGCGTCGAGCTGCTTTTGAGGGGCTCAGATCGTTTACACTTCTACCTGCGTAAACATGTCACACAAAGATGTATAAAATGCACTATAAAAAAACAACGAGGCCCAACACTTACATAATATAAATGTGAAATCAAAATTGACAGATATTTTTGAACTCAAGACATTGTGATATGATATCATATTGAATAATCATCATATCCGTCTCCGTCACTTTAATCTTTTAGAATAGATGGTAATTCAACATTTCAATTCATTTGTAGCATTCATAGAGTTGATTAAAACGACACACTATTCAGAAACAACATAAGTTTACATTTTTTATCACGATATATATATAACATAATCCTTATAATATAGACACATCATAATCAACGGTTCAAAAACACGATGTGTCACTAATTATGTCTGAAAAATTGAACAATAATATCACCCTTATGAAAATATTACTTTTTGTATAGTTCTATGATAAAGTGTTTTGCCACTTGAGAAATTTATCAATATTGGCAGTTTGGCACATTACCAACTTAATTATTAATTAAAAAGTGACATAAGCCACGGTTTAAAATGTAATGATCAAGGACCCCATTTAATAAGATATTTTGTTTCAAAATTTGAATTGATCATGTATGTTATTAATGTAACAATGACATTACTCTAAAACATATCTAAGAAAAAAAGGTCCTACATAACATTATTTCTAGCTACTGACGATCTTATTTAAGCAAGCTAGACTTGAACTTTGATAGAAACTTGATTTTCAAAATTCCAATTGAACTGATCGACTTTTAAAGGCCACCTTTTTTTAAATAAAAAAAACATATAATAGGCTTTCTCAAATATATTTTTGATGTGTATGGGATAAATGTGATATCATGACTTTAATGGGTCAACTTAATGTATGTATATATAACTGAAATCATGTAAATTTATTGATGAATTAATCAACAGATCGACATTATTGTATAATTAGAGTGTGATTACCAAATTGATTAAAAAAAAAGTTTTTGGAATTATTTGCTGCTTCGCTGTTGTCCTACGAAAACACACGTGTAATTAATAGGCATCATTAATTTATATAGAGGTTTGCAATATAGCTGCCCTAAGGTCAAGGGCACATAGGAGCTTTAAAAAATATACTACTTTATCAAATAAAAAAATCGACCTTGTCAGAATCGATAATTACCGGTTCTTATTAACGAATATCGTTTTTAGGTTTTAGGACGTTCGATTCTAGGATCTATTATAGAAAACTTGAACTTTACATTAGTAAAAAATCATTGTTAGATCTCGTGTCATATGTAAATCATCAGTCCATTAATTTAAATCTCCTGATAGATTTATCAGATGTTTTTAAGCCTACGGTTTAGATTAGAGCCTTTAAAAAATCGAAACTGATATTATTCTAGTATGATGTGACCATAAATAGTTGTGTGATTCCTTTGAAAGAGTTTTAAACACATTCAAAACGCATAGTTCTTTGCCACAACTGCTATAGATCTGTACCATTAGATGGATGAATTAATGATTTTTTTTTTTACTACAAAAGACATTTATTGACAAGTGGGACCGGGCATACAACTATCATAAAATGGGCCCCGATTTATATTGATACCTTTGGCTTTTTATGCTAGTGTGTCGGACCCAGGTCGGTTTGTGGGCCCATTTTGACTCAGCATCTATGAGTGAAATGTTGACAAAACGACGACGTTGTAGGGACTATATATGTGTTATCATGGAAATGTGGGGTGTTATATACATACATCGGAGTGAGTGATTACTTAAAAAAAGCAGTAGCATTAAATGGGCATTGGTTTGGGTAATTCAACTTTATCATTTTGCAATTTAGTCCTCCAAAATGTTTGTAATGCGAAATTGGTAATGTTAGTTTTAATAAACGACACAGAGTCCTAAAAGATAGTATAAAGTTCAAAGAAAAGATAGCGCTGTCATATTTTCAGAAGAAAAAAAAAACGAAGTTGAGATTTTCTGTAGAATAAACAATAACAATTTTCACTTTCTGAAAATGAGAAATATCCGAGTAACCTAGAGTCTGGAGGGGAAGTTTTGCTTTGCCTACACCTGGACGTGGACGGTGTGGCACGGTCTACGCCGTTTGTTTTTAAATTTGATTTAAATTATGTGATTCGATCCAGATCAATTCGGGAGACAAGTCGTTTTTACTAGCAATGACTTCCTCTTTCATTACTTCATTCTTTCCATTTATACCCCTCTCCTTTGTTCTCGGTTACTCATCAAATGACACTCAAAACACTTCAAATGCAGAGGCTACACAAAAACTTCCCAGTGTGGGGTGTAAACATAATATATACATGTAAACATATAATATACATGTGTACATAGGAATATGTCTACAAACATATGCATGCATGCACACATATATGTGTAGTGTTTTGGTCCACGTATATATATATATATATATATATATATATCAAAGCCCAAAAATTTATATTAAATACGTATAAATATACATGGTGAAGTTATTTACTATTTAGAGAATCTGTAATTTTGGATCTATATGATATATAAAATAACATAGTTGGAGAAAGGGCACTTCATTATGCTTGTGAATCACCCAACCAAAGAAAATTATTTAATCAAAATCTCAGTCTGCATGTTCCTTGTAAATCTGTATACAGCCTAGCATATTAATGAGAGGAAAAAATAACCACAATGTGTAGTTTTTTTGCAGAGAATCTAAAGCACAAGTTTTTACACATATTGAGATTCTCTTATATAAACCACAAGTGATTATATATATAGACGTTAAGTTCAATGGTCTAACAAATTAACTTTTATATATATATATATCTCAGTACATATGGAGTACATGTATCTAGTACGAAGTTATAATAGCAATTTAAGTATTATAATGATAATTAGGCGTGTATATATATACATAGTCGGTTGCAGGAATTTAGGATGCGTGTCATAAATTGTCAGACATTTTTTTTTATAGGAAAACCAACATATTTTATTGAGCCTGATCCGTTAAGGAGGCGGAGATTACATCAAACGAGGGAAGAGCCCCCCAAGACACGGGACCCGCAGCCGCAACATCATGCCTAGCTAGAAGCTGTGCCGGAACGTTGCCAGCTCGCTTAACAAAAAGAAACCGACAAAAAGCAAAAGTAGCCGAAGCTAAAAGGCAGTCACGAGCTAAGCATCCAAAGACAGATAAGTCCTCCGAGGGTCGAGACAAGGCCTGAACGCAAGATAGACAATCAATCTCAAAAATCATTGACGAGAAGCCAAGTCGACCAGCCTCTGCCAAAGCCAGCAGAATCGCACGCATCTCCAAAAGTTCTGGTGAATCGCCCGGGTCAAAGTGATAGGAAAACGCAGCCACAATGGATCCCACAAAATCTCTACAAATCAGCCCGATACCCGATCCTGCATCTGCCACCGAGGCATCTGTATTACATTTCCAGCACCCTGAGGGTGGTGGACTCCACGCAGCCGGGTGGGTAGTCCCTGTTCGTGCTTCTATAGCGCCACTCATCGTCTGACGATATTCTTGCGCCGCTGCTTTCGAAGCCACAACAACTCGTGAAACATAGATAGGCGCGTCCTCAAAAACAGCACTACAGCGGGACTTCCAAAGGTTCCACAATGTCATACAAAACTTAGACACCTCTTCCCCTATGAGACGCTCAAGAAGATCCCCAAGAAATCTCGGAACCCTGAGGACTGTTGGATCAACAGATTCCCGACAGGGAAGGCTCTCCAGACCGCCCTGGCGGCGTCACAGTCGAACAAAACATGCCACATAGTTTCTCACTCACGGCCACACGCCAGGCAAACACCATCTCCAAGCTGCCGCTTAAGGAGATTCTCCCTGATAGGCAAACACCCCTGTAAACATCGCCAAAGGAAGTGTTGCACTCGCGGCGGGACAACCACTCGCCAAACACCACGCCAGACCCTATCCGGCCCAACTGAGGAAGATCCACTGGCCTCAGAATACTCCCCTCCCCTCAAGCTCAAGGATAAGAAGTACCCTGACTTAACCGTATAACACCCCTTCCGATCATAATACCATATACGTCTATCCTGGTGCGTAGGTCCAACAATAGGGGTCTTGAGATTTGAGAATCGCATCCACCTCCTAAGGATGGAAAGTCTGCTGAAGTAGGGGGACGTTCCACTGCCGCCCATCAGCCAACAGCAGATCATGCACTAGAGTATTTGTCGGTAATGAATGGGAAGCATGTATAATACGGAATGAAGAAGGCCGAGAAATCTACGCATCGTGGAAGACAAAAACCGAGTGACCATCCCCAATGCGCCAACGCATGCCAGACAATAACAAATCACTCCCCTCCAACAAGCTCCGCCATAGAAACGTAGGGCGTCGCCCCAAGCCCGCGGCAAAAATCGTCATGCCCGCGGCAAACCAGTTTGAAAGTACTCATCACTTCAACTATCCATAATCATGATGAGACGACAATCAACATTTCTTTCAAGAGGGATGATGTTGATCACAAACAAAGCTTCTATTACTATATTTTACATTTTGATTGTATTTTTGGGGGTCTTTTATTTTTTTGGAGGAATAGGGTCTTGTCTCTTTCCTATGCGCAGGATTTTCCCACACCGGGTTTGCCACGCATAGGTTTTAAGGAGGCAGCGCTATGCTTCGTCTACGTAATTTGATATAAGGGGAGGGTCAGGATACGGCTTTGTACGAATCTTTTCTTTTCTTTCTAATAAAAGGCTTCGTTCATTAAAAAAAAGTATTTACATGATTTATTACGTCGATTTAATATCGTGAGACCTGAATAGTGAGACGTTGCAATTATACATGGTGGAATTGACGGTATTTCCGTATAGACTATACACTCATGTAGTGAAATTAAGACATGAGGTTTCTGAATAAGGATAGGTTTATACCAATAAACAGGGGTGGATCCATAAATATTTTCCACACATTTTTCATTTGTAAAATAAATTAACATTTACATTATATATTTTTACATAAGTCTACATAAATTATATATTTACATTATTTCACCACACATTTTTCATTTGGAAAATAAATTAACAAAATGAAAACATTAACAATCACAAAGTGGTGTTAATCAAGTGATATTATATACAGTATTTCCTCAAAAAAAAAAAAAAAAAAATAAAATTATATACAGTAGAATTTTACAGGCAGATCTATGAAAAAGGAACTTAAAACTTAAAAGTTGTCGTTTTAAATACTCCAATGTAAAAATTGACGAAATAACTTTTTTATTTTGGGACCAAAAAAAATTCCAAAACTTTAAGACTCCATACTATTGGGCAAAATTGACTAGACCTTTTCTAAAGTGATATTCATATTGTGACAAATGACTTAAAAGAAGATGCCACCGTGTGAATAACGTAGTGCAATAATAATAAAAAAATTATTTTGGGTGTAACTGTGGACTTGGAAGGTAACTCTATATTACCATAATAAAAAGAGAATGATATGTCTATATTATTTGGTGTGTAGAAAATATAGGTAAAATGATAAGAATCACATTTTAAACAAACATTAAAAACCTAACAAAAAGGTAATATCTCGTTCGTTAGTTGATAACTATGTATCTATTACGTAAACAAAATGATAACTGTTATGAAATAATATCGTTGATAGATTATCTATTATTCTGATTGATTTACGTAGATTTGAGATTAATTCAGATTATTGTGTTCACATTATAATCTCTACTATAAATACCCTCTTATACTATTGGAATAAGATACAAGCAATTCTCTCTTCTTCTATACTTGTATTTTCTCTTGTTCTTCCACCAATATTTTCTTAGTTTTATAACACGTTATCGGCACGAGTCTCTAACCACGTCTCAAATCATCGAAATTGTTTTGATTGTTTTGATGAAGTTTGGAAACCTTCGAAAAAAGAAAAACCCCACAAGAATCACCATTAATAGATTGCGAGAAGGACTCAAGTCGATCAATTGATATATTTTATATCTACACATCTCGATACAGGTAAACATTAAGGTAAAAATTTGATTTATTTAAATTATTTATCGTGATCAATTCTATTATTTTATAGATATATGTAATATTGATGCTAGTGGTATTGACATCATCAAATCATGATGGATCAATTCAATACCACTTAAGAAAAAGATATGAGTAATACTCATCGGTGAATATATGAAGCCTTGATGGCTGTATTCCTTAGACAAAAGAGTTTGTCTTTTGTGCAAATTGAAAAAGGAGGTATGATCACATGAAGTTGATCAATGTTTGAAATGAGTATATAATGGATCAGAAATCTATATGAAAATAGAAAGCTCGTAAAAGTGAATATAAAATTCACATAAGTGGGCATGTCAAAAACCGATGAAAGTGAATATAAAATTCACATAGATAAATTTCGAACGTCGAAATACCGTGAAAGTGAATTTGAAATTCACAGAGAAAAAAAAAGTACAGACATGTCATTCATAGAAATAAATTAGGACTCAAAGTCCATAGAGAAAGACATATTCCACGAGTGTTCTGAAATTCAGAGATAAGAAATCTACTGAATATAGCATGAGATTTCATAACCATAATCGATGAAAAATTAAATCACTTTTTATCATGATGATATGCTCGTAGAAGCAGCAATATCAATCAAAGTAATTTATGATGTATATGAAATTGATTATGATTTCGTATCATGAATAAAAAAATAATAATCCACTGGATGTGGAATTATGAAAATAAATTATGAGTCCCAACCAAATTATAAGAGTTCATACTTTATAAAGAACGTGACTCAATTTATAAATATTTGGAAATATTTTGTTATGGTCGTGGAAGATGACATTATTGATACAGTCCTAACAAAATTGTTTTATATGATTAAAACAATAATAATGACAAGAAAACAAAGTAATCTTTTAGAAGATTACGCCACATGTCAAAGTTAGTGGCGATTTATAGAAATTGTTTATACGATGCATTTAAACTTAAGCATCGTTTATTTATAAATAAATTGTTTATTGTCTTGGCCTTATTTTGATACGGCTAAAGTATTTTGTGATATATATAGTAGCTTTAGAATTTTATTTTATCGATTGTGTATAATTGATACGTGTGACTAGTTTTCTTCAAGAAGAACAAAGGAAAATAATTGTATCATCATGTATTTTTGGTAAGTAAATCTTGTTATTTGACCACAATAATAATATATGATTCTCAATCGCTAGATTAATCAACGTGTATATTACTTTTGCAATCATATTCATATTAATTAAAGTCATTTTAAATAGTTAAAATTAAATAGATTATATTTTACATGATTGTGTACGTAGTTGTGTTAATCACTTACGTTGTGCGCATATATGATCTTTATTTGTTACGACGTGAGAATGTTTTATACGTTGCTTTATAATTTAGCAATATATTTCTCACTATAAAGTTGATATGATATGAAAAATAAGAATATGATGTTGTCATATCATTTTGCTAATTTGATTTATATTACCCATAACCTTACAATAATTGCATGATCATTGAGGCAATTAATGCATTCATTGAATTTTTTGGTAAAAGTGCTTGCATTGATTTTAATAAATAAAATCATATTTGGTTATTCAATGAAAAGATTTTATTTTGCATGATTATTGTAAGAGTAGTGACAATCATTAATGTGATTATTTATACTTATATTTATTACAAAATATTCAACCTGCGTTTTTAAAAATGAATACCATGTATATGGTCTTTGATTGTAAGGCACATTTGCTCTATGTTATTATCATATTCAAAATTTGTTGTCTAGTTGTGATAAGAATGAATATGACAACATATTATGGTGCTTTATTGGTGAGTGAAATTATTCATAATGATTGATTCACGAATTGTAATACTGGATAATTGTCTCTCGGATCCACTAGCATTTACAATATCAATTTGATTTGCTTGAACTGATATCTATCTATATATATGTTTTAGAAGGTCTATAAAATCAATTACCCAATTGAAAACCCAGACCCGGATTTCAACCCATTTATTAACAATTGCATTCCCTTACGCAAATTTAAAAAAAAAAAAAGTAGTCAAAATCTTCTCACATCTGATTGATTACTATTTAAATCTCTTATATTGCCATAATAACTGAATTCAAACAATCGAATTTTGAATATTCAAAATTGACTTCTAAAATCCATTAATAGTGTCCACCCCCTTAAATACAGTCAAATATTTCTCATATCTTATTGATTACTTCTTAAATCTCTCATATTACCATAATTACTTTATTCAAACTTTGAAAATTTTGAAAATTCAAATTTGCCTTCTAAGATCCACTTATAGTGTCCACTCATCATTTGATTCTTTTCGGATGAAATGGCAGGGGAGCATGGATGGGGTTTCATTTCAGAAAAGTATGTAGCGCAACGCGTGTCGATTTTTTTTTTTTTTTTGGTTGTTTTTTGTTGTTTTTTTTTGATAATTTCTTTGAACTTTCTTATATTGTAACAATGCCCTAATTGGAATGCATTTTACTTTTTATTTTTTATTTAGCTTTAGTAATGGTTGAAACAACAATGTAGGTAAGAAAAAAATTCCCTCATTTGTTTGAAATGAGAGTTCTATTGTGCTTTACATATTTAGTTGATTTTTTTATGCTTGATTTATTTTTGTTATCAATTTATTATTTTAAAATTTTGATACCTAAAAGCAAAAAGAAATTTTGATACCTCTTTTGTGTGTAAAGGTGGACAAGTTCAATGTGTTCTAAGTTGACCAGAAGCTACATTAATCTTTTGGCCAAATTGATTCTTCGGTTTGGTTTATATGTTTAATGATATAGTACTACGCAACGGTAATGTGTTCCGGGTATTACTCTGTTTCATGCTCGCTACAACGTGGTTACTACCGTAAGGTATATTAATTTTCAATCCAAAGCAATATTTTCACTAACAAATAAGTTATGTTTTAATGGTTTTTTAGCAGTTTTGTAGAAGTTTATATGAAATTCTCAGAACCATTTGTAGTTTTGGGATACACATATTAATTCGAACATACAGATTGGTGTACAAGAAAATGCATTGTAGAACGAAGCTGAATTGACCTTATAATTAGTTGAGAAATGTGTGACAATGTATGATTTTTTTAATTTATTTTTTTTAGGTTCTTGAAATTTTGACAACCTTTGGATTTCTTTCCCACGATACTTGCAAGGACTCCAAGTATTTTACCAAATTCTCATTGGCTTTGTGATTCGTTGAATGTAATTATTTCTACGTTTTTTAGTTCGAGTCTTTTAGAATGTTTACGATGAAAGATTGACATCAAAGATTTGTCTTTTTTTTATACTTTATTTAAAAATATTTTCCATATCTCAATGATTATCTCAACCTCTTCCATTCGCAAACCTCCTCCATTTGAAGGCGAACAAGTCAATTACATCAATATGATTCACAAACCTCTTCCATTCAAAGTTGTACTACTCCAAAAAAAATTGGTTGTTATTATCAATGTTGGTTTTCAACAAGTTAGTGTCAATGTTGCTTTTTTACATTTTAATCCATTGCTTTATTTTTGAAGACAAGACATGAAATGTAGTTGTTCTACCAACATATTTTCAGTTCTAACAACAATTCCCATAGTTTTTTAAAGTAGAACACAACAATTCATTTTGTATATATATATATATATTACTCATTTGAACCGTCCCGTGCATGATGCACGGGTTTTTAGGCTAGTATAATATAATTTTCTATTTAAAATAATTAATCATTGTAATTCATTTATATTATGTAACAATTGTTATATTTTGAAAAAACATTAATTGCTCATTTCGTTCTAAGGAAGAAATGGAGTCGGAACATGAGAGCAATTAAATTGCCTCATCGATAGTGCGACACGCACATTATATTGAGAAACAAGTTCTCAAAAGAATTAATGAGAAATGCAAATGGTAATGTGATGAGAGTCAACTTTACTGTACTTTGGTGTGCAGTTTAACCCCCGTTTATCACCCTATTGGCATGTTTTGGGTAGATATAGACCGTGTCACCGTGTCGAGAGTAATATCGGGAATTATATGCACGGGGAGTTAAACTGTCATATCGATAGTAAACTCCGCCTTTTTAGCGATATTTCACTCTTTTCCGAGCGCTTTTGTCTTACGGAATTATGCGTGGTGTTTGTTTGTCTATGTTATTGCAGGACTTAGGTGACTCGAGGACCCGGAAGGCGATGTTTTGGACTATGAGACGTGATCGTGGCCCGAATGTAGCATAAAAAGTGAAGAAAAGCCAAGTTTGGGATGAGGACAAGCCAGACGGGCGTCTGAGGGAAGGCCACATCAAACGGGCGTTTGCTCATTCCAGACGGGCGTCCACAGCATTGACACTCATTCAGAAAGTTATGTTTTTGGCTGGACGGGCGTCCAAAAGACCCCCAGACGGGCGTTTGGGTAGGCTCAGCCCGATTCACGAAGCTCATTTAACACAGACGGACGTCCAGGTTTACAGACGAGCGTCCAGGGGTCGAAAAGCCTCAAGTCATAAGTTACCAGACGGGCGTCCAGAGGAATGCGAACGCCCGTCCAATGAATACGAAGCCCTAATATCTTCATATTTTCCAGGCGGACGGGCGTCTGACATGGACCAGACGGGCGTCCGGGACCGACAGCAGCAGATTTCGACCTACTCTATAAATACGCAGCTCATTCAGCCCTTAATGATCTTTGGCCGACTTTAGACTCTTTTTAGGCGATTTGTGTGCGGTTTTAGTGTAGTGTGATCACCCTTTGATCCCTTGATCCTATAAATTACATCCTTTCATTCTAAACACTTTTCATAGCTTAGATTTACGTTTCAAGTTCAAAAGATTGTCTTTTTGGTGGATTATTTCTTCGCACTGTTTCAGATCAGATTTTTCCTCATTTATATGGTAATGAATACTTTCTCTTTTATTATTTCTAGCATGATTTAAATTCTTATTTTGTTTATTAGCATAATTATGAGTAGTTAAATTCATGTGTAGTCGAATTATATGAAAGCGAGCTAAAACCCTAAGGGGGATGAGATTGGGAGTTGTGTAGTGTGTAATATTATTGTTTACACGATTAATCCATGTCCTAAAACTTGTTTTAACGTCTTTGAATTAGATTGATCACCTAGTTCACTGTCACACACATCAAACTTATAAATGCATTTTGTGGTGAGATGTGGGATAAGGGGTTTTAGGATTGTTGCGTAGATTCGGCCTAGTTGTTAGGTCCGAACCCAATACAGAGGTTTGTCATCGTTGTTCGAGCGACTCTAGAGCTTAATCATGTTAGGTTAATCGGTTTTCTAAAGGGAGAATTAATTAACTTCACATAGGGTGGTTAGATCGAGTTGTTCAGTCTAATCGCTAGAATTAGGAGTTGGCACCCGTGGATGTCGTTAAACTAAATTGGATAGGTAGGTCGGTTAAGGCACGTTCCCTGTTGAGTCATTCCTTAGGGTAAAAGTAGCTCGTGGGATCATAGTTCGACTATGCCCTTTAATACTTAGAAGTAAACTCATTAGTATAATCTTTACTTTTGCACCAGTATAATATCTCTCCACCACTATTTTGACCTGAACTAAGTTCTAAGTCGACTTTGGTACTTAGACATTACTCCCTGTGGATTCGACCTTGAGACCACTATACTACCGTTGACCCGATACTCTGTCGGTTAAGTTTAGCGGTTAGTTATTTTGCTATCAAGAATTTTGGCACCGTTGCCGGGGAGTATCGTTTAATATCTTGTAAGTTGACCGAAAGCTTGGGCTTAGGTCGTTTTTATTTTGTTTTCTTGTTGTTTCTTGTTTGTCAGTGAATGACCCGAAGCTCCAAAGAACCACTCATCGAGCTAATTGATGAAATTAAAGCTTTTGCACGTCATAGAAATAGTCAACGCCGAGGAGAACCTCTGATTGCCAGTCCGAACCCTTTGTTTGAGGAAGAAGGGGTAGTAGAAAGTTCATTTTCAGAATCCTCAGTGGGAATGGAGGATTCACCGAATCAAAGAGATGGCAAAGAGCCCCTAATCGAGCATAATGCACCAGGCAGTACATCCAACCTCAGAGATACAACTTTACAATTGACCCCAATCCGTGATCGTATAGAACAATTGGAGAATGATGGGTTGAGACTCCAGCAAACGATCGACCCTCAATACACCCAGAGAACCGGAATTGGGAGTAACCGAGGTGGACAGTTTGGACAGTTGGGAACTGGTGATAGACAGCTTGGGGTAAACAGAACATGGAACACTGAGCGTACTCAGCAGCCGCCGTTGCAACAACAGAACACTCAGCAGTTTAGGCAGTATGACCAATCTACAGTCAAAAGAGTACTACAAATGCTAAGGGAACATGAGAATCAAGAGGGGTTCCAAAACCCGTATCCTCAGCAACCCCTACGCATGCAGCGGTTTATCGGCGGCAGCAACAACAGCAGAATTATCAGCCACAGATGGCTCAGCAGGTACAGAGACCGAGAGTCTGTCGAGACTATGTTACCACCCCACAAGAGGTTATCGGGCACAATCCAATTAGAGTGCCCCCAATTATTGCGAACAACTTGGACATCAAGCAGAACATTCTGAATATGTTGGGGGAACATGCCTTGTTCCACGGGAAGTCGACCGAGAACCCAAACAGCTTTCTAGATCATTTTCTTCAAATTTGTGGGACGATGAGATATAATGGGGTTAGTGACGAGGCAATAAAGCTGATAGTTTTCCCGTTTGCGCTGAGAGGAGCTGCTAAAGATTGGTTTGATTCATTACCCAACGATTCACTACATACTTGGGCAGATGTAACGCGAGTGTTTCTGAAAAAGTACTTCCCTCCGGCAAAGATTTTGGATCTGAAAGAAGAAATCTCTTCGTTTGACGGTCTCGAGGGAGAGACATTAAAAGAGACTTATGAGAGATGTAGGGGTCTACTGAAGAGATGCCCTCCTCACGGTTTTTCTACGGTGGAGCAAGTTATTATATTATTCAGGGCTTTAGAACCGATGGACCAAATTAAGCTGAATGCCGCAAGCGGCGGAGATATTATGAATCTGCCGCCAGAACAAGCTATGAGACAGATAGAGAATGCGGCAGATGGAGAAGGGCAGTGGGGCTCTACAAGAAAGAACAAGAAAGCGCCTTTGGAAACTGTAAAGTCATTGAAGGACGATTTGGATAGAGAGCAAGCATTGCACGAGAAGATGCAAGCGATGACACTAATGATGGAGAGGATGGAGGCAGAGAGAAAGGCGGCATTACAATGCCAAATGTGTGGGGGTGGCCATTCCGCTTTGCAATGTACTTCACTAAAGAAGTCCACTTACCCATAACAGTTGCCTCCACAACGACAACGAACGTAATGTGTGTGCAATGAGGACGGTAAAGAATAATCAACAAGATTTTGGCCAACAGCAACAGTGGAATTCGAATTTTGATAACCAGCAGGGCCAGCAGTGCGAGTATAGCATGGAAGAGCAGCAGCAGTACAATGTGAGCTATATTGGACAAGGTAATGGGGGTAACTGGAATCAGAACCAACATGGGCAGAATTGGAATCGAAACAATAACAATCAGAACCAAGGGTTCATGCAGAACCAAAGCCCAAATAACCAATCTTAGAACCAGAATCCCCAGAATCAGAATTCATACCAAAATCAGAACCAATGTAGCTATCAGAATAATCAGAATCAGCAATCTCAAACACAGCAACTGCAACTGCAGAATCAGAATTGGGGGCAGAGTTTATGCTGGAATCAGAATCAAGGTCAGCAAGGTAATCAGCAAGCAAATCAACCAGTCAGAAACACTAATTCTGGCATCTATCAGCATCCGAATGCCCATCTGCACCAGAACAACCAAAACACTCAACAAATGAACAATTCTGGTGCTCAGAAGACGTCCGCTGAGATAATCCTTGGAAAGATTGGATAGGACTGTATCTGAATTGAATAAAAATGCTGTTGAGCAAAAAGTGGCCACTCACTCCGCCATTCGGAATTTGGAAACCCAAGTTGGGCAAATCATGAACACACTGAAGAAGAATTTGAGTGACGCTGAGCAGAACCCGAGGCAAGTGAATGCAATATTCACTAGAAGTGGTAGAGAGTTGGGAGTGGACCAGCCCAATAGAGGGGGTGAAGCAGAGAAATATTTGGATAAAGAGGATGAGACTGCGGCAGCAGAGAGGAATATAATGGAAATTGAGTTGGAAGCTATGAGAAGAGAGTTAGCTGCTATCAAGAGAGATCTCGCGATTGCTAGGAAAGAGAGGGCACTAGAAGGCGAGAGACGACAAAGAAGCGGCTCAATCCAAGAGAGCTGAAGCAATGGAGAAGCGGGATTTCATAGTTTTGGATATAAAAGAGGAGGAACCGAGCAAGCCAGCAACAAGACAAGGAGCTACATCTGGGCCTCCAAGGCCAAAAGCTCGAGGTAAACATGACTTTATGCCCCCTCCCCCTCCTGATTTTGATGAGAATACGTTGCCTTACCCACCTAAAGGCCCTAAGAAGTCAGTTCTTACTGAAAATCAGCATAGGTTCCTCGACATTCTTAAAGGTAGAGATCAATGTCCCCCTGTTAGAGGCAGTTGCTAGTGTGCCTGGGTATTTTAAGTGTTTGAAAGGGATGTTGGCAAGTAGAGAAAAATGGGTAAGGTAGTTAAGCCGAGGGAGGAGTGTTCGGCGGTTTATGACGAAAAATTCCCCCAAGATGAGAGATAGATGAGGTTTCACCATTCCTATCACCATAGGCAATACTGTAATTGAAAATGTTTTATGTGATTTAGGAGCTTCTGTGAGCTTGATGCCTAAGACTTTATATGAAAAATTAGGGTTAGGTGATTTAGAGGCTACGGGAATGACCCTACAAATGGCTGATAGGTCGGTGAGGAAACCGTTGGGGGTAGCTGAAGATGTTCTAGTTCAGGTAGGCAAGTTCGTGTTCCATGTGGATTTTGTGATTCTTGACATGGAGATGGACTCTAGGACCTCTGTCCTGTTAGGTCGTCCTTTTTTGACCACTAGTGATGCTCAGATAGGAGTAAAGAGTGGAGATATTTCGTTTAGAGTTGGGGGCGAAAGAGAGCGTTTAAATGTTTACAAGGATAGAGGTCCAAATGCTATAAATGATGAATGCTTATATATAGAGTCTTTGTTTTCTTGTGGTGTGGTGCGTACTGACGTGCAGGAAGAAAAAAGATTGTCAAAAAGAGATGCGGTGCGCTTACGAGATGTCGTCGATCGAGGCAAGATCGAGGCACAGAATAAATCGGGATCGCCCGTTGCACCGGTGCTCCCCGAGCTGGGAAAAGTGCGGATTGATGAACCACCTGATTACAAGAAGTCTAAGATGAAGCCATCGCCAAAACCGGAGAGGAAAGAGAGTGTGAGATGGCAGGAGAAAGCGGCACAAATTGCAAGAGGTAAGCCATTCACTAGTTCGAATCTTTTGATGTTTGCACTAGGTATATCATTGGGCATGCTCAAACTTATGAATGCTGAATTTGGTTGACATGCTATATGCTTATTTGGTATGTTATTTGAGGTTGTTTTGAGTTGCGTCAGTTGAGCGTCATCCGGTCGAGCCAACGACGTAAAACAAAGGCGCTCGGTGGGAGGCAACCCACCACTATCTGAGTTTTTCTGAGGTTTGATAATAAATTGTGTTGAAACGAAGGTTAGAATCAGAAGGGATCGAAAATTCTGTGCTTTACCCGTTTGGGTCATTTATCCATCTATAACACTCCACTCTGTGCTTTACACTTGTGTATCGAGTTTTCTGACGTGACAGGGCCGTTTTATTGTTATTCCCCTCCCTACCCAATGTTTTGGCACGAGGACCATGTCCCGTGCATGCTTTGCTGTGGTTGTTTTTTTGTTTGGCATAAGGATTGGGGTCGTGTTTTCTCACGGCTGTTACGGGTTCGATAGCGCTTTTTGCCGGGTCTAAAGCTAATTCTCTTTTTCTATCTCATTCACACACTGAGGACAGTGCTTCATTCGAAGTGGGGGGTGGGCAGACGAGTTAGCTTTATTGTTTCGATTGATAAATGTGCCATTAATTGTGATATGCTTAGTTAATGTCCGTTTTCGAGTCAGTTCGTGGCTTAAAATTTTAAAACTTTTCACGGTTTGACACCGCGTTAGATGCATGTTTCTCACGATGGATTTGGTGGATGTCTTAGTAAACGAGTAATGTATGCCATGCGATTTTATTTTGTCACGATACGAACCCTTTTTACCGCACGTAGACCTTGGTTGCACTTAGTCTAGTTGCTATACGCACTTGTACCACTAGTTTCGAGGCGAAATAGAAAGGTTAACCTAGGCCGGATACAGGATGAGAGTTATGGCGCTTCTTTGACCTAGCCAGAGCCAAATAAGCCAAAATCCCAACATTATACCCTCGTAACCACTCTAAGCCTTGAATAGGATGGTCTGACCACCGTCCGACATTTAGCCGTTTGGTTACTTAGCATGTATTACCCTAACCCTGAGCTTTATTTTTGGTCACGTTTCTTTTGATCACCCTACGAGTGGACTTAATTGTTACTTTAGACACACTTGCTGAAGCAATTGTGGGGTGGGAGATGGTGCGTGTTTTGAGAGGAGTTGGTTGGTATGAGCTAATATAATGAAGGGGATGAGCTCGAGGAATCTATTGTGAGGCTTGTTGGTTCGAGGAAAAATATAAAGTTGAGAAAAGAAAAAAAAAAGAGAAAAAAAGAATGAAAAAAAAGAGAAGAAGTTTGAATAAAGATTAAAAAAAGGAGTCAAAGAAGGATGTTTTAAATAAATAAGAGTATGATGTTAAGGTTGTGGTTGTTTATAAATGAGTACAGAAAGAATCGAAAGAATTTTGGTGTGGTTTGGTATGTTTTCAAAGCAAGAATACATGAAATGATTAGGTTCACTCGTGTTTTTTTTCTTTCTCCAGTCCCAAAATTTCCTTTCGATTAACCCCGTCCCGAGCTTGACATTATAACCCTTCAAGTCCTACTTGACCGTATTTAGCCTCGGTTGCCTCGATTAGTGGAGATTCTAGCCCGGTATGAGCTGCGTGTAGTCATTTGGCCGGTATTCAAAGCCGGTGATCATTTTGAGTGTAGTCATCGGTCTATAGCACACACACTTCGTTTTCGTGGTACGATAGAGTCAAGCGGTGTACGTTCAGTGTTTACTTTACTTTTGCCTTGATGTCGTGAGTGCTATGCATGTTTCGTAAAGTTGATCTCATGATCTGTTTTAGAGCGCCTAACTTACTCGAGGACGAGCAAAGGCTGAGTGTGAGGTGGTTGATGAGAGTCAACTTTACTGTACTTTGGTGTGCAGTTTAACCCCCGTTTATCACCTTATTGGCATGTTTTGGGTAGATATAGACCGTGTCGAGAGTAATATCGGGAATTATATGCACGGGGAGTTAAACTGTCATATCGATAGTAAACTCCGTCTTTTTAGCGATATTTCACTCTTTTCCGAGCGCATTTGTCTTGCGGAATTATGCGTGGTGTTTGTTTGTCTATGTTATTGCAGGACTTAGGTGACTCGAGGACCCGGAAGGCGATGTTTTGGACTATGAGACGTGATCGTGGCCCGAATGTAGCATAAAAAGTGAAGAAAAGCCAAGTTTGGGATGAGGACAAGCCAGACGGGCGTCTGAGGGAAGGCCACATCAGACGGGCGTTTGCTCATTCCAGATGGGCGTCCACAGCATTGATACTCATTCAGAAAGTTATGTTTTTGGCTGGACGGGCGTCCAAAAGACCCCTAGACGGGCGTTTGGGTAGGCTCAGCCCGATTCACGAAGCTCATTTAACACAGACGAGCGTCCAGGGGTCGAAAAGCCTCAAGTCATAAGTTACCAGACGGGCGTCCAGAGGAATGCGAACGCCCGTCCAATGAAGACGAAGCCCTAATATCTTCATATTTTCCAGGCGGACGGGCGTCTGACATGGACCAGACGGGCGTCCGGGACCGACAGCAGCAGATTTCGACCTACTCTATAAATACGCAGCTCATTCAGCCCTTAATGATCTTTGGCCGACTTTAGACTCTTTTTAGGCGATTTGTGTGCGGTTTTAGTGTAGTGTGATCACCCTTTGATCCCTTGATCCTATAAATTACATCCTTTGATTCTAAACACTTTTCATACCTTAGATTTACGTTTCAAGTTCAAAAGATTGTCTTTTTGGTGGATTATTTCTTCGCACTGTTTCAGATCATATTTTTCCTCATTTATATGGTAATGAATACTTTCTCTTTTATTATTTCTAGCATGATTTCAATTCTTATTTTGTTTATTAGCATAATTATGAGTAGCTAAATTCATGTGTAGTCGAATTATGTGAAAGAGAGCTAAAACCCTAAGGGGGATGAGATTGGGAGTTGTGTAGTGCGTAATATTATTGTTTACACGATTAATCCACGTTCTAAAACTTGTTTTAACGTCTTTGAATTATATTGATCACCTAGTTCACTGTCACACACATCAAACTTATAAATGCATTTTGCGGCGAGATGTGGGATAAGGGGTTTTAGGATTGTTGCGTAGATTCGGCCTAGTTGTTAGGTCCGAACCCAATACAGAGGTTTGTCATCGTTGTTCGAGCGACTCTGAGCTTAATCATGTTAGGTTAATTGGTTTTCTAAAGGGAGAATTAATTAACTTCACATAGGGTGGTTAGATCGAGTTGTTCAGTCTAATCGCTAGAATTAGGAGTTGGCACCCGTGGATGTCGTTAAACTACATTGGATAGGTAGGTCGGTTAAGGCACGTTCCCTGTTGAGTCCTTCCTTAGGGGTAAAAGTAGCTCGTGGGATCATAGTTCGACTATGCCCTTTAATACTTAGAAGTAAACTCATTAGTATAATCTTTACTTTTGCACTAGAATAATATCTCTCCACCACTATTTTGACCTGAACTAAGTTCTAAGTCGACTTTGGTACTTAGACATTACTCCCTGTGGATTCGACTTTGAGACCACTATACTACCATTGACCCGATACTCTGTCGGTTAAGGTTAGCGGTTAATTATTTTGCCATCATAATGCAACATGCATTCAAGTGCTATATTGAAACAAAATTGTTTGAAATAAAGCACTATGCTCTCTCAAGTCTCGATTTTTTTGAGTAATATGGGTGTTATATCGAGATTGAAATATTTTCTTTATATACTATTTCCCGATGAAATGTGTATAAACAATGTGTTTGAAAATAATGAGATATGTCCATTCCACGAAGAGAATGTGACTGATACTTCATGCATCATTTAAAACAATGATATATGTATCATATTACATGGGATGAATCACAATCATTCTGTGAAATGAATGCGACAGAATTAAGTATTTAAGATGCGTATAGTGATTCTGAATATTGTGGTTATAAACATTCTTTATGTAAGAATTCCACTATAATTGGGATGGTGATTCAAGAAAATTGGTATAACTCGATACATTGTATCCATAATTGTGAGAACGGATATAATATCTCTATATGAGACAAAATTTCTCCACAAATCGAAAAATATAAAAGAAGTTTGTTGATACCCGCATAAGAGGATCTCACATTAAAATGTTGAATCCGTCATGGGTTATTTCAAATTTTCGACATATCGATTATGAAAAAATGTTGTCCGAGAATGAAGGGAGGAAAACCCAATATGAATTATATCTCGTGACAAACTTCGACATAAATGAACTATGAGTTCACATATCATTTATTGATATCAAACCTATGAAGGGTAGCTTTTATGCACATTTTGCATAAATCAAATATTTTCTAAGCAACATGGAGAAATGAACCAAAAGTTCAATGTCTCGTTCGAGTGATTGCTCTACATATGATATGTAATTTGAACGATTCTTGAAGAATCTGAAATCACATAGTGGTATATTAAGCGCAAGAGAGATAATATTTTCAAAAATCTCATGAAACGAGATATTTAATGAAACCACTAGGTTTTAAATGTGTAAATCGCTTGAAGCGAATAAAATAGCATCAAGGTATAGCTCGGTGCAACATGTTTGATGAAGATCGAGTCTCGGCATTAGGGGGAGATAAAGAAAACCCCATGTTAGAATAAAAGAATGCCGATAAACTTTAACAACATAAACGATCTTCCACGCATTAGTTTAACTGATTCGCAAAAATAATTTACTTGTAGTATTTAACAAGTAATCCGCCAGATGCCGTTATTGAAATTAAATGAGTGACTATTTATAAAGGCACCAACAACATGATTGATGATATTTCTCTATGCCAGAAGCGTAGAATACCGATCGGCGTAAAATGTATAAATCCGCGGAAAATGAATTCACATTCAGTCACTCATTAAATCTCTTAAAGAGATCTGTCTTCAAGGCGAAAACCCCAAAATAAAATTGCACGTGCGACAGATGATTAAATATTGGGGTTGCGGAACAACCAATCCATACATTGATAAGGAATTGGTTTATGCTAATTAGCAATGAAATTTACGGGAGAAATTTATAATAAAACATCATAGTCGTCGACGACATATTTGCCTCTTTAATTGCTATTATAATATCTGGATCCAGTACCTAAGTCATCAGCACAGTGTCAGAAACACTCAGACTAGGTAAAAATGAAATAAGCAATTGAGGTTGAGTTTGAATTGGAAATATTTGTTTGTTAATGATCAAATATATTCTCCCATTATAGATAATATAATGTTCCGCTGACTAATATATCTGACAGTAACTTTATGTCATGGCGGTATATTTATGGGTCGTTGGACATTAATATTGATAAGAAAATCCTTGGTGGATTTCAAAAATGAATTAATATGACAATCGCAACATGCATATGGTTAAGGTCATTAACATTCATGTTGAATGTAGTATGATCGGTTGAGTAGATTCCTATTGAGAAAGGAATATGTAAGTAATGCATTGTTAATGTCATAAATTTTAAGGAATTACGATGCATGATAGTGGAAATATATGAATGCAAATTTCGATTATATTACTTCCCCCATTATTTAGCTGATTACAGTGTTGATTGTGTTGCACAAGTGAGTAGTGGGAATGACACTTATTAGCCCCTACATTTGACTATCCAGTAAACTCTAAAAGAGAGTGATATGAAAAAGTACGATCTAGTGACAATCTAATAGATTTGTTCAATAAGATTATTTCTACATCGGTTTTGGATAATAAGTGTTTATAATAATGGAATGCGTACATTTGAAAGATTGTTGTCGTCAGGAAGAGCGACAATTCAAAACTTTTGTGTGGATTTGGTCTTAAAACCAATGATTGTACTCTTTTTCCCTTTAACCAAGTTTTTCCCAAAGGGTTTTCTTAGTTAAAGGTTTTTAATGAGGCAGTCATTGCAACACATAAAAACGCATATGTCATGAACTATTTACCTTGTCTAGTTTTTTTTTCCCACTGGGTTTTTCTAGCAAAGTTAATAGTACATGACATATACGTTATGCAACTACGATCGAGACAATCGATTCTACCATTTATTCATTGAGACATTGTCTAGATGAGAATGAAAATTATTTAACTGCACTATATGAAGACAGTTCATCTTGCATATCTTAATTGAATTTTGCTATATTAATGGGGATAGAACAAAACATATTTCACCCAAGTTCTTCTTTACTCATGATTTGCAAAAAAATGAGGAGATTGATGTGCAACAGATCCGGTCAACCGATAATTATTTATCAAGACATTGTCGACTGCAACATTTGAAAGACTAGTGAAGAGCATTGGGATGCGGCAATTGAAAAATCTAAATTGATGCTTGGTTCAGGGGGAGTAAATCAAACAGATAAATATGTACTCTTTTTCCTTAACTAAGATTTTTTCCCACTGAGTTTTCTCTTAGTAAGGTTTTAATGAGGCATATCATATCTGTTGTATTTTTAATAATAGATATCCAAGGGGGAGTGTTATGAAATAATATCGTTGATGGATTATCCATTATTCTGATTGATTTACGTAGATTTGAGATTAATTCAGATTATTGTGTTCACATTGTAATCTCTACTATAAATACCCTCTTCTACTATTGGAATAAGATACAAGCAATTCTCTCTTCTTCTATACTTGTATTTTCTCTTGTTCTTCCTCCAATATTTTCTTAGTTTTATAACAATAACCGCTATTTTTGAATTATAAATTGCCAATCTATTTCAAACTATAGTTTTGTTATGGATATTTCAAACTAAAACCTTTTTTTTTTAAAAAACATTTCAAACTAAAACCTAATTAATTAATCAAACATTATGCTTAGCTTTAAAGGGGTAAAGATAACAAGCATTAATGATCAAGCAATATTTTAGCAGATAATAAAAGTCACATTATTTAGTATATTATATATCGATCATGTCCTTTTAATAAGGCAAAACAACAGAGAACCTCACATAGCAAACAATGCAAAGTATAGAATAACATAACAAAGTATCGGATCCACCCTGGGCATAGACCTACAAGCTAGGCAACGGTAGGGCCCTACAAAATTATCAAAATTTAGGGTTCTATTTTGTTTTTCAAATTATAAATTTATTAGTCTAAACATGTGATATATCTTTTGAAAACAGTTTGTTTATAAAAATTCTGCTTTGATAAATTAGCTTAGGACGGTAAGAACTCAGGGACGACTCTGTAAAGCATCATAATGTAAAGTATTTGTTTGGTCACACAATATTTAATGATGTTATACTATGTTTGTTGTAAAAATAGCGTTTTCGTTAACCGAAAGTTGCTGGAAAAATGTCAAGAAGTGATCACTCTTTTGTTATGAACGAAAAAAATGATTGATGAAATTTATGAACTAATCAATAATAAAGTTATAAGCCCTTTTTCTTGACAATATTTAATTGCACAAATATACAAAAAGAAATAATAATAATTGGGACCAAGGGAGAATACAACTTAGTCCAACTACTAAGGGAGAAATTGGGATCCATAATGCATACACTTTTTCTTTAATTTATTAAATGAAGTGAATGAATCCTACCAAACACACATCTTTTATAACCTAATGTTTAATAAACTATTGAACTATTCTCATTTTTCATCAAATTGATCAACCGGATGCAAGTAGATTTTACGGTTAGTGTTGTTCAGGAGTTGAGCCGAATATCCATTGTTTAAATTTGAGTTTAGTTCACAAGCATATTCGTGATGTAAACGTAAAATTAAAATCGTGTTCGAGCTCAGCTCGTTCTAAAGCTGAACAATTCTAGCCTGAATTTAGCTCGGTTCGTTAAACATATAAATAATGGCATCTTCCTCCACTCTACCTAGCCATTATATATAAGAGTTAGTTCCAATGGATTCTTCCCCTCCACCAAGCTTGGGCATTTCCTTTTTTCTCTATCAACTCCACTCCTTTCCTTTCCTTTCCTTTCCTTTCTTTCTTAACCCACTAAGTTTACTACTTCTTTTTTTCCCTTCTTTTCTTTTCCATTCTTTTCCGACAGACTAAAAATGAGGTCACCGGCAATAATATACTCCCATGGTGGAAATGAAAAGCAAGAACCCCATTTTCTTGATTCTTGTTTTCTTTGCCAGAGACAAATTGCTCATAACTGCGATATCTTTATGTATAGGTATGTGATTATATATATAAAGCTCAATTATATGTATGTTTTCCCATGAATTCTCTAATTTGTTGTATATTTAATGTTTATATCTAGTGTTAGTATGTATTATTTGGAGGAAGTAGGAAAAAAATGAGTAGCGAATCATTAATACATAACATGATGACATACAAAATCATATTGCATAATTAAGCTAGCATCACCAGTGTAAAACGCGACTGTCATCTGGTTTTCATCAAACAAATCAGCGTTTGAATCAAAGCACCTATCCAAATGAGATTTCGTTTTTTCAACATGTTATTAAAGCATAATGTAACGAGTTCAAACTTCTCGGTCAACACAATTAAATTGTCATCCCATTTTTTGGTCTTATAGTGAATGCCCTTAATATGTTGGCCCAAAATTTAATTTTAGATGTCTACACTTGAAGGGATGTGTTAAAGTGTTTAATATATATATATATATATATATATATATATATATATATATATACACACACCTCATTTCAACTTAAGTTTTTTAGTAGAGACAGTAATTCAACAGAAAGAAAACAGGCTGAAACTCGAGTTTGTTCAATATTTCTAGATTCCGAGCATATTTTTTAATACATTAATTTCTTTTAAAATTGCAGAGGGAACACACCATTTTGTAGCCAAGAATGCAGACAAGAACAAATTGAAATAGATGAAGCTAATGAAAGGAGGAGAAAACCATCCAATTCTACAAGTAGAAATTCAGCTGATTCAAGAAAAGGATCTAAACCGAACAAAACCGGTCGAACCGGGGTTGTTGTTATGGCTTAATAATAATTATAGTTTTAATAATTGTATAGTATGTTTTAAATATATTATTCAAGAAATCAATGCAGCATAAACACAGATATCTATATACTATGAGCTGTGTTTATATAAGCAGAAAAAAATAATGGGCTTTTTGCTTTTTGATTGAGGTATTGACTAAGTGTTTGATCATGTAAACTACTACTACAAGAATCTGTAAAACCGGTTCGATTCGAAGATCCAAATGATCGGTTTTAGATTTGTAATGATTTTATTTTTGATGAAAAGTATATGATAAAACATGATCATTTTTCGTCAATTATGCGTTACACTTTTTGATTTTGATCTCTTACTTATCATGTTTGGAATCAAGATTTAATGCATTTGATTCCTAATCAAAGTATAATATAAAGCAATTAAAACTTTAGAATCTGTCACATGCAATAATTGTTATTGATAAAAGTTTGATTCCTTTAAAAATTAATATATCCCAATGAATTTATCGTTGTGTCACTCTTCGAGTTAAATTCAATTTTACAGAGATCGATAATAGATATTCGATCGAGCCAGTATCTCTCTCAAATAATAAGCCTAGCTAAGTGATCTCTTAAGTACTATGTTATATTTTTTTTTTTGAATGCAAGTACTATGTTATATGTATTCTATCTTCTCACAACAATACAATGTATTTAAATACCCAAGTCGCCCAGTTTATACTTAGAATAGAATACAAATAATGGAATACCGTCTATTTTCGGGAGATTATTGTGTGATATCTCCATTTATATATGGAGACATGACTCGTAAACAAATATAGATAACACAGTTTAAATCAAATTCTAAAAACAGATGATAAAAATCGTCCAACATCACTTAACCCCACGTATGGAGGCTAGGGTGCACGTAAAAACTTCCCCGTATTTTCTCCCATTTGTAGACCTCTGTTACAAATCGATGTCTTTATTTATTTTGTTCTACTATTAGGATTCCACTAAAAGAAAAATAGATATTATTCCACACTGGACAATGACTTTTCTTTCTTACGGTAGAAGCAAAAGATGAGTCTTCCAAAAATAAACAAACTAATTAAAAAAATAAAGATGACTCCAGAAGTAGACTAAACTCAATTATTTTTTATATTCCACCAAAAAAATTGCTAAAAGTCATTGTCTTGAGGAAATTGATTGATTTTCAGCATCTATATTTGGAATAATCAAACGCAATTTTTGGCTCTATTCTTGAATTCGATTCAATTCCGAAAGAAAAAAAAATTTAGATTCTAGCTGTCACTAAAAAGCCAAAGATGCATGGCCCTAGCTAGCTAGGAGACCTAAGATTCTCTGTTATATCGAACCGAACCGTTACACAATCGTCACACTCATAAAAGAAAAATTAAAAATAAATTTCTTTTAATTTTTTACATACGCGATTTTCATATAAATGTCTCTCTATGTTAAATACTATGTTACTATTATCTAAAAGTATAGCCACTACCAAGATGCGATTGTTTTATGTGTGCAATATCAACCGAATTTTTATGTGTATATATGTGTTTGTGTGTGAAGGCATACGCATCCACATACGACCTTTTACCTTTGCAAAAACAATATAAATATATTTTCTTTCTATATTACATATAAGAAAGGAAAAATTGTCATTGAGTGACACTTGTTTTTTTATAATTGGTTCGTCATTTTACTGTTCATCGGCCCAAAAGCCCAGCTCAGTTTTTTTTTTTTTTTTTAATTTATTTATTTTTTACTGTTCATGTCAAGCCCAGCCCAGAAATTTTTTATTTTATTTTATAGAAGAATGATTTGAGTTAAATTGTTCCATTTTGGAGGACTCAATTGTATCACCTTTTAATGTGTGAATATATATAGCAAATGTATGACTATTTTCAAAATATAAGCGCTACGATTTGTTGCGACACGATCTTTGATCTTTGTATCGTACCAAAACAATTTTGTTGACGTTTACATGAAATATTATAAATTTTTTAAAATAAATTCATTTCATAAAAAAACATATCGTTTGTACACGGCGATATGATTGTTTTCGAGATATAAGTCAACGACGTATTCTTTCTACACGATCTTTATCTTAAAAATATTTGGTTTGACGATTATATGAAATATTAAAATTCTTGAAATGAATTTTTTTTTTGTAAAAAAACATATCTTTTTTTTTTTCCTATCTAAATAAGAAAGGAAAGGGTATGCCACGTGGCACCCTCCCTTTTTTTTTTTTTCCTCCCGCTCCTCACCTGTATAAACCACTAAAAAATCATATCTTCTACTCTCATTTGTTGCTTTTTGTGTTTCGGCCCTTTTTGTTATTTTGGACCGTCTAGTTTGTAAGGCCTGACATTGTAGAATTTTTCATAAAATGGAAATTGAGCAGGATGAAATCGGATGGAATGAAATGAAAATCGATAAAACACGTGGTGGTGTGTAAGAGGAAAGTGATGTTAGGTAGGTGGTGGGTGGGGTGGGTTGGGTTGGGGTGGTGGGAAGGGTAGGGTATAGTAAGATGGGTGGTGGGCACGGTAGGGTAGGGAGTTTTAAGGTAGAGTAGGATGTGGTGGTGGGTAGGGTAAGGTAGGGTGGGATGAGATAAAATAGGGTGTAATAGGCTTAGCTAGGATAGTGAATTAATATGTAGGTTGGGAGGTAGGTTAAGGTTTGTAGGTATGTAGAGAGGTAGGGTGTGGTAGGGTGTGCTAATGTAGGTGAGGCGAGGTATGAGATGTAATGCGGTGATGTATGGTAGGGTAGGATGGTATGGTTGGATGATGTGGCGTAAGTTAAGTAAAGTTTGGTAGGTTGAATAAAGTACGTAATATAGGGTAGTGTGGTAAGATAATATGTAGTAAGATAATGTGGTGTAGGGCATGGTGAGGTAGGATTGGATAGGTGAGTGTTAAAAAATGTTGGGATGTGGTGCGGTTGGGTGATTGATAATGTGTGTAATAGATAAGAAAGAGTGTGTTGACTATGGTAGAGTTGTGTGGTAGGTTGTGGTATCCGAAAGGAGATCGACGTAAAATGTTTTATTTTTCATTGTTGCGCTTAAAAATTGCGTTCTGAACGGTTCGTTACATGCTACATTTCTTCGTATTTAATATCGTCAAATAAGTTAAAACTTATAGCATGGACACTCCGTGCGTTGTACGGAGTCGCGATTCATTAGTAATCATATACAAACCTTTAGAAGGTTGTGTATGTTTGTTGTATACGGATATGTCACCTAATTTTTTATCCAATGTCTTAATTACCATATAAATTAAGCTTTAGAAATAATAAAGTTATAACCGGTTGCTTTGGATGTCGATGTTGGATGTATCTCTGTTTCTATCCAGTCGTGAACTGTGTACATTGTCTTTTTGTCTGTGTACTTTTTGTTTGAGGCTCTAATTTCCATGATTAGTTTTTTGGTCTTCAGTCCATCGTTGGTTTTGGCCAGCAGTTTTTTCATTTCCTTTATTGTTTGTGTCAGAGAAGAAATATGAGTATGAATGGAAAATTGTATAGTAGAGAAGGCATTAAGATACTTATTTTTATAAGAAGTGCAGTGTAGTTGTGCACATTGTTGCGTACCTGGGGATCCATTTCGTGCAACTTGTTAGCTGTCTGTTGTAACAGTTTTTGTGCACACTTGTCAAACAGTGTTGCTGTTATAGTTCCAGTAATATCTTCAAGTTCGACACTGATCCTGCACCTGCGGTTGTCATGATGTTTTAACCTAGGTTGCACTTTGCGTGCATGGTAAATAAATTCAGAGGACTATTTGCAGTTTTAGAGGTACCGTGGGACTGCGATCTGTTCAGTGTTACATGTGTTGCAGTGAAACCCCTCATTCCCTTTTGCTTCTATCAGTTGAGAGCATTTTGGGCATGTAGAGTAGTAAACTTTCTGGAGTACATCTGGAATGCACATTGATGCCTTGATGTGGACATTCTGACATTGAATGAGTTAGATATTAGTATGTGAAAATGAGTAGAAATTATGCTGGTTAATGTGTTAGATATTAGTATGTGAAGGGCTGTGAAGACCCAAACACTCTGTTCTAGCTACAGATGCACTAATTTTAAAGATGCAAAATGATGCTATAGGCATTCTACCACTGGATGATGATGATACTACAACCTTAAATCATATGAGATAATATAACAGAACTAAGAATCAAATGGGTAGCATAACACGACAATGACATTTTCCATCACTAATCCATTTTCCAGATTATCATTCCAAGCTTGCTTTGTGTGAATTGAATGCTAGTGTGTAAAACAGTTAATTTGTTTATAACATTGACATGGATCATAGTGTTTTATACAAGCTTTTACTAAAACTAAGAACAGTACCCTACTCTAAACTTGTCCGGTTAAAAATTGGTGAATCGGCTGTTTAGGTTGGCATATGAAACTAAAAGGTCTGCCTTCGATTATCGGTAGGATCAGAAAATAATTGGTTGGAGGCAACTTATTCGTTAATTGACTCAGCAGCCATCTGTAATCAACAATTAAGATAAATCAATTTCATTGGATAAATATAAAGTAGCTTACCATCAAGAACATAATGTTCTGGAAGTACATCCAAGAAAAGAGGAGGGACCTGAAAAGAAGCAAGCGTAAAATTATATCAAATGTCCTGGAAATCACATATAATCAAGCCATCTAAATTCTAAGTAACTCATCATCAATAAACTGAGGAGAGAAATTCCAATGCTTCAAAAACAAAGATCAACATAAACATCGACCCACCATGCTTACTGCCTCCTGCCTTGTAATGTTTCCAATTTCATTTTCAAGCACTAAGAATGCATGGAACCTAAATCATCAACAAACCAAAAAGAATATCCAAATTAGTAGAGCCAAATGACAGTACTATACTTTGTCCCCACAAAAACCCTGTATGTCGCACTACCTCAATTATTCAGTTCATTCAAGAGCAAACAATCATGCAGGATTGGAATACATGAAAACAAACACTCACTTTGTCAATTTCATGCTCTCATATATCTTGTGCACCAACCATATGACGCACAATATGACAATAAAGAAGGAAATACGGTCCAAATAGCAAAAGAGTTACTGCTTATAAAACCAACTTATTTGAAACCGGGAACAAAAGCTTGTCTGATGAATAGTAGCACAGGAATAAAGAGCAGGAAAGTAGAATCTATCATGCGAAATTCCAAGAACCTTAAGGAAGATAAGCACATTTTCCTTGCAATACAAGAAACTCCAGCCTATTTCTTTACTAAACAAAAATAAAATGGCAAGGTTTATTAGTAGTACCACCCAGTCTTTTGGGAATTTTGAAGTTGTAGGTTATAAGTCCCATACGAAACTTCAACGTTTTTGTCAGGACAGCATCAACACAAAGAGCCGCATTTTTCTTTTTCAGGTTATAAAATTAGATGATCAAAATGGATAGTGAATCCATATACAGTGTCGTAATGCTTGGGAAAATGCACATCATCCATTTCCTAGCAACTCTTGGCCTTAACGCAGCATACATCTACCAAGATTGTTATCCTATGAGGAACTTAGTGTAGACTGATTTTCAGGAAAGTAGCTTCAAGTGATTTCTGAATAAGGTGATGTAGCTCAACACCATATAAAATGTATCATGAGGGATTTGAAAGTATCAGAATTTAAACTTATTCCCCTCAAAATATGAACTATGACACTCAATAATCATCTTGGCAGTCATGTAGGAGGTGAAGGACAAATAAGGAGATTACAGAGAGCTCAGAAAATACTCGTTATGACAATATTTCCTAAAAACAAACAATGCCAATCAAGAACTATCAAAATAGAAAGTGAAGGAAGAACAAGGAGATTACACAGAATTTGATTTATACTCATTATGACATTGAATTTAATGATTTGCATGTTAGTTTGGGAAGCCCTTTGAATAAACTATTCAAGCTTTATTGTTTCCTTTACTAAAAGAACAAGTTTAAGCGCAAAAAACCAAAAAGAAATGGCAAGTTCTGAAGTTCATGTCTACGTGAAGACCTTTAAGTACGCTTTAATCAAGCTATACTTTACAAAATATTGCGGTAAGTAATTCCCTGACATTGAATAACTCAAATTCAAAATAATTAAACGCATCACTTACCTTTCAAGAATTTGATTCTTCCGCAGCTGCTTCCGAGAAATATTTGAGTGCGAAGCAAGATTATCAGGGTACCAAGGCAATGGTCTAATTGCCTCCACTTCACTCCCGTTAGCATCCTAAGTATATGAAATGAGCAAACAAATGGCTGAGCTCTAAGCAAAATTAGCAAAAAAAGATGAACTTTAGGATCAAATGATAATAAAAAGAACTAACCTCAGCCTGAAGAGTTATCATGAAATCGTTCCCTAACTTGAAAAGAATATCTCTATAGAAAGGGTTACTGCAACATCATAAAGGGGGGAAATGAGCAATTCAATCCATGGAAAATACACAAAGATATCATTTCTTTGACAAACACAATCAATGTAGTCACTAAAAGAGAGCACAGATATATTGCTGATGAATAATAGCTTTGTGAATTACTTCAGCTGCAACTGAATATCCACTATAAATACCTATTCGATGTTACGTTTTGAAAAACCCCGGTTCACCAAATAACAAAACAAACCACTAACATGATATGCATTCACCTGGGATTAATCCTAAATGCAGCTGGCAAAGCTGTCCTCAAACACTCCATAAAAGCATCCCATTCCTCAGGTGTTCACTATTCCTTGCTCCTACAAAATTCAAATCCCTCCGCACGCTTAATATAAAACGAAAAGACATAATCCAGCTAAAAAATCCAGATGCAACTTCTCCAGAAAGGACAAAAAAAGTAAATGCAACTTTAACAAGCTTGAATCTTTATGAATACAGAAGGCATCTACAACGATAAAATCACCTTGTAATATTCCTCAAAAGCGATATTTTGAGTTAGAAAAGGTTCCCAAGCGACATTCTGTTTTGGAGCTTTGTTATCAGTGGTGGTGGTGGTTCCATCCTCCAGTTGGGGTTGTTGCTCGTCAGATTTGGTGCGCTTCCAGACGTTTTCTCTGCTGTTCTTGAAGTGTTTTCTTTGAGTGCGACCCATGTTTTTTTCCCAATGTTGTGCTCCTTCAATAGCTTAACTGCTGCACAAGGGAGAATCTTTCGACTGATGCAAATTGAATCGAAAAACCCCCAAAAATTTAAACAGAAAAACCAGACGGAGAGCTCCGGTTGAAGAAATGTGCAATTGGAAAACACAGAAGAAGAATACCTGCTGAAAAAGCTTTGGCCGGAAAAGCTGTGTTAATGCCGATGGGAACCAGAAAATGCAAAATCAACCATCAGACCATTTGACATATTATCCTTGAGTGGAACGTTTGAGTGGGAGTGGAACGCTGTAATAGGCTGAAAAAGGCGGTAGTGGTATGGAGAAGAAATGCAGAAGCGGTGGTGCGAATGGAATGACAACCGGATGCTGAAGAACAGACACGTCCTTTGCCTCGTCATCACAGACAGAACGACGCAGTTGTATAATGAAACGACGTCGTTTCATTAGGAAGGTCAAAAAAAAAAAAAAAAAAAAAAAATAAAAAATCAAAAGACAGCAAACGACAAAATAGTCGTTCAGCATATGCAAATATAATAAGTACTACCTTATTATGATAACATACATATATATCTAATCCCCGACATGAATTAGGTTTATGTCACAAATAAAATTTGTTAAAAAAAGAAGAAGAAGAAGCATCTAGCACTAGCATAGACCGACGGGACAGCTAGCAGCAATGATATGAACAATGGATGCAGTTAACTTAACAGCCATTGTGCCAGAAATTCCCACAAGCAACTGCATCAATTATATGGCAGAAAATTAATTAAATAAATGCAATTTCTCTAGAAGAATCTTCTATCTATAGTATATATTACGAATCGAGTAATTCTGTTTGAGAGATTCATTATTAAAATTAATTGTCAGATTACTGTCATGTGCATATACAAGAGACAAAACAATTTTATGTCTATGTATACGTGTAACATTCTACTTGGACATGTGTAACATTCTATAGAGTCTCTACATCATAATTTTCCAAATAAATCTACTAATTATACAGAAAAAGCGACAACCGACGTAGAGTCTCTATATCAGAGGGCCTCTATGATTTGGGGGACAACCGGCGTAGACATGCATTTCTCGATTGCTGCCGGGAATTCTGGCGGAATTGCTTGCGTGTGGAACAAAAACATTTTTAACAAAGACGCTTGTTGGACGGAAGAGGGTTGGATTGGTATTTCTGGTTCATGGACAGGCTGCAACATTCCAATCTTGCTGGTAAATGTCTATGCGCCCTAAGATTATCATGCTAAAGAAGGTTTGTGGTCCAAACAGCTGGAACGGTATGCTTTGTATTATGGGTGACTTCAATTCAGTTTGCTTCAAATCTGAACGACGTGGTACCATTTTCAATCAACGGGATGCTGATCGATCTTCTTACAAGTTTTATTTCTAATGATGGTTTGATTGATCTTAGACTAGAAGGTAGGAAATTTACTTGGATTAATAAAAATGGATCTAAGATGAGTAGATTGGATAGGGTGTTGGTTTCACCAAATTTGCTAAATGTATGGCCTAAGACTACTCGATATGGTTGCTCTTCAGAGACGACTTTCTGACCATTGTCCCCCCCCCCCCCCCCCCCTATGAATCAGAATGGTGTTGACTTCGGACCAATCCCGTTTAAATTTTTTGATTCATGGATGATGCATAAAGATTTTAACGAGCTGGTGGAGAGACCCTTCTATTGTTGGCAGTCCTTTTTTTGTGTTGAAAGAAAAATTGAAGGCCGTTAAACATGTTTTGAAAGAATGGAGCATGAAAGTGTATGGGAACTTGAAGGAGGATGTGATTCAAGCAAGGAAAAAGGTGGAATATTTTGATAAGCTTGCAGAGAATAAAGACCTCAATGAAGATGAAACTGATAGCAGAGTAAAGGCCATCAATGAGCTCTTTGAAAAAGATAAAATTTTGGAGATGATGCTAAAGCAAAATTCAAGAGACAAATGGATAATAGAAGGAGATGAAAACTCTAAATTTTTTCACAGCTTGGTCAAAGGAAGGGCTAATAGAAATAGATTGGCTGGTATGGTTGTAACGGCCCGCTCCCGACCCCTAGGTCCACTGGAATCATTCTAGGAGCAGACTGCGATGTTATCGCAAATACTTCACTAAAACCCCAATGTTTTATTGATCAACAAATAAGTGTACATTTCTACATTATTGATTTATTAAAGAAATTACAACATTTAAGAATGCCATAACTTTAACTATCTATAGGAAATGTATAGTATGATCTTTTTCATCTCGTGTCATGAGTAATATCAGCTACACTTTTTACCCAATCTCTTTAGCCTCATTTCTTCCTTTTCTTCGGATGCACTACCTGGTTTATTTATAAAAGAAAAGGAAAAACAACACGAGCAAAAGAACAAAAGGCAAAGAGAGAGAGGGAGTCGTCAGCAAAAGGCTGGTATGAGCCGTGTGTGAGAGTGTTACATTAAAAAAAAACATTATAGTATATCTATATAAGTTATACCATGTCTTAAAATCATGAACGAATTAATATTTCAAATTTAGAAAGATTCATGTCTAGTATATACGAATATATATTTAAATGAGATATTATTTGTCCAAGTTTTGTTCACCATTTTCAAGTCAAGAAAGTACAGGCAAATCCGTCAATTCCTCAAGTTCCTTTACTAGACATCGATGCAGCTGATACGATAGTCTCTGCCTTATGACTCCCATTTCACTCATCTTATATCCACAACAAGTAATTTTTATAGTGGAGTCCGTCCTTCCGACACCCAATCTCGTGGGGCTTCCAGAGAGTCCACTTGCCTCAGGTCCCACAACCGCGGTCACAGGCCCGACGCGCAGCTAACCCGATTGTGAAACCCTCGGCGGGCCCATCAAGCAAGCAAGCAAGCAGGATCAAGCAGTGCCGCCGAAGCGGGAAGGGTATGAGTACGATATACCATACCGCGCGAAACGGATAGTACGGTACCATGTCACCAAGATGGGACATGCAATGACATTTGCACAATATTCGTTTCATCACGTTATTATCATTAAAGCGAGAAGATTTGTTGAATCCTTTTTAATATATATCGATAATATATTCAATTAAAATACTTTGATAAAAACACACTTTGGCTTTTACAAAAAATAAGAACTCACCTGACACCACCGTAGTTGTGTTCGATAAACTAAAGTCTCGAGTCACTCTAGCACCTTAGTCCAGCCTAATAGCATGAATTTTATATCATAGATGCATATACTATATATTTGACTAAAGCTATAATCGTGTAACGCCCCGCTCCCGGATACCGAGCCCTTATCCGGAAGAGAACGTTCGGCGCGTATAACATTAAATAAATCCAATATTATATGCCAGCCTCTACGTCGTCGTATCATAATTAAAGCAACAGAAGCCCAAAAGGCTCGGGTAAAATCATAAATGCTACTAGAATAGAATACAAACCGACTAGGGGTAGAAAGGAAAAGCTTACAACAACGAGATAAAGCTTACAACGTACGATGTTACAAAATAAAGATACAACATTTGTCTTACAAACTTGGAATAAAGTACAACATGTTATTTAAGAATCTACAACATACTATAGTACAACCTTTAAAAGAAACTAAAAGAAAGCATCATCAGCACCAACATCATCAAAACATCATCGAACTCCTCAATGAGCTCAAGGACAACCTGTTTGTCTTCTCACCCCAAAAGCACACAAAACAACATATGCAATTGAGGTAAGTACAAAGTACTTAGCAAGAGGAAGAAGCTAATGTATAATCAAGTCTTACAACGAAAGGTTCATTAATTATTATTAAGTTATTTTTATGAGACCGACTCAATTCTGGGGTTAACTTCATGCTCATCAACATGTCGTGACCTAAACGTTTCTAACTTAACTTATCTTTGTTACAGCATGTTTGCGAGGGCACTACATTTAGTGAGATATGCACTAAGACAGAAGACGCAACCCTATAGAGATAAATCTCTAGCGGTCCCGAGATAATCATTCCACTTTATCTTGCCAACCCTAAAGAGCTGACCGGTGAATGCATATCTCGTTCATGAGTTTGTCCGGCGGAATGATCACTACTTTATCTGGCGGGTCTAGAATCCGGCAGTGATCGATCATCACCACTTTATCTGGCCAAACATCACATTGTCGATATTGTACCGTGCCTATCCAAGCTCTCATGATGTTTAATCTTTTATCTAGTCAAATACATTTATTAAGTGATTAGCTAGCCACCTAGGTTCATTCAGGACAAAAAGCTCCCTACTCCCTCTTCTTAGACTCTTAGACTCAAGTTTCAAGAATTACACGTACGTCGATGAATACTAATTCATCAAAGACAAGCGCCACTCTTACTCTTCCGACGGTCCCAAATTTCAATTCCCTTTAAGAATACATCCGGTGCGAGCAACTGCCGCGTCGTGAAAGACATTCACGCTTTATAAAACTTTAAGTTGTTGTTAAAAAAAAAAAAAAGTACCCTAACATTGTGGCACACCCTACGAATAAAAACACTAGAACTTTTACGAGTATATTTTAAATAAAAAATTCAATAATGTCCTACATTTTTTTTTTTAATTTGGCGCCCTTACTCTTCAAAAAAGCAAATAACATTACACGTAACAAAATAATAATAAGAATTATATAACTTTCTAAAAGTTAATTTACAATTAATTTGCTTTCCCTTCGTTTTCAAAAAAAATAAATAAAATTTTTGCTTTCCCTTTATTTTGACCCTCCCAACCTCTCTTTTCATTGCATATTCAAACATATATTACATCACTTTTATAAAGAAGTTGTTTTCCTTTTTCTTTTCAACGTGATTCAAGTTCAAATATGTCTCCCTCTCAATTTCTATCCTATTTAAGAGTTTAATTCCATTATTCAAAAATATTCTACAACCCTTTTTTGTATTATTATCATTCAATATAAGAAGAGAATGGCAAGTTCAGGTACTGTTAATTATACCATTAATGATTCACCGGCAACCACCACTATTGCCGCCACCGGAACGGCGAACAAGTTCATAAAGTGTGTCACTGTTGGAGATGGAGCTGTAGGCAAAACTTGCCTTCTCATTTCCTACACCAGCAACACTTTTCCTACTGTATGTTTTTCTTTAATTTCTTTTTTTTTTTTTGTTGTTGTTGTTGCCTTTTTTACCTTCTAATTAATTCATATTGCATGCATCTTCTATTCTCTTTTATATAGAGAGCCCGAATCCTCCGCAGTGCACAGTGATGATGATCCGACCAAATATTCATAATTTCGGATCCACTGCACAGTGAAAGGGATCAAAACGACGTCGTTTTAGTGATACGTACTCTGAGCGCACGGGCTCACTGCAGGGGATTCGAGTTCCACTTTCATGCCCGCCCAAAATCAATTTGAAAAATCAGAATTTTAAAACTCATTAAATAATGAATTTTGTTTTTTAATTTTAGGATTATGTTCCAACTGTATTTGACAACTTCAGTGCCAATGTGAGTGTGGATGGACAGACTGTGAATCTTGGCCTCTGGGATACTGCTGGTAATATACTTCTTGTCATATATACATATCAAGTTTCATCAGTATTTTAAGAGTATTATTTGAGTTAACAATATTTATGTTCATTAAGTATGTATTCGACACACATACTCACCGGACAATTAATACTTAATTATCATACACACTTGGGACGAATTTGTGATTTTTAAAAGTTGAATATGAGATTTAAATATGCATATTCATAACTCAGAATTTGTAATTAATTATTAAAAGTTGAAAATGAGATCTGGATATACATATATATATTTGTACTCGTGTGACCTAATTTAAGTACATGTCATTAATGTATGTAATTGCAGGTCAAGAGGACTACAACAGATTAAGGCCATTGAGTTATAGAGGAGCTGATGTTTTCATTCTTGCTTTCTCTTTAATTAGTAGAGCAAGCTTTGAAAACATTTCAAAAAAAGTAAATTTAAATATTTCATTTTATTGTTTTTAATTGTGTTTTTCGGTCAAATGTATGCTGAGATGTAATTATTTTCTCTCGTTTGCTTTTTACTTGATTATGTTGGAGAAGTGGGTAGCTGAGCTAAGACATTATGCACCTTCTGTGCCCATTGTCCTTGTAGGGACTAAATTAGGTACTTTTCCTTAGGGAACTTCTTGTGTGCTATCTTTATATATATCGAATTGAACCGTGAGTTGATCGGAACCACACGGTTTCTATCATCGATGGAAACTGTGTGGCTCCGATCACCCACGGGTCACTTCGGGGTATATTCCCTTACCACACAAGAACCTCCCTTTCATTAGAGCTTTATTTGCACGACACTTATTTTACTCGTATGTCATTCTATCCGTGCGCCACAGTATAACCTTGTGAAATTCGGTTTTGGAGTCAAGAACCGACTTCTCGTAGTCGGTTCTTATAATGCGCCTACGGAAATTAAAGTCGGTTTTTGGCTCCATAACCGACTTTCACAAGGTCAATGATCTATTGTGGGGCATGCATAGCTAGGTAGAGTTATGCACATGCAGATTAGATGTGGTGCAAATAATCGCCAGACTTTTCTTTTGTCCAACATTTCATTTCAGCAGAATACACGTAAAGTAAACTTACTTTAACAGCTTATGAATTGATTTAAATGGTAGAATAAATTATAAAATGGCAGATTTAAGAGAGGACAAGCATTTCAATGTAGATTATCCCGGGGCATGTACAGTCTCATCTGAACTGGTAAGAGTACTTGTATTAGTGTCTTTAGCTTGACCACCAAGTGAAATTTTTATTTTTTTTGTCATTAATTAGGTATATCTGGTTTTAAATTAATTAGGGGGAGACACTAAAGAAACAAATAGGTGCAGTAGCTTATTTGGAGTGCAGTGCCAAAACACAACAGGTATATCTTTTTTACTCTTAATTACTCCAAATATTAGATTGTTAATTAAACTTCTTGTCCTAGACATTTCAGTATACAAGTGTGTAATAAAACTTATAGTTATATATAGACTTAATTATACTAATTATATGGTTTATAAGATGGTTTTATGATAAGTTTTCCTAATGCAGAATGTGAAGGCTGTTTTTGATGCTGCCATAAAAGCAGTTCTAAGGCCCAAAAAGGCCAAGAAAAGGATGAGGAAAGGAAATGCCTGCATTTTTCTCTGAACAATAAACCATTGTTGTGGTACCTCAGTGAAAACCGATATTTTCACATTCGATTCTGAACTGTAGAATTTACTTTCCGCCTGTCATTCGTGATAATCTACTCCGTGAAAGTCGATTTTTGAACTGGAAAACTGATTTCACACGATCGATTTTTATGTGCCTTTAAAACTTATTAGTCCACGTTATCAGGTACACTTAAATTGTAGTGGATTTTATGTATATTGTTTTTTTTTTTTTTTTTTTTTTTTAATTTTAATTTAGATTGGGGGTCATGTTTTGTTTGCTTGCATTTGTTAAAATTGTATATTAATTCTAAGTACCAAATATGAGCATTAGTACACAAATATTTTGTTGCCCTCATAAGTGTCCTTATAGGAGCTCGGATCCTCTGCAGTCATTTTATGAGTTGTAAGGACATGCACCGTAAAGTGCATTGTCGAGGATCTGAGCTAGCTAGTTCTTGTAGTAGGTTTTCAAATTCAAATGAGTTGAAGTCTTATCGTGGTATGAGTGTTATGTCGTCACATAAAAGATAAGGTGGCTGGTAGGTTGTGTACAAATAACGTACATTGGAACGGAATTATAATAACCGGTTGAGGTGCACCAAATATTTGAAAGGTATACTAATTAGAGTGTGATGTATCAAACTCATTCGTACGCACATTTAAAATGTGAGAGATGGCGATTTATAATACATCACACAATTCATTCTCACCACTTTGTATGCCTCTTAAATATTTGTTGCACACTAATTCTTAGGAGGAGTAAGAATAAACGACAAGATAGTGTTAGAAAATAGGAATAAGGACAGTGAAAATAAAAATTGTGTGATAAGGACAAATCCATTGTTCGCCGGCTCAAATCAAATGTTCATTACAGTGGAACTGACTCAAATCCACTATTCCACTGTTTCGATATTTTTACGAAAGTGACTTCGAAAGAGGCATCGAAAAGATATCAAATGAGATGTCAGATTATAGAGGACGAAAAAAGAAAAAATATGGTGGAAGAATTACGATATTTTAATGCTTAAATCAAAAGATACGTATCCTTTTGTTATTGAGAATATGAGAAAATATCAAATTATTAGAATTTATTACAATGAAAGAAAGAACACTATAATTATATATTTAACACTACATTAGTGGATTAACACACCATATAATGTAGGTATAATTTTTCTTAAAGAATAAACTGTCATGGAGGTCTCTCTAATTATTGGATTTTAAATCGACCTTTTTGCCCAATTTTTTTTTCACCGGACTAAATGTTTGTTTTCATCCCTATATTGTATTTTTTTTAACATTTGTCTATAATTTATTTCTTTTCTAATTTTTTTTAGGGAATTTTTTTCCATTTTCAAATGCTATATTAATTTTTTGGGTAAAAGACCTTTTGCCCCCTGTGGTTTGTCAATTGAAGCTTTTGCCTCCTCGTCGTTTAAAAATATATGGTTCACCCCCATGGGTTTTTAAACAAACCATCATTTCCAAATTCCGGCAAATATAAGAGAATATTCCGTCGGAATATTCCCTTTTTAAATAATATATCATTTTTACCCTCAGTTTTATATTTTTTTCTTTTTCTTTTATTTATTAAATTACCCCTAATTAGAAGGGCCGGCGGAGATGTCGGAGCTGCAAGTTCACTCGCTCCAAAAATTGGCCCGCTTGGTCTCTCCCAATAAAAAATCGGTGAGGACATTGCTTAAGAAACTGCCAAGGACTGGAAGGGTATGCGTGTGACTGTCAAACTTACTGTCCAAAATCGACAGGCGAAGGTCTTTGTCGTCCCCTCCGCTGCTGCATTAGTTATCAAAGCTCTAAAGAAGACGAAGAATATCAAGCACAGTGGAAACATCTCACTCGATGACGTCATTGAGATAGCTAAGATCAAGAGGCCTCGATCTATGGCTAAGGAATTGGCTGGCACCGTCAAAGAGATTCCGGGAACTTGTGTCTCTGTTGGTTGCACTGTTGATGGGAAGGACCCTAAGGATTTACAGCAGGAGATTAACGATGGTGACATTGAGATTCACTACAAGAAAATTGGTTTTTAATGACGGGAAAATTGGTCACTATATGTCACATTCCTGTCATTGAAGACGTTTAACGACGGTAAATTTCCCGTCATGGCCCGTCACTACTGCCCTCCTAGCTAAAAGTAAATAATGACCGTAAAGCATCCTGTCATTATTTTTGTTATATGATTAATGACATTATTATACTCTCACTAGAAATTCATTTCAATGAACACATTTTTCATCATTATTGTTTCATTCTCCTCTCATTAAAAATAATTATACTAACATTGTAACCCGTCATTATTTACAAATCTTTCCATCACTATAAATCCTTTTGTTGCCAATTTATACATGTCATTATCAATTTTACCGGCATTAAAATTTAATTTCAATGATGATGATAAAATTACGGTGACTATTAAACATTAAACCTTCATTATAAAGTAGTTGAAGCAATACAATGATTTTGCATCAAAACCTTCACCACCATTCTTGAAATACATATGTTTCAAAATCTTAAATATAGATACAAAACAATAAAAAAAACAAACATAAAACAAAGACGATACATCTTTTCTTTAAGCACACATCACCTATCTAATGATGCAGTGCAAATAGAGAGTCTCCATACACGACTTTCCCCTGTATTAAATATATAGTCCCCAACTGCCTAACACATTCTATGATAAACTACCTTGCACTCACCAGATCGCTCCTCACCACCTGTACATCTCACATTCAATATTATGAAGACTCAAAACGACTCTCTTAAATGCTAGTATTCTTGAACAAGAGCGTAGGTACTTAATGCTAGAGTGTGACAGCTTACCAAAACAAGATTGAACAGACAACCTCTCGCCGATTAGCGGGATGTGCAAGTTCGGACCATCGTATCAAGGTAAGAGTAGTTCCTTCGACGTCCGAATTCCAGAAGGCTACCATACGTTCGATCCCAGACCCCAATGAACATGGACTCTGTATCAGGACTGAATGACATGCCTGAGATCTCACCAAAGAAATTGTTTTCTTCTCCGTCTCATACCCAGTTTTGACGTCATATACATGGACAAAGTCAGCAGGTTCAGCCATTGCCAATTCGCCATTAATCTACCATCAGACACGTAACGGATAGACCAAATTGAACCGAGGTTACCCTTCAAAGCCACAACTGATTCAGACAGATTTCTAATATCATAAACAAGGCAAGTCTGTGTGTATTTCTCTCACGTTATGCTTAACCTTTCCCAAGGAATTCCTTGAATATCTTTGCCTTTTTCTCGCTTGAGCAGCAGTAGTATCTTGCATTTCGCTAAGCTGCAGCAACCAGACAGAAGACTAATTAGTATGACAGAAACAAAAGACCCATCTGTTGATGAACCTCAAAATTAAAATGGTCCAAAACTTCAACAAATTTGAAATAAAGCACACAAATCCTGTTTCCAAATTCATCTGAATCTGAGTCTAATTAACCTATAGCTTGGTTACTGAAGTCCTCATCCATATCATCATCTAAATATTCTATTTCATAATCATCAGCTACACAATCAGCAACATCTTCTTGCTGATGGGACATAGACTACTACGAGAATAGACCACCTAAGATGGATCCAGGTAAGTACCATATTTTTTTTTTTGAATTCAGGTAAGTACCATATTAACACTAATATTTTCTTACAAGACAAGCTAACACTTTTAAAGCAACTATGGCTTAGCTGCAAACTAGCCAAGAAAATACCCTGTCTAGAAATCAATTTTCAGAGAGCGAAAGACAATTCCAAAATAACATTATCCAATGAGTAGATGGAACACATGATAAATACCCAGCGTAGGGAAGCAAGTAGCAACTACTAAGCTCAATATTATAATGTCCACTTTAGACAAAAACATACGAAGAATACAAGAGTAAAAACAACAGTACTTGAATGCAATAATTTTAATAGATGATATAGAAAAATATGAGCATCTTACCATCAAGGTCCAGATATGTGTTACCCTCTAAGATAAAACTTCATTAACAATGCATACTATCAGATGCTCATTCACTAACAGAACACCCCAAACGGCCAATTAAAGATACCGATTGCAACACCAACATCTTCCAAGTATCAAGGATGGAACATAAAAGAAAGTTGCTCTTAAGAGACACCATATATATATACAAATTAAATATAAATGCAATCCCACAAAGCCCAGTAACCTTTGAAAATACAAAGATTTGCTCCACATTTAAAGTACATAGGCAATGTTCAACGAATGAGGGAGGAGCCTATGATCACGTGGTCCTTGACTGTGAATACAAAAAAGAAAGCAAGCAACTATCTGTGGCAACAACAAGCAGAAAATAAGGCCAATTCAATTTCACTTATGATAGAAAACAATAAAGGGATTTAAGCATTCAAAATGACAATAAAATATAATTCAAATTTCCTGCTATTTATCTGCCAAGACGGTAGCCATCTCCCAGAAAGTTTTCTCATTTGCTTAATCCAAAAATCCACTAAATTAATAAAGTAGAAAAAATAAGATTAAAATTGAAGTACAAGCAGCTTTAATTGATGTATCAAAAACACAAAAACTCCAAATCCGTAGAGCATAAATATATAACAGAAAATAACAACAACAAAATAAAAAATCGACATTCAATTGGATTTCAACAAAAAATTCAAGCTTTCATCAAGCTGTGAAAGAATGGGAAGATAAACAAAAAAAAAGATGATCAAGCTCTTGCAATCGCGATCACGATCTTGAAAGATAGGGAGAAATTAACCCTAATTCATCGATCTAAAATGAAATTTGAGGATATTTACAATCAAAATTGAGACTAATCAACAAAAAATCCCAAAGACAATAGATATTTCAGGCAACAATAAAATAGTCACAAGTAGGCAGTAATTTTTTGTTAAATTGATTGTGGTATAGCTATGCATACCTTTCATGGGTTAAAATCCCCAAATTACTTTCTCCAGAGGAAGCTTCAACACCCAAATCAAACTCATTCCCCACTTCACCTGCTCCTCTGTGTTAAATTTCTCCTTTCTCAGGCCCTAAATTGTTTGAATTTACAGAACCGCTCCTTCTAAGCCTGACGCCGGCGGGACACCGGTTTTAGCTTGTTCCGGAGTCTATATCGCTTTGTATTGTAAGATTCGCCGGTTGTGAAATGGAGATATTCTATAGGCGGCGAAAGCGGAGTTCGAGATAACAAGAAGCGTCGCAAATTGGAGAGTCACCGCGCCAATTAGGGGTATTTTTGCCAAAAATTGGAAGATCCGTCACAACGAAACGGAAACTTGGCTACAAATCTGTCTCGGAGATTCAACAACCGGATATGGTGAGAGTAGCTGCCGCAGAAGATTATTAGCAAGCAGAGAAGGGAATGGATTTAGGGTAAGAACTTTGATTAGTTTCTCTGAATAATATATAAGAATGATTTTACGGTAGTGTTTTTTTTATAAATATTTTACTGAGAGAGTTAACGCGCATAATTAAATTAGTACGGGAAACTTATTTTCAATCTATAAATAGTGATATTTTTAGAGAAAATGGTGATGGGATTAAGAATTCGTCACTAATAATTATGATATTTAGCTATGCAAATTTTACATGGTCACTAAAAACTCTAAAGTTTATCTTTTAGTGTCCGTTTTTCCTTCCCGTCATAAAATTTCGGTCACTATAAACAGTTTTTTTTGTAGTGATTCCTGAGGATTAATCGATTGGTGATTCTAATTTCTCTTTCTTTATCCATTTCTTAATCTTGTTTGGATGTTTTACTTTATTTTTAACTTTTCAAAATTCTCGTTAAAGATCTTACTTTGCTACGGTTAATGATATGGGTTCTTCCCATTTTGGTTTAAAATTTTTTTTTTTAATTTGGCAATTACTCAACAACATCGGGAAGCGTAATTTGGTTGTTAGATCCTTATCATTATCGTATTCATCAGATCACCCGAAACAAAGAATATATAGCCGAGACCCGATAGGTCAGGTATTTATTTATTATGGTAGTAGCTGTAGAACGCAGAGAGTTTAAAGAGGAGAGCTTTTGGAAAATTTTATTCTAGATTTGGGTGGTAAGGTAATGGAGGGAGTTGATTACTTGGCTGATGAGAGGAGGAAGGCTGAGTTCAATGTGAAAGAGATGAAGACCGTCTAGGCTGGTTCTCCCCATGCCCTTGAGCTTTCCGATCGGATTTCCAAGCTCGTTGCTAATGATCCCGTGAGTTCAAATTTCAAAATTTCAATTTTTTTTCCTTTCAATTTCGGCCATTTGAAGGTGATAAAGAATTTCAGGTTCTGGGGGTTTCTATTCTCTTGTTTTTTCTAATGGAAAGACTTTTTTGGTATATAAAATAAAAAGAAAAAGATAAATATTAGACTGAGGGTAAAAATGATATATTATTTAAAAATGGAATATTCCGACAGAATATTCTCTTATATTTGCCGGAATTTAGAATTGATGGTTTGTTTAAACCCCAGGGGGATGAACTATATAATTTTAAACGACGAGGGGACAAAAGCTTCAATTGACAAACCACAGGGGGGCAAAAGGTCTTTTACCCTAATTTTTTTCTCTCAATTTCAAATAATTGTCATTACATAAACTAAGTAAGTTTATTTCGATACTGCGTACATTTCAGAATATAAGTTACCGTCTATTTTTACATTTTTTAGAATATATAAGTCATCTCAGATTACAAATTATAAATGAAGTATTTATTATTCTTCGTACTAACGTTTGTAGCAAAGATTCGCAAACCACATACATCATAGGGTAAATTAGTTATAAGGCCATCGTTAGAGAATTAATGATCATTTAGGACACTCCGAAATCTTATTTAGTTATAAGGACATTCTAATTTTAAGAAGGAAACTTATTTAGTTATAAGGATATTCTAATTTCAAGTGGATAAAGAAAAAGAAGGAAAAAAAGGAAGGAAGGAAGAAAAAAAAAGATGAAGCGCTGGAGCTGATGTTTTTTTTTTTTTTTTTTAGATGCAATGACATTGATGTCTGAAGCAGTGACATTGATGACTTATGCAGTGACATTGATGTCTGATGCAGGGATATTGATGACTTATGCAGTGACATTGATGTCTGATACAAGGACATTGATGACTTATGCAGTGACATTGATGTTTGATGCGGGGACATTGATGTCCGATGCAGTGACATTGATGTCCGATACAATGACATTGATGAATGATGCATGGACATTAAGCTAAACAAGATCGTCAAATTATTCAAGATCGTGTTAAAGAATTGAGGGATTCCATAATGAATCCAATTATCAGGAGGGCACAAACAACGTGTGGCCATTACAAGAGTCATAGTGAAGAGTCTTTGTAGTTTCACCAAACTTGTACTTCTATCCATATTAAAAGCTCCATATTTGGAGAAATGCAAAACAAGAGCGAGTAGCGATCGATGCGGTTGTTAGGTTTTATGCAGTGACATTGACGACTTATGCAGTGACATTGATGTCTGATGCAGGGACATTGATGACTTATGCAGTGACATTGTTGTCTGAAGCAGTGACATTGATGACTGTATTTACAATTAGATAACTGATGCAATAATATTGATGTCACCGCATATACAACTTGATACACACATTTGATAATTTTGTAAAGTAACTTTATTTCTTTGTTATCTTAAAATATTTAATTGATGTTGGTTTATTTGATTAGAGTTGGTTTAAATTTTCGATAACTTTGTAAAATAACTGTATTTCTTTTGTTTTTTTTGGGTTTAAATGCATATTTTTACAACCAAAGGTATGCATAAATTGTTACAATAACACGTCACTGCATAAATCGTTACAATAACACGTCAGTGCATAATTCGATACAATAAGACATCACTGCATAGATCGCTACAATAAGAAGTCACTGCATAAATCGCTACAATGAGACGTCATTGCATAAATCGCTATAATAAGATGTCATTGATCATGGTTGTCAATGGATCGCGGCGGTCAATACATCATGGTAGCCAATGAATCACGGCGGTGAATGCATCGGGGTGGTTAATGGATCCCGGTGGCCAATGCATCCGGGTAGGTGGTCAATGCATGACGGTGATCAATACGTCACGTCGATTTTTATGAAGAAAAAATTGATTTTATGAAATTTATTCGGAAAAATATCAAATTTGATTTTAGAATAAAGAAGACGAAAAAAAATATAAATTTTAGTAAAAAAATTATGATGATCCGAGTTTTAGATCAAAATATATGACCTTTAGAAATATGGTGAATTAAAATTTAAAAAAAAAAATGCCGAGGGACCGTGTTAAGTTTTTTTTGTTTTTTGTTTTTTGAGCGCTTTTTTTTTTCCCTTCCTTTTTTTTTTTTTCTTTTTTTTCCTCTTTATCCACTTGAAATTAGAATGTCCTTATAACTAAATAAGTTTTCTTCTTTAAATTAGAATGTCACTAAATAAGATTTCGAAGTGTCCTATTACCCATAATAAGTTGAAAATCAATTTTTTAAATAATTGGCCCTACATCATACTCTTTCGGTTGTACAAACTTTTACATAATACGCATGTGACTTCAGAAAGAAATTTCAGATATATATTAAAAAAACGTGAACATAAAAATACAATACATTTCATTTGGTATAAATTATTAGATTAAACTCCTTGCCTCATCATCATGAGTCAACGGGAGAGCACCACCATCATCGCCGCCTCCAACCACCACTTCCTCCCTCTTCCACATAGCAGCATGAACCAAAATAAAGGGCGTAACAGACCCAAACGTCGCCAGAAGATGAACTGCCGATCTCGTTAGAATCAACAAAACGGACGTAATCGCAGCCAACGAGAAGGAAACGACCCTCCAGTCGATAAAATTGTTCAAAATCGGCACAGACCGAATCAGCAAAAGATACAGAATAGCTATCTCCTTAGCAGCCACTAAGATTATCAAAGAAACTTTGCGTTCTGGGATTAGAGTGATGAAGAGGACGATGAAGAAGAATTCGAAGTAGTATAAACGGAGTGAATCGAGGTTCTTGATCATTCTGTCTGCGGCGGATTCAGGAGTGGGTGGGATTGAGAATGGCCATATGATCTTGAATTCGACGGGAGTCTTTGGTTGTGCAGTTTCTTGATTCACGGCGGAGGAGGGCTGAGCGGTGGTGGCTCGGTGGGTGGTTCCATAACCGGCGCCGGTGGCCATTTTTTCGGCGGTAAAGAGATAATAATGCAAGAAAATTGTAAACTTTGAATGACAAACTAAGTGATGAATACTTGAGAAAATAATGGTTTGGTTATATGGAACAATCAATTACATGACACAGAATTTTTATGCATGAAAGTCAAGTCAAGTAACTAAGTATAAGTCAAAGTAAACTCAAAGAAAGTATGTTGATTTGTTCATTTATGTTGCTTAACGAGTCGAATTCGTGTTTCAATGCTAAACAAACGAACATAGGCTTGGTTCGTGAATGCTCGATAAATTTATAGAATATTTAGAGAGTTCTTTTAGAATTCTTTGTATGTGAATTTACGACTTGATTTTTTAGATCATAACTAGAGCCGAGTTTAAGCTGGAGGGAAGAAAACTGTTTAACAAGCCAAGCATGAGTTCGAATAATTTATCTTTTAAACAAGCCGAAATTAAACATAATTTTTCGTTTGTTTGTTAAATGAATGATGACAAACAAGCTAATGACCTAAGCAAATCAAGATTGAACATACTTTTTACTTGTCCATTAACGAACGATCATGAAAAAACTCATAACAAAAAGGGACAAATGTTCGATCGTATCACAGACACTCGCTTTGCTCGGTATTAATAATTTCAATTTCCATACATATATGGACTAAATTTTAACATGACATATTGTACAAAAATAAGAAAAAAAAAATCAAGACTAACCACATTAAAACTTATATGTAGAAGGACATGTCTTAATGTACAAAATTCCAAATCAAGTAAAAATATTTTTTTGATCACTTTCAACATATCCTTATGGTCAAGGTAATACCGTTTCAGGGCGGTGACAGTCAAGATGGGCGACCGCCCATGACCCATGATATAAGGGATCCTAAAATTACATATTTAACAATAGTGTAAGCTAATCTAATAAGATAAGCAGTGATTATATATTCATGTTGACGCTAGTTCGAATCTTGATCGTGACATATTATGATTTATTTATTTATTATAATGATAAGTGAATTTAATGTTAAACTCTTGTAAATTAATGATATTAATGAAAAATCGGCCCTAGCTGATCGCTCAGTGCTCATGAACTGAATTTATGTTGGACGATATTAAACTTGATACTATAATTGATTATTTTTCATCTAGACATGCACATAAATATTTTTCATGATCAATTTGTTTTCTTGTTATCGTAGTTAATTATTGCCGCTCGGTGTGTAGCAATCTTATAATATTTTTGGATACGATTTCGTTGTTTTGTAGTTGTTAGTGGGGTTTTTGTTTCAGCTATTGTTATTTTTCTTCTACCAATTCAATAGTATTATTGTTTTTCACATTTGTAATAACGTTGTTAGATACTAGCCTTAGTATTTTCTTAAATGTTATTTGACTTATGTTATTTATGTATAGAAATTATTGCTTTAAATAAAGAGGGAGTTTTCTTTAAGTTTTGTCCCGAGCCCACTAAGTCTTAAAAACGACCATGTACCGTTCCTAGTTACTACCTTTTTCCACTACGTTTCTTGGCATTATTTACTTGATAATATTGCAGTTTAATGTATTATATAGCCATGACTTAGTCAAGTCAAATAATACATTGGAAAATGTTCACTACATTTATTATATAGAAAAATCTATGTATAAATTAAAACAAGAAAAACATTATAAAGTTGATTAGGGAAGCTTGTTTGTAGGGCTGAACAAGATAACCAGTAAATCAGACTAAATCCTAAACTAATCCAAACCAATCTGAAATTAACTAAACCAATAACAAACAAAATGAATTGGTTTGGTTTGGAACCAAATCAAATTGCATTGTGTTGGTTCGGATATTTTTAATTACACCACCCTAACCCGAACCCAATCCGAATTTATATATATATATATATATATATATATATATATATATATATAATATATATATATACCTATTTATAATACTTGGTTGGGAAACTCCAACCAAGGTGTCCACGTGTTTTTTTTTTGTTTTTTTACTGTTCATTGGCCGGCCCAGCCCAGAAAAAAGTATTTTTTTTTTTTTTTTGTGAAGGTTTTGAGTTAAATTGTTCCATTTTAGATGACTCAATTGTATTTTTAATCTACACATTAGCTTTAATTTATTCTTAATCTTATTGTGTGTGTTGTGCTTAAGATGTATCCGATTCCAATTTAATTACATTTGGAAAATGTCAAAAAAGCACTCCACGTGTTTTTTTTTTTTTTTTTTTACTGTTCATTAGGCGGCCCAGCCCAGAAAAAAATTTTTTATTTATTTTTATTTTTATTTTTATGTATCCCCCATTTCATATCCAACGAGTGTGTACAAGCCGCGCGTTGTGCGGCCTTCCCATCTAGTATATATATATATAAAGCCTGAATACTTCCTAATTCCTATATTGGTTTAGCCCATTACGAAAAGCCCACTTAAGTGAAAAATATAAAATTCAATAGTTTTTTTTGCCCATTACGAGAAAACATCGTATTGACAAGGCTAAATGTAGAATTCAATAGTCTTTTGTGATTGATGTAAAATATGTGATCCAAACCTTTGGGTTGTGATTTATTTTAGTGTGGATGTAGCTATTTAATTTTTTTTTTAAAGATTAGGCTTGTTAAACAAAAACCAACCCAATCCAAACCGAAACCAATTCAAACCAAACCATTGGGGCTGACTTCGTTTTGGTTTGGTTTGATTTGATTTGGAAAACAATTTATGGTGCCCCAAACCAACCCGAGTCTTTCAAAACAACATCAAACCAACCCAAACAACCCACGATCACCCCTTCTTGTTTGCACAAGAGATCAGGAAAATAACATGCCAAAAATAGTTTTTGACATGACATTTTCTTTTTCACTGATATAGATATCTTTTATCGGGTACAAGTGGAGTTGTAAACTAATTCACGATGCTCATGGGGAGTTCGACGTTCGGTTTATAAATTGCTCGTTCATATAATGTAACCAAACCCTAGTCGAAATTCGAGTAATATAAAGTAATAGGAATGGAATGAAATGGAATAAATTCATTCCATTACTGCGTTTGAGATATGAAAAAATAGAGTAAAAGGTAGGATATGGTGGAAGTGGTGGGGTGGGGTAGCCCTACCCCACACCCCACAACACCCTACATCTCTACCCACCTTACCTAACCTGCCACCCCACTCCTACATACCCTACCCATCACTTATCTACCCTACCCTTACCCACCACCCCACCCCAATCTATCTTACCTTCCATCTATGCTACCTACCCCTACCCGACCCTAACTTACCAACCACCCCATCCCAATCTATCTTACCCACCATCTATGCTACCTACCCTACCCTACCCTACCCATCTTACCCTACCCACTCTACACTACCCACCACCCAACGCTACACACCATCTCTACCCTATCCACCGCCCCACCATACCCACCACTGCCCTACCTTACCTACCATCCTACCCTATATTACCATACCACCCTACCCTACCTTACCCACTACCCCACCCTACCAGACCCTACCCACCCCTACCCTACCTTACCCATCTCTACCCTACCCACCACCCCACCATATACATAATTACCACCACCCCATCCTACCTTACCCTACCTTATTTCACTCTATCCTTCCTTACGCATCTTACCTATCTTACTCCACCACCTACTCTACCCTACCCCTACCCCACCCTACCTCATCACCTACCCTACCACGCACCCACTCTTACCCCATCACCCACGTGTTTTATCGATTTTCATTTTATTCCATCGTATTTCATCCATTTTTGAAAGTAATGAAAATAGATATTTTCATTCTATTGGAATAAAATTTCATTCCATTACAATCCCTCATAATCATACACAAACAATGGAATGGAATGAAAAATCATTTCATTCCATTCAATTTCATTCCGTTATGACAAACGTACAATTAGGATCTCCCTGAACATTCTCACCTAACATCGTGCTAGATCTTTATCTATCATGCTTTTAATAAGACTTTCCTTTAATTTTTATTGATGGGGTGTTACTTAATGGGCTAGTCTTCATTTTGTAGGCTATGTAGTAAAATTAATTGATGGGAGATGGGATTGTTGGGCTTTGAATCGGGCCTTTTACAATTTTTTTTTACTTTTTCATTTTTTTTAAAGCACAAATATTAGTAATTATGTATTATTTATTTATTTGACTTATTTTGTCACTTTGACCACATCTCTCAAAATATAAAGACAAAAAAAAAAACCGAAACACCCGTGCATTGGTTGACGATTATATACCGTTTGTTATGTATAAACAAATAGCGTAAAAATATCATTTTCGGTATACTAACTTGTAACTTGAGAGACAAAAAATTAAATTAATAATTAAACATGCGCGCACACACATACCTACAAACACGTTTTATAAATTAACCTAGAGTACTCTTTATAGTTTCACCTAAAATAGACACCCAAAATTACATATGATCATATAAGTGGCATCTCCAATTTTTGTACATTAATTATAAGTAACTTGTACATTAATAGTTCAAATACAAGTTATATATTAATCAATGCACAAATTAATTAAGTATATATATATATATATATATATATATATATATATATATATATATAAATATAAATATATATATATATATATATAAAAATTAAAAGGAAGAAATACAATCATGTTCAGATGAATTGGAATCATCACAAGGGGTATGGTTGTGCCTACCTTCATAAGTTGTTATAACCATTCGACAATCCTCAGATAATCTTTCTACTCTTTTTTTCACACGACAATTGTTGTGTGTACATCTGTAATAACTTCTGCAATTACAAGAGGGAAACAAATTAATATTAGATAATTCCATATATTTACAAGATGTATAACATGTTGTCACAACAAATGTTAAATTGTGTTATCATCAATTATAGAGGAGTCCTATAGGTTCAAGTTTCACTCGAGATAAAGTGTGTATGAGTTTATGTTAATTGTTTTTCATGTCCGTAATAAATTATAAATAATAATAAATAAAAGTAAAGAAGAGAGAAAAAGAAGATCTTTAACCAAGTAGATTGGCTTAATTTAATGGTAAGTATCTTGAGAATGTCTAAAGAGATCACCGGTTCGATTCTCTTTCAAGGCGCCATATTGAAAGAGCTATTGATCAGGCCTTACCTTTGAATAAGAGTCAGACTCTGCAAGCATGATCCGGACTGAACTCCGAATTAATCGGATCAATGAGTTACGGATACCGAGGCTTTAAAAAAAAGGAAAAAAAGGATCTTCTGTAGAAGGAAAAGCTAAAAGATATGCTTCTAGAATCTAGACCAATTTGGTTGGAAAATGTGAACAAAGACAAGAACCTGAAATGTGCTAACAAGTAAAGTAGTACTACATGTTATCATTCTACAATGAACATTTTCCTCCACTTTTATAATGCAATACCACACTTATAAGAAATGATTATAAATCCAACTAAAATTTCTCTTATTATTACCAAATTAATGCAATGCATTCCTCTTTTACACGAACTTTTCAAAGCTATGAAGGTCTTATTATCGAGAGATTTTATGTTGCAACGGTTGTAGGAAGGTTATACCAAATGACATACATTAGAACATCTTATTTGCACTTCCCAGTGATCGAGAACTAGTGTTCGATTCTCATCCCGTCGCGAATAAAAATCCCCTTCCCCTTCCGCTTTCCAAAAAAATTATATTATCAATTAGGTAAATACTACTACCACAACGAGTAACACAACGTATTTTTGCATCCTTGATCATGATATAAGACACATTGATAATTATGTAGCCCATTATAATCAATTTTACAGAAACATGTTGTTTCACTTGTTATGACACAACACAACTGTTATGACACTAACATCACCTAATTAAAAATCTACCTCCCAAAAACTTCTTGAATTTGAAGATTGTAATTAATACAACACGTGTTAAAGATAACATTTCAAAAGTCTTATCATTTATCATGATTAATTAGAGTATAAATAAAAGAAAGTATGAATGAAGCAATATGAAGATATATAATTAAGAGTTTGCTCAAAAAGATTAATTACCTTGGATGAAGGCTATTCTTAACAACTTTTTGTCCATATTTTCTCCATTTGTAACCATCATCAAGCACATCCACATCACTCCTTGTCTGAAAACAAAATCTTGGCTCCCTTAGCTTTCTCCTCGCCTTCACTTTGGATTTTTCTGTTGATGTGCTCTTCCACCTTTAACATGCATAAATTTATACACTTAATTTCCATTTAATATTATATTTGAGTATAATTTGTAGCTAGAACTACACTTACATTGAAAGAAGTTGTAATATCTTGGAAATAATAACAATAATAATGATGAGAAGATAAGATGTTGATTAAATGGATTCTGCAACATGTCCTTTCCCACTTGGGAAACCTACAGTACACACCATGATGATGGAGAGGAGTACGTGATGCTATTGCCACAACCGCTCTAACACAACAAATGTCACATTTGACACAAGTTGTACACATGCCAAACCAATAAGAGTAGTTATAACAGTAACATTATCCACATCAGGTTGTGGCACATGTTTTGTCAAACCACTAATAGTGGATATATGTGACAATAACGTTATTCAGATGATCAGGTTGAGACACACGTTGTGTTAGACGAGTAAAATTGGTTATGACAGTAACGTTGTTCATATCAGGTCGTGGCAATAAGAATGATCAATTATATATATGTCTAGCATACACAACCGTTATGGTAATAACATCAACATATTCTGATGGAGGGGGAGAGAAGATGGAAGAGTGGGAGAGAGATAGTGGTATAGATAATATCATGTTTGAAAATGAGAAATCTCAGAAAAACATAATATATCGCACTTTCCAAAATGGCAAGATCTTCAGTAGAAAACCACACAAAATGGAAGTTTCTCTTAGGGTAAAACTCCACGTGTACCAATCATCTTTACTTGTCTATTAATTATATGATCCCTTCCACATATATATTATGATAAAATCTTTGAACTTCTTTCCCTTCCACCAGCAAACATAATCTTTCCCAACCTCAGCAACATTAGATCCACTAGTTTTCAACTAGTCAAAAACTCTTTTGTTTCATGGGTAGAAATATAAACCCATATGTAAAATGAGGTACAAAAAAATACATATAACCTAATATCTTATACACACACACATGTATCATGTATGTATAAATAGGAAATTTGTAGATATATATAGAGTGATACCATGAATTGGAACCCTCATTAGTAATTGTATGTCCACCACTATTTTGGTCACTTGCAGGTTTAGGATCCATTGTTGCAACCTACAAAGTCAACACATTAAAGAACAAGTGTGAGCATATATATATATATATATATAACAACAAAAGGCTCCTCGATCTATATATATACCGGTTATCCAAGATCGATCTAGAGGCCTAGATCCTCACATTTACAATAACAAACAAGAAGGGTTAACTCCTCCTAGGACTAGGCTGGAGATTTTTAGATGTTAACTTCATCCATATGTAGATATATATGTGGAGCAAAACCTGCACTTACAGTGCACAGAAAATGGCTCCACTTGTGTAGTTAACACATGATATGGAGCAACAAGTTGCTTCACAACAAAAATCTCTCTTTGCATAAATCTGAGTTTTACCTGATCATGGGTGTCCCAAGACGGCCTATTCAGTAGGTCCTCAACATGTCCGAAATCTCCGGTGCCTGCACCGACATCTGCATCATCGTTGGCTCCGGCGTCCAGCGGCTGTGAACAAGATGCCGGTGCTAAAAAGCTCAAAACTTGATGATGATGATCATGATCTTCTTCAAACTGAACAAAACCCATTTCATTCATAGCATGATGAGGATTCAAGAAATTAGACATTTGTAGCTCAAAATTTGGCAACTCAGATCTTTTCTCCATTTTTTCTCTACAAGGGTTCTTCTATATACTTTATAAGTATTACATGGAATAAGAAAGATCTGTGACTTTCTTTTAGTATTTGAGAAAATATATTTAATGTAGTTTGGTGTTCTTAAGGTTGTTAGAAGAAGAAAAAGGAATAAAAAAGAGGACAAAGGGGGGGACAGACGGACAGTGTATAAACTCTGCAAACCCTTATTGTACAACAAGTCACGGCTTCAGGGGAATATTTCTTGGGCACAGCGTTTTGATGTTACAAATAATTAGTGGAGTTTTTGGAGCACCGTCTCTTTTGGAGCACCGTTTTGGCAAGTTTTATCCCTGAGTAAGGGTTACACTCCTCAGACACGATTTGAACTGAACTTCGGATTAGTCGGAGCAGTTAGTTCCGGATACTGTCATGAACAGAAAACTGGAGAAAGAAAGAAGAAGCAGGAAAAACATAATAGAGAAGAAGGAAAAGAAAATGGTTTATTTCATCTTTTGGAGAATAGAACTTTACAAGATGATTCATAGCTGCATTATGCATGCCTTTATATTACATCAAGTAGCTAATAGCGGTTATAGAAAGTATAACCAACTAATTAAGTTACATAACTAACTAACTAACTTGACACCTAACTTCATGTGTAGTTGCAGTATCACCAACACCCCCCCTCAAGCTGGAATGTGAGGGCATTGCAAGCTTGACACCTAACTTCATGTAGTTGCATTATAACCAATGGATGCATAGATGTTCTTGATAGGGTATGCCTTTAGCAATGTTCAAAGTAGCATGATCCACTGGTTTGGTGAGGATGTCTGCTAAGTTGTTGACTGTGCTGATGGGTAAGGGTTATAGGATGCCTCTTTGATACTTTTCTCTCACAAAGTGGCATTCCACTTCTATGTGTTTAGTTCTTTAATGGAAGACATGGTTTTCCACTATGTCAAGGGCACTTTTACTATCACAATAAAGAGGTACAGGTTGTGGATGTGGAATCTGAAAGTCCTTGAGTAAATACAAGATCCACTGTATTTCACAAGCTGTAAGAGCCATTTCTCTATATTCTGCCTCAAAAGAACTCCTGCTAACTATCTCTTGTTTCTTAGCTTTCCATGAAACTAGAGAGTTTGCCAGAAATATAGTAAAACTAGTAACTGACTTCATTGTAATGCTGCATCTTGCCCAATCTGAGTCTATGAATGCCTTGATCTGTAATGTACCTGTAGATGGAAAAAGAATGCCATGTCCAGGTGCATCTTTAAGAAACCTCAAAACTTTGTATGCAGCTACTAAATGGTTTTCTGTAGGTTTGTCCAAAAACTTGCTCAATTGTTGGACAACAAAACCTATGTTTGGTCTTGTATTCCCAAGGTAGAGCAATTTACCAACTAGGCTTCTGTAGTATGTGTTGTCATCCAAAGAGGTAGAATCTGATTGTTCCAGTTTGACCTGTGGACTCATAGGAGTTTTAGATGGTTTGGCTCCAAGATAGCCAAAGTGTTGTAAGAGGTCTAGACAGTATTTCCTCTGGTTTATAACTTGCCTTCTTTAGATCTAGCTACTTCAAACCCCAAGAAATACTTCAAAGTCCCAAGGTCCTTAATGGTAAAGGCTTTGTGTAATAAGTCTTTTAACTCTTGAATGAGATTAAGTGAAGGACTTCCCACAATAATGTCATCTACATATACCAATAGTGCCACAAAGGATGATCCTTGCCCTTTAGTGAATAGGCTGTAATCATTAGATGACTGAGAATATCCAGATTGAAGTAAGCACTGACTAAGTTTTGCATTCCATTGTCTACTAGCTTGCTTCAACCCATAAGAGACTTAGTTAGTTTACAAACAATATTAGGGGCAGTTTGAAGACCTAATGGAGGTTTCATATATACTTCTTCATTGAGGTCTCCATGTAAAAAGGCATTATTTACATCTAGTTGATGTAAATGCCAGTTTTGTAAAGATGCAAGGCTGAGAAATAACCTAATTGTAGTCATTTTAGCCAATGGAGAAAAAGTATCCAAGTAGTCTATCCCCTCAGTTTGTGTGTAGCCTTTTGCAACAAGTCTTGCTTTGTATCTCTCTATGCTTCCACTAGACTTCCTATTTATCTTGTATACCCATTTACATCTCATAGGAACTTTTCCTGGTGGTAAAGGCACTAATGTATATGTGTTTGTCTTGTGCAGGGCATCTAATTCTAGTTGAATGGCTTTCTACCATTCTGTGTGCTGAACTGCTTGTTTATAACTTGTAGGCTCTTGGTCAGATGAGATATTGCAGATGAGAGAGTCATATGAGTCAGATATGTGATCATGAGAGAAAACACTTTGAATGGTGTGTGTAGTGCTGCTTTTAGATCCTAAATTAACTTGGTAATCATGTAGATATTTTGGCAACTGTCTTGCCCTAGTAGGTCTGATAGGTTGTTGTTGTGAAATACTGGCAAAATCCCCATGTGAAGCAGTAGTTAGAGTAACCATTACCAAGAATGGGAACTGATGTAGTGGTGCCAGTTTCCTGTGGTGGATGAGCAACATCCTCAAAACTGGAAATAGGCAAAACAATACTTGAAGTAGTAGCAGGTTCTGCAAATGGAAACTTGTCCTCATGGAATAGAACATCCCTAGAAATACACATCTTGAGTTTGTATATCCAGCAGTAGATAACCTTTTGTATGAGCAGGAAGCCTAAGAAAACATATGGTCTACTTCTTGCATCAAATTTGCCCATGTCCTGTTGGTTAGAAGAAGCAAAAGCTAGACATCCAAACACTTTGAATAATTGATAATTAGGAAGTCTATTATGTAGCAGCTGATAAGGAGATTTTTCTTGTAAAAGAGGGGTAGGGTGCAATTAATCAGAAGTGCAGCATGGTTCAAACAATAACCCCAATAACACATAGGCATATGACAATGAAATCTGAGTGCCCTAGCAGTATTAAGTAAGTGTTGGTCCTTCCTTTCTACTATACCATTTTGTTGAGGGGTATTTACACATGAGGTTTCATGTATAATACATTTTTCAGCATAATACGAGGGCATATCAAACTCTAATCCATTGTCTGACCTAATGGTCTTAACAAAGACATTAAACTGAGTTTGTATTTTAGTACAAAAGGTTTGCAACAATTATCTAGTTTCAGATTTAGATTGGAAAATCCAAACAAAACGAGTACGATCATCCACAATAGTCAAAAAATAGGATTCATTAGGAAGAGTGGTTATCCTATTTGGACCCCAAATGTCAACATGAAGCAAATCAAAGGCCTTTTCTGAAACAGAAATACTAGTTGGGAAATGGAGCCTTTTTTTTGCTTTGCTAAAGGAAAAAATCAAACATTCGTGTTCAAGAGGAAGTTTATCATCGGAAAAAGGCTGTTTTACAACTTTCAGTCTTTGGTTAGACAAATGACCTAACCTATAATGCCAAAATAAAGGCTGAGAAACATTAGGACAGGTGACTGAATGAACACATGATGAACAACCCTGAGAGGAATCAGCATCCGAAGATATACAGTCCATTAAGCACACTAGCTGAACCAATCCTCCTCTCGGACTGATCCTATACAACACAATGATCAGGAAAGAAATACAAAGAAACACTTGTCCCCAATGTTAGATTTCTGACAGACAAAAGATTATAAGAAAAGGATGGCACACATAATACATCTCTAAGTATCAAACGATCATTGAGCCTGACCTAGCCAATATGTGTAACTGTAACAACAGAACTAGTAGGTAATGTCATAGTTACATTATGTACAGGCACAACATGAATCATTAAAGATAAACAATAAGTAATATGGTCAGTGGCACCTGAGTCCACTATCCACTTGTAAAGATTACTTGTAGATTGTGAGACACCAGAATAAACACCAGCTGTTAAGGCAAAAGAAGGACTAGGACCAACAGAAGGCACATCTTGAATCTTTACATTCTGCAGCAACCCCGGGATGTGATCATACTGCACAATGTAAAGATTCAAGATGTGCCTACCCGGGATGTGATCATACTGGCTTCTAGTCATCACAGATTCATTACTTCCAACTGAAGAAGCAACAGAAGAACCAAAAGAAGTAGTAGACTGATCTGGTACAAAACCTTGTGAAGTCTGTGAAGCATCAACACAGTGAGCCATGATTCCCCCTCTTCCTTTACCTTTAAAACCAGAAGGAAAACCCCATTTCTTATAACACTTCTCCACTGTATGATCCTCTTTACCACAATGTGTCCAAACCATCTTTCTACTAGATTGCATTACCACCTCTCCCTCTACCATAAGATGATTGATTCTGACTGGCCAAAGCTAAAGAAATACCAGAATCTTGGGAACTAACAGAGGAACTGGATGAGGCATTTAAAACAATAGAGCCATCCTTTGTGGAAGAATAAGAAAGTTGACTCTCATGCTAGATAGCCATAGAGAAAACAGTTCGAATGCCTGGCAAAGAGGTTGTCATCAACACTTGTGACTTTACATTACTGAATGTATCATTTATCCCTTTCAAGAAACTAATAACAATGTCTGAATCACTATATTCCCTATAGATTGTCCTGGCCTCACAAGAACAGGGAGGAATATGGCGTAAAACAGTAAATTGATCCCAAAAACCCTTCAGTTTGGTGAAATAAGCGGTAACAGAAAGTGATCCTTGCTTAGTGGTGCAGATGTCTTCAATCAGATTAGACAATCTATACGCATTACCAGTGCTAAAACGATGAACAAGATCTACCCAAATCTCCCTAGCCGAAGTCAACCACATAACACTTTGTACAATATCATCATGCAAGGAATTAACAATCCAGGTTGTGACCATATCGTTACATTGTGACCAGGCTTCGAAATTTCTATCATTTTCAGGAGGTTTAGGCAAAAAACCATCAATAAAACGTTTCTTACCTTTTGTAGAGATCGCCATACTGATAGCACGTTTCCAGCAATGAAAATTCTCTACACCAGTAAGCTTGGGATGCATAAGATTTTCGTTTGGATGCACATAATACGGATTAACCACTGCAGTATCTTGGTCTGCCATGATCAAGAAACAGAAAGAAACTAGCAAGAAACTACGAGAAAACAAGAATGATATTCAGTGAGACAAACAACTGAACACCTAGAGGATCAAGAATGCGGAAGCCATGGTTTCAGCTCTGATACCATGTTATGAACAGAAAACTAGAGAAATAAATAAGAAGCAGGAAAAACATAATAGAGAAGAAGGAGAAGAAAATGTTTTATTTCATCTTTTGGAGAATAGAACTTTACAAGATGATTCTTAGCTGCATTATGCATGCCTTTATATAACATCAAGTAGCTAATTGCGGATATAGAAATTCTAACCAACTAATTATGTTACATAACTAACTAACTAACTTGACAACTAACTTCATGTAGTTGCAGTATCACCAACAGATACCGGGAGCTATAAAGGAAAAAAAGAAGAAGAGAGAGAGCTTATAGCTCAACCAATATGTTCTTATTATCAAGTTGAAGGTGTATTGAACACTTATGAAAAGTTTTCTTCTTAAAATTAATCAAATGTAAAAGAAATATAATTGAATGTAATGGAACTATTTTATTATTGCATTTGTAACGTTAATAAACGAAATGGAATGAATTCACATTGAATAAAATGGATGCTAGGATAGAGTAGAATAGGATGGAGTAGGGCCGGCAAATGTTTAACGTATGATAAGTGTATATAAGGCAGGGGTACAATATGTGATGTGTTATAATTATGGTTAATAGAGTATTGAGTGGTGAGGTAAGGTGGGGGCAAAGACGGAGTCATGATTTTATTCTTAGATTGGCTTAAGATTAACTATTAGATTATATTACGTACATACACCATATATGGTTTTTTCCCGGTTCCTTTAAGGTGGACTTAGCCCCCTACGCTAAGCATGTATCCCATCCCTGGGTGGGTATAGGCAGCCTTAAACTATCACCCATCTTACCCTACATCAAAACCTTGCCCCATCACATGTACACCTCACCCACCTACCTTACTTTTACTACCTCACCCTATCATATCACTTTATCCTACCCCAACCACCCACCTTACCCTACCTCATCATCCTACCTTACCCACCTGCCCTACCACATCCGATTAACTTATCATACCCTACCTGATGTGATCGAAGAAAAGATGTTTGCCATGAAATCTATTAATTTTATCATATATCGGTAGACTTTAGTAGACTTTTATTATTTTTTATTAGGCTTTTTTATTTTTTTATTTCTATTATTTATTTTTGTCCCATATCGATTAGGAGTTGTTTTATTTCTTTTATTGTAGTCTATAAAAATGCTTTAGTTGTACTCTTTTTAGGAAGGCAAATTTTGAGATGAAATATTTTATTTGAAGCTTTTATGTTTTGGTGAGTTTTCTCACGATGGTGGATTCCAAATCGGACTTATCGAGGTTGTGAGGAACCTTGTGGGTGTCCGTATATACCAAGGTGCTCGTCTTATGGTGCCTTCAGTCAAGTCCTAGGGTAAATTCGTATCTGATTCATTTACGGATCACATCACTACCCTTCCCTACCTATCATCCACCCAACACATGCATATTCCCACCACACCCTACCTCATTACCCACCACACTCTACCATACCCTACCACCCTAAACACCAACCACCTACCCAACCTTACCCACCCTCACACCCCACCTCACTTTACCAATACGCTATTTCCCATCAAACCCTACCTCACCCTACCGTGCCAATATACACTTGCTCATCAAACCCCAACCATCATACCGTACCCTAGCCCCACCACACTCCAACGTACCCCAAAACTCACCAACCCGACCTATGTTACCTCACCTCACTCTACCCTATATATCACCATACCCAACCCATATTACACCACCCAATCCATCTTTCCCTACCATCCACCCAACCAACCCGACCCTATAACCCACCCATATCCCACCCGTCCACCCTGGCCTACCCTACTATATATGACATTCCCTACTGATGCGTACAAATGGTAGCGCCACTTTTGAATCCCGGAAATATCCTATCTGACCCACCGGACCAGATAAAGGCCCACGACCACGGCATCGGCGATTAAAACCAACCAAGTCGAGGTCGCTGTTGTCGAACCCCGCCCAGAACGCTACTGGACCAGGGGGCCGATCCGCGATCTTGGACTAAAGGTCCTTAAGAGGCCGCATAAGATTTGATGAGAAGCAACATGGAGCAAGAGCAAGGCAGGACAACGAAGCCGGCGACCTATGCGATCCTAAGAAGTCGCCATCGAGATATTCTACCCACTTGCAATCCAGATATTTAGTTTGCTTAGCTACTAAGTTTACTTAAACACTAAGCTACCATGTAACACTTGTCTTTTACTTAGCTCCTAAGCTTCGTCCTCCTATAAAAGGAAGGCTTGTGTAACCTGAATGAGATATACATTCTAATAGAAAGCAGGCCAAAGCTCTACCGAAACACCATCTCTCAAACACTCCTCCTATCGCCGTCGTGCACCACCGGTTACCATCCATATAATCACCAAAAAATAAGCCAGATATCCATCAATCATACACCGCTGAGCCTCCGAGATGATTTCAACCACATCAGTTGGCTCCGTTACCGGGAACACGCGATAGTACGCTTTCAATCTCAGGCGTGAAAGTCGTCCAAGGGTGTTAGCATACAGCAGATAAAATGAGTATCACCTCCATCGGTCCAAAGGGTCTGGCTGTATCCTTTCGTCTGTGTTCACCTCGAAAGAAAGAGGTAATCCTATCACAAAAACCCCCAAACCGCCTCAGTCTTCTTCCCACAGTGAAGAGTACTGTCTAAAGGTGACTCTTTTTTTACCTCAATAGCATATATGCCGACTTACCAGAAAAACCCTCACCAGTATAAAGAACACTTCTAAAAAAAAGCCATACACATTTCTGGGGTCATTCGCGTTTAAATCATCACCGCTTCCCTCTTGAAAAACCATGTCTCCAGACGCCACGTCACCCGATCTATCACTATCCAAGAGATCTTTGATTTAAACCACGAAAGTCAAAAAGAACTCCAAGCCAAATCAGTTCGCTAACTCGGCAATGGCAGGAAGAAAGGGACAGCTGACACCCCAAACCCCTACGAAGGGGGGCACGCGGTATCAGGCTCGTGGAGAGGTTGTAGGAGAGACACTCGACAATCTTCCCGCTGATGGAGAAGGGTCGCAGAGAAGGGCCCTAGCCCTTAGCGACGCCTGGAATGTCATCAATCAAAAAACTAAATCAAAGGAGGCTATCGCTGCTCTGGATGGGGCTTGCAAGGAGCCGGCCAGGTCGCAGCAAAGCCGAAGGTCGACCCCAGAAATGAGGCCAGGTTTCCAAGAGGATCCTGAGGTCGTAGAAATGAAGGAATATGCGAGGTATGCTGAAACAATGTACCTCACCAACTCTCGCCTGGTGGCAAAGGGTCAAGCCCCAATGATGATCCGACCCCCGAATACTCCCAGAAATGAATTCGCCTCTGCGGCCCTCAACAAAGGTCGTCAGAGTCAGATCCAGGGGAATGAGGTCGAGGAAAGTGTTCACTCATCGGGTCGCAAAGGACAGAAGAAAGAAATCGGCAAGCCTCTGTCCCACCTGGTCGCGATAATCAGAAAGGAAAGACGGTATAGAGCAATGTTCTAAAAGTCGGTAGGCGTTAGTCGGGTGGCCGGGTGGGGAGTTGGGACTAGTCGGCTAGGCGGGGGACTAGTCGGGGACTAGGCGGCTTTGAGTTTTTTTAATTAATAACGATAATAATGGAATTGACAAAAACAAAAATAACAAAATACTACTAAAACCCCCAAAAATAATAATACTACTACTCTTGTAATACTAAGTACTAACATAACATACGTGATACGTCCAAAATAAACACATAAAAACATACGTGATACATCCAAAATAAACACATTCAAAGTCAAGCACTCAAGTTTAAAAACAAAATCATAATACAGACCACCTAGGCCGAGTTGAGCCCGACTATCCCGCCTTGAACCCGACTTTCCCGCCTAGAGGCCAACTATTTAGGGTGATTTTCTATGGTTTATAATGTTATATTTTGTAATAATTTCCTCTATAATTTGATGATTTGTATAGAAATTAAGTGTTTGTTTGGATTTATTGAGCAAATGAGGTTTGAAGTGGTTTAGGTGCAAAATCGAGTTAATTACGTGATTTTATTAGCGATTTTCTATCAATATATATGGTTCTACATTTTGCACGTTTCTATTATCTTGTAGGTACAATTTGCATGGCAAGGAATGAGCTGAAAAGATGTTTGATTGAAGATTAAATGGAAGGAAGGAGATGCAAGTCGAAGGTAGAATGAAGATATGATGAGCTGAACGTGCGTCTGCTGCTCCGTCCGGCTGGACGGGCGTCTGAAGGTATGGACGAGCGTCCAGGAGAAGTAACTTGATTCAGAGTTTTGAGATAATTGCTGAACGAGCGTCTGGAATTACATAGGACGGGCGTCTGATCCAGCTCGGCCCGACTCGACAAGCTTATACACCTAGGACGGGCGTTCAACCCATCAAACGGGCGTCCTTCAGCCGACATACCATAAACCGACTTAAAACTCTATAAATAGAAGCGTTATTTCAACCCTACGATACACATTATTCGACCGTACAAAACCCTAGACAGAGCTTCACTCGGTCGACCGAGTGCTCCTGCTCGGTCGACCGAGCCCCACTTTTGTTTTTATTTATTTATTTTCGTTCGTTCGTAATCTGAAGATGATCTGAGGCTTTCTGGAACAAGCTTGTGAAACCGTCTCTGCAACATCTTGATTTCTTCTTTGGGATTGTTTGTGAGTTTTAATTTAAAATTTGTATCTTTATTATGTTCTTATTGATTATGCAATTTAAATCGATGGATGTGTTGCTTATTGATGTTTAACGTTTGATGAGAATCGTTGTTAGACCTAGATCGCCATAATAAAGATTGGATCTTTAATCTAAAATTAACGAGAGTTGTTAGGTTAAATTTCTAGGTTAGAAATTGATAAATTTCGCACCTTTGATTTGAAAGCGTTAGTCTTTAGATCGAGAGATAAAAGATTGATAGGCGAACTTGTCCAAGAGATTAGGAGTTCATACCCTTGCTAGGTGAACCACAACTTTTGTTAAGAACCACTAGATAATCTAGAAAGGAATTGGATGTTATAGAATTGGTGGATCAATTGCTTGTTCGTTCGTTAATTTATTGATTTAATCGGTTGAGCTTGAGTTGTTTAGTAAAGTTACAATTTTTATTGCACAATTAAGTTTAGAATAGAAGTAGTTTAGTTATCTTGTTCGCAACCCTATTTTCCTGGCTTTAGGTTTCGATCTTCTGTCCAGTTTACTTTCGTTATTTTCATTGTTAGTTTCGTTTTATGTTATAGTTCTCAACTGTTTTCTTATCTTTTTAGTAGTAGTAGTTGTGACATATTTAGGTTAATTAAATAAAAACTAGAATAAACAACCCCGATTCCCTGTGAGATCGACCCGGTATTAGTTGCTATACTATGATCCCTGCACTTGGGGTAAACCGGATTTATTTTATTACTTGTTTATTTTTCATTAGATAAAATCCGAGACAAGTTTTTGGCGCCGTTGCCGGGGAATCGGTACGGTTGTCTAGTTTATTGATTTTTCTGATTTTCTGTTATAAGTTTGGATAAAATGGATCGTTAGGGCACATGGTAGTATTTTGGCCATAACTTTCGGCTCCGGTGTCGGTTTGGCGCATAGGACCCCAATTCGGAAAGCTCGTTCCGACGCCGACGACGTGGCAAACGGTCAGAGATGCCGTTTTCGAGGTCAATATCTGCTGTTTTCCCTTCCATTTTGGGCTCAGAAGAGACCAACACGTTTTTCTCCCTTTTATTGTTTTCTGTTTTTCTGTTTTAAATTTTTCGTAGGTAGGTTTCTGTTTTAGTTTTCCGTATCTTTTTCTGTTTCTTTATCTTATTAAAAAAAAAAAGAGAAAGTTGTTTTGTTTGCTAGGGTTTCTGAGGTTTTGAATTTACTGACGTGGTGACTAGGGTGAGAGTCAAACGAGGGGTCAAGTTTCTCTTTATTGTGCATCATGCTAGGGCCAGACGAGCGTTTGTCCTTTCCAAACGCCCGTCTGCTCTGTGTGGTTCCAAACGTGCGTCCATAAGGAGTGGACGCCCGTCCGACCAAACGCACCACTTCCGTATATGTTTTGAGAGCACCAGACGAGCGTCTGTCTTGTCCGAACGGCCATCCAGTGCATCAGTTTTTAGTGAATAGAATTTGATTTTGATACATGCTTCCGTTATTTGACATGGATGTTTTAATGTGAGCCTCTGTGGCCTTTATATATGCGTAGATGTTCTGTTCTTTCACCTTTATGGTTATTTCTCCATCTATTGCGGTCCATGTTGAGTGATTGTTCCGAGTCTGCTGATGTGGCATAACTTCTTTATTTTACATCCCCCATGTATCTATTGCATACTTTTGGTATGTGGACCACGTCCCATGCAGGTTTTTCGTTGTTTTCTGTTTCTATGACTTTGGGTACATGGGATGCGCTTATAAGAGGATGTCACGAAATTTATTCACGAAGTTCAGTAAGGCCCTACTACTGGTGACACTGGAGCACCCAGCTATACGTTATTCTACTATGATTTATGTTGTTCCTTTCGTAGTCTATTTAGGGTGTTAGGGTTGTTTAGGGGTTGGCTTTTCTTATATGATTCATCTGTGCTTTAGTTGAAGCTACTGTCGGTTTTCCGTTGCTATTATTTTCTGATGGATCTTAAGGCACGTCTACACTTGTCTGTCGAGCCTCTGTGGCTTTATTTAGAAGACGTTTATATATTTGACCTTCCTTCTGTAGTTGACATGTTTCATCGCTTAGTCCAAATTATAGATTAGGGCGACATCTATGGAAATTAGTTGGGCTAGCATTTTCTTTATTTTCTTTTTGGCTTATTAGTATAGTTGCATATCACTTAGTTGCATTGTGTTATATTCTGTCTTTTTTTTTATTATTTATTTAGTGCACCTAGCCCTTCTACTTTGTAGTGTCCTCTGTTTACACTTTCAGTTGGAGTTTGATATTTCTGTATGCACATGTTGGACCCTATACGGATGTCAAGCCTCTGTGGCTTTATAATTGACGCTTAGATGTTCTGTGTTTTAACTGTGTGGTAATTTTTCCATCTGAGCAATTATATCATGTGCTTCTATCTTGTCTATGATTATTTTTTTGCCATGTTATATCCCCCTATGTTCCCCGAGATGTTGCCATGTTTGTTCAAGTGTACAGGATATTTTCGATAGCGATTGTGAGCTTTTAGATGATATCAGTTTTCCGGTGGATGGTCCACAGTCTACTGATTTCTTCAAGCATTTCCGGATCTGGATCATGACCACTTCCAGAATTGCCACCTTTGAATTACAATCAGCTAAGTACTTTATTTCTTTTTAAATTCTGCACAACCTGAGGACATGTTGTCGTTTAAGTGTGGGGGAGGGGAATGGTTATGTGTATCTATCATTTGCTTATATTATGATTCTATGCTGAAATGAGCTAAATTTTTCAATTTTTTTTGTCCCGAGTAAGCGAATGCAGATTTTTGTTCGGTTTTTATAGTCATTGAGGCTGTATACCGTATGCTTAGTAAGTTAGTTGTTTCACCCGACATACATTTCACGAGCCGTATTGAACGATGAGCTAAATTATAAAGCTATACCCATTTGGATTAGTGATTTTTGATTATCTTATAAGTATCTTGTGCTTAGTGCTAATGTACTTATCGTGAGAATTATAATAGTTTGTGTTTATAGCCGGAGTATGACATACTGTGAATATCTTAGGTTTGAATGTGATAAGATAAAACGTAACTACTGTGCTTTAGAGGTTGTTTTAAATAGATGAATTAATTGGGTGTGTCGAAAACTGGTCGATGATTTGAGTGAGGTAGGTCATATCTCGAATGTCCTATACCACCATGATGACCAAAAGCTCACGACAGTCAGAAAAAGCTGCTTTATGATTTGAGTAAGGTAGGGTATATCTCGAATATCCTATTCTGCTATGACGGGCAATAGCTCATTCTGATGTGTGTTTGTATATGGAAATTATTGAATCAACTTATATAAGGAATCTGGTATGAATGAGTAAAAGACTTAGTTATCGTCTACCTTATCCCTAGTATAAACCGACATATATGTTGTAGGGATTATCCTCTGAGTATGTCAGAAAGGTCCTAAATGTATTCTATCATCCTTTTCAGGATATGTTACGTTTTGTAGGGTGCATGTTATAAGTGTCAATTATTTCTAGTTTGAATGGGGTATTTGCTAGTTGCTTGGAATAAATTTCAAGTTTGGACTTAGTGGAAGTTTGCTATGGCTATGCACACACACGTGGGTGAACTTCTAATTTATTGACTATGCGTTATACTTGCTGAAATGTCTATCCTTTTCCGAGCCTAGATCTTGTTTTGTTTTGCTCGGGACGAGCAAAAGATAAGTGTGGGGGAGTTGTTTAGGGTGATTTTATGTGATTTATAATGTTATATTTCGTAATAATTTCCTCCATATTTATATAATTTGCATAGAAGTTGAGTGTTTTATTGGTTTATTGAGCAAGTGAGGTTTGAAACGGTTTAATCGCAAAGTGGTTGAATTATGAGGTTTTATTGTTGATTTTCTATTGATTTGAATGTTATTACACTTTGCAATGTTTTATTTATCTTGTAGATGCACGAAATTGGTTTAAAAGAGGATTAAGAGGTGTTAAAGATCGGATTTATATAGGATAAGGATGAAGTTGATTGAAGATAGAGATGGAAAAATCGGATTTGAAGTAAATTGAACGCACGTTTGAAGTTCCGTCTGGTGGACGGGCGTCCACCTTCTTGGACGGGCGTCCAGGCTGAAGAAATCGATCGAGTTTTGACAAAATTGATGAACGAGCGTCTATTTTACAAAGGACGGGCGTCGATCCCGGCTCGGCCCGACTCGAAGATTTCAAAGCATACGGACGGCGTCCAAGACCTTGGACGGGCGTCCGGCCACCGCCTCGGCTTAAACCGACCGACTCAAAACTTATAAATAGTCGCGTTTTTCAACCCTAATACACACAATTCGATCCCTGGCCGCCCCAGGCCCCTTTGGGCAACTTTTGCTTTGCGTTTTTCTGCCCCCATAAACATAATTTCATCTACTTCTTTTATTTATAATTTCTGCAACTAGTAGAACGATGGATAGAGGCTAGGCGATTTGAACAAGCGTGTGAAGCCAATCATGCAACGTTTTGATTTCAACTCTTTGGATGGTTTTGTGAGTTTTTATTTAAAGTTGTTTCTTTATTATGTTTTGTATTGATTATGCAATTTATATCGATGGATTGTTGCTATTTGATGTTTAACGTTTGATGAGAATCGTTGTTAGACCTAGATCACCGTAGTAAAGATTAGATTTTTAACCTAAAAATAACGAGAGTTGCTAGGTTAAATTTCTAGGTTGCTAGATTGAGAAATCCACACCTTTGTTATGGAAGCGTTAATCTTTAAGATCGAGAGATGAGAGATTAATAGGCGAACTTTTCTAAGAGATTAGAAGTTCATACTTTTGATAGGTGAATCACAATTTTTATTAAATCTTCACTAAACGGTCTAGAGTAGAAATTGAGGGTTGCGGGATAGGTGGATCAATGCTTGTTAATTAATTGAAATTATCTTTGTGCCTTGTCTTCGTTGCTATTTTAGAATTTTATTTTTCTTTTTAGTTATAGAATAGATTTATTTAGTTAGTTTAGGTCCGCAACTATATTTCCTGGCTTTGGATTGACAACCCTCTGTCCAGTTTATTGTTTCTTCGTTTTCGTTTTTAGTTATTTTTCGTGACAACCTTTAGAAAAATTAAGAACTAGACCAACCCCGATTCCCTGTGAGATCGACCCGGTATTAGTTGCTATACTACGATCCCTGCACTTGGGGTAAACCGGATTTATAATTTATTACTTGTTTATTTTTCATTAGATAAAATCCGAGACACCAACCAGGGACCGACTAGAGACCAGCCCGCCCAGACAGGTCCGACCAGTGTCTACTTGGGTCGGTGGAGGACCGACTAGCGCCTAGGCGGCGCCTAGTCGGCCGACTTTTAGAACACTGTGGATCAACTTTTAAAAGGTTAGGTGAGAAGGACAGGGCCCCGGCCTTAAGTCGTCTCAGATTTCTAGGAGGAGAATTACCCCATTGACAAGAGGAAAGAAACGCGCAGGACGCTCGCATAATTATAAGGGAAAAAAGAGCCCGTCAAGAGGGATCACAGGATCATGCAGAATCGGAACATAGGATGGTGTTGGGAAATCTACGCGGGATCGCAGCGGAATTCAAAAATTTATTTCCTATCGACCCAAGATCGACTTCGTTTAAGCAATAAACAAACAAGTAGTAGACGGTGGTTACCTTGGTTGATCTAAAAGATCGACGCTTTGACCGTCTATGGAGAGTAGTTCTGCATAGAGCCGCCTAAGTGTTCGGCCTCTACCGCTAGTCCACACGAACAGCCCGACGGAATCCCATCATGGATTGCTATTGGAAAACTCCCGTTGCTTGACCGGCATTTTTCCCCTCTCTCCAACTCTCTAAAGGACGCTCTCTATTTTACACAAGAACTATTAGTTCTTGGAATTGTGATGTACAAAAGAGTTTGGCACCCACACTATATTTATAGTGTATATGGCGCCATCTATAAGAGTGGAGGAGAAGAAAATATTTTTCCAATAAAATAAAGAAAATATATTTGATTGATTTATCTCATTTATTATAATATCTTATATTAAATAAATCTAGGATATTGTCAATATCTTATATTGAATATTTCCAAGATATTGTCAATATTTAATATTGACTATCTTTATTTTATTACCATAAATCAATTTACACAAGTGTATATATATATCAATTATATATATTACAAACACATAAATCTATATATAAATATCTAGCTATCACAAATGTGCACATGTATATCTTATATACATGTACATCACACGCATGTAACCATATATATATATATATATATATATATATATATATATATATATATATATATATATATATATATATATATATATATATATATTAATATCTAATATTAATATATGGTAATACCATTAATTAAATTACACAATCCAAGTGTATCTTATACACATTGAAAGTGGTGCCCCTTTGACCAAAGAAATTGGCTTCCGGAATATTCTTTAATTAATAATATAATACTATGATTAATTAATTTGCAAAATACATGTGTATCAATATACATATATATTTTCGACATATGTATCTAAATACATATATTTAATTAATCACCATAATTAATATTTTGTATTATATTTATTCATAATAAATAAATACCACCATATTAATTTACCACTATAACCTTTATAGTACGAGATAAACTTTCCTTATTTGGTTATCATCTATAACCACATTTTAATCCGGCTAGACGTTCTTATGTGTGTGACCCGATAGACTTCCGAATATGTTGGCCGTAGGCACAAAGTGCAAATTACGAAAATGCCCTTCATGCCTAACGATCACGGGATAGCGTCTAGCAACACACCGTGACCCCCAATCATCGGAAGAGTCAAATGCAATGACTACTACCTTTCATGTGAAACAGTTACCGTGTAACTTACAATCCTATCGCTGTAATAATATCCATACGGTCGTACGTCGAGTGTCAAACATTAACGACCGTATCTTATAATCTGGATATCATGCTCTCTCGAAGTAACTCGTTTACTCCCACTTTGCAAAGATTCACGAGAGTAAGACATTCCTTATAAGAAGGCCATTTCGGATATTCGATCCCAATCATAGGATACACGATTCCCGGACGACCAATCATGTATACACCGCATTCTTCAATATCATACCCAATCACTACCGCATGATCGCCCCATGGCTAGGGGAAACCTCAATAGTGTCAAAGCATGACAATCCACACCGTGATGCCATGAAGACTCCGGTCAAAAGGATAATTACACAACCGTCACATAGTGTGACACTTATCCGTGTAAGTGGGTCAGTCTAACGTACGCATTCTCTAATACACGTCCACGTACAGTCCAAGTGTCTCTACACTTCGATAGACGAGATCTATCCCTGCCCTTAAAGACAGAAGACATATAATACGTGCTAGTCTGTTTATACTACAATGCCCTGTTTAATAGTACATCAGCCTAGAGACATTTAAGTATCAAACTTATTAAAGTGATTAGAGATCTCATCAACCATAATCGCCTATCATGATTTCTCTATCACAGTTTAATACTAAGGACGTTATCATATAACAATTCATAATTGGTCCTTTAAAAGAAATAGTAGAAATGATCCGACCCGGTCGGATCCGGTCCAACCCGATTGGATTTAGGACACTATTTCAACAGTTGGAGCGAGCTGATGCACAAACCCTGTCACGACCCAGGTTCGACCCCTTCTTGGCTGAGCAGATGGAGATAATGAAGAAAGAACTCGCAGAACTGAAAAGGACGAGGCCTGCTGAAAAAGCCGCCCCAATCTCGGGGATCGATGTGCTCGCCAAAAGAATCACCGAAACATTGACCACTAACAAGGAAAAGGTTAGCTACCCCAGTTATAATTATTATAATGGGACCTCTTGTCCGAACGACTGGCTCACCGCCTTCCAAGGCCGAATTACCTTAGCAACTCAAAATAAGTCCGCCTGGTGCATCGCCTTAGTCGGTAGCATGCAGGACAGGGCTGCTTCCGGGGTTCGCGGGCTCCCTCGTGGCTCAGTTGAGAGTTGGGAAGATCTATCTGAAAAGTTAGTCAAAGAGTTCGAGTCGGCGAGCAGGCCGAAGAAAACCATCGATGATCTGTACGAGGTTCGCATGGGAGGACATGAGTCCGGAAAAGAATATTATGAGCGGTTCATCAGAGTGTATGATCAGACTAGAAATATCCCCGACGATGCGGTCATAACGTGTTTCCTCACCGGAATCGCCAAAGGTCTGATGAAGACAAAATTTAACCTACGACCCCCGAAAGCGGGCCTAAGGGAAATGTTGGAAAGGGCCAGAATGATGGGAGTGAGCGAAGCACCGTCTTCTGGGAAAGCAAAACCTAAACCGGAGCAACATTCTTAGAAAGAAGATCGCGGGGACGATCACAATAAGGAAAAGGGTAGGGACGCGAATCGTGATCGTGAGCCCAAACGACCATATAAATTTAGCGAGGATAATTTCACGCCGCTCAACACGAAAGCTTCCTAGATATTGTTTGAGATCCGCAAGCCTTTGATAAACCCAAACCTATGAGGGGCGATCTCGACAGTCGTGATAAATCGAAGTACTGTGACTATCATAAGGATCACGGTCATATTACGGATGAATGTTTCACCCTAAGGAGGGAAATAGAGAGGTTAATCCGTGAAGGACCAGAGACCAAGTATAAGCACGAGGGAAACACCGGCCCCAACCAGGGGCGCCGACCCCGAGTTTATCAAAAAGAGATTCAAGTTATCCACGGGAACATCCCCAACAACAGTCAACTGAAATCACAGATCCACCAGATCACCACGCGCGGTTTTGAAAAACAGATAGTGTTGGGGGAAAATGAGAAAGGAATCATGTTTACTAAAAGAGAGCTAACCACTGTCGACGATCCTATGGAAATACCCCTCATCCTAAAAGTCAAGGTAAACGATAAGCATGGCGTCAACAGAGTGTTGGTCGACAACGGGGCCGGCCACGACGTCTTTTATTTCGACTATTTGAAACAGATCGGATTCGGAGAAGCCAAATTAAAACCCTACCTTGGAGTGCTAGAGGGCTTTACCAATGATACAGTGCGGGTCAAAGGCACAATTGACCTCAACATCACTCTGGACGACTATGAGCCCAGCCGAACTGAGGTAATCACTTTCTTAGTCATCGACCTCCCCTCATACTACAACATGATCTTGGGGATTCCGTTTATGAGAAAGTTTCAAATGGTGGCATCTGTTCCACACCAATGGGTCAAATTCCATGTAGGAGATGAAATTAGGGTAGCCACTAGCCGACCCAGATTTTTTCTTGAGTATATGACCAAGAACAGGGCCGATTCCAAACGACCCAGAGTGGAGGGGTTCAATATGGCTGCGGACCAGATCTCCACGGTAAAAGAAGTCCCAGACAGGGCCGTAGAAATTGAAACACTGCAAGTCCGAGATCAACCCAACTTTACGGCCGAAGACGAGCTGGTCGAGGTCATCATAAATAGCAGGCACCCCGATCAGAAGGTGAAGATAGGGTCACGAACAACCGAGAAAGAAAGGGAGGGTATGGTCGAGCTTTTGAAAGAATACATGGATGCCTTTGCCTGGGAGGTAACCGATATGAGAGGTTTGGAGTCGGAGGTCGCATTACACTACCTATGGGTCGACCCCAACTTCAGGCCGATCCAACAAAGAGCGCCAATTCTCTACAGAAAAGGAAGTCGTGATTAAAAGTGAAGTCGAAATGTTTTTAGCAGCGGGCATAATCAAGGAGCTTCAGTACCCCACTTGGTTAGCAAACATAGTAATGGTGAAAAAACACAACGGCAAATGATGGATGTGCGTCGACTTCACTGATTTGAACAAAGCCTGCCCCAAAGATCCTTATGCACTACCACGAATCGATAAAATGGTAGATGAGATTGCAGGTTTTGAAACGCTGAGTTTTCTGGACGCCTATTCAGGCTATCACCAAGTCAAGATGGCAGACGATGACAAAGAGCTGACTGCTTTTAGGGCCGCCGACGGACTCTATTACTATGAGATGATGCCATTTGGTCTCAAGAATGCAGGTTCAACGTACCAAAGGATGGTGAACAGAGTTTTTAGCTCACAAATAGGCAAGAACATGGAGGCTTATATCGATGATATGGTCGTGTAATCAAGTCGCCAGGATCACCTGGTGGACCTTCACGAAACCTTCACAAATGTAAGAAAGCACTCAATGAAGCTAAACCCCACAAAATGCACTTTCGGGGTCCAGGCAGGAAACTTTTTGGGCTTCATGGTGAGCTAGAGAGGGATCGAAGGAAAACCTAATAAAATTGAAGCTTTGATAAACATGAGGGAGCCGAAAAGCATCAAGGAGGTACGAAGGCTAAATGGAAGGATAACAGCCCTGGGAAGATTTATCTCAAAATCTGCCGAGAAAAGCCTACCCTTCTTCAAAATCCTAAAGGGAATTAAAACCTTCTCGTGGACAGGGGAGTTCTCGCTGGCCTTCAAAGAGCTCAAGGCCTACATCTCAAGCCCGCCATTGTTAACCAGTCCGACGGTCGGAGATGTTTTGCTTATGTACTTAGCAGCCTCGGATAGGGCTGTCACCGTAGCACTTATCAAGGAGGAGGGCGCCTCGCAAAAGCCTATCTATTATGTTTCTAAGGCTCTCAGCCCAGTAGAAAGTCACTATTTTAATATCGAAAAGTTAGCTTACTGCATTGTCATAGCCGCCCGAAAATTAAGGGCTTACTTTTCGTTTCATACCATTATAGTATTATCAGACGCACCGTTGCGCCAAGTCCTCCACAGGCCGGACTTGTCAGGTCGCTTGCTGCGGTGGCCATCGAGCTCACTGAATTCGACATCCGATATGAGCTATTAAAGCTCAGGCATTGCCCTACTTTATCGCAGAAACAAGCATCAACGAAGGAGCCGGGGAACAAGCCAACCCAAAACATGGCCACGACGAAACGACAACCACAGCGGACGAGCCCCAGTGGCCAAGTCACTGTTGGCAGCTCTACGTCGATGGCACTACTAGCCACAAAGGTTGCGGCGCGGGAATAATCTTATTAGAACCAGGCGCCTCAGAAGAGATTGAGAAGGCCCTGAGATTTGATTTCACTGCATCAAATAATCAAGCAGAATATGAGGCGGTCATCACAGGACTTGAGCTCGCCAGGGCCATGAAAGTCGAAAATGTGCAGGTATTTTGTGATTCACAGTTGGTAGTCAATCAGGTAGCCGGATCTTTCGGCATCCATTGCGAAATCTTGCAAAAATATATTAATCTCGTCAAAAACCTGGATAGCAGCTTCAAATACTACAAATTCACCAACATCCCTCGAGAGGACAATCATAGAGCAGATTACTTGTCCAAGCTAACTAGCGATGACGAAATTAGCAATATGTCGATCATGGTGTAACATCTGTCAGGACCCGCTATCAACAGGGTTGAGGTAATGGATTTCCGACCCACTAACCCGTGTTGGATTGACATCACGAGGGCCTATATTGGCTCTGGAGAACTCCCTGAATGATCCAAACGAGGCTAAAGTCCTGGTCAGAAGAGCCACCAGATACACCATTCTAGACAACATTTTGTATCGGAGATCGTTCTCTAAACCTTTATTACGGTGCGTACGACCTGAAGAGGTTGATGGAGTCCTCGTAAAACTACACGAGGGGATGTGTGGCGGCCACCCGGCTAACCGCACTCTCGCTTAGAAAGTTTTATTGGCTGGGTACTACTGGCCTAAGCTCGCAGAGGACGCCAAAGCATACGCTAAAGTGTGCGACGTATGTCAGAAATTTGCGGATATTCCCAGGCTACCATCAGTCGAGCAAAGCATCGTCGTTGCTGCCTGGCCATTCGACATGTGGGCCATCGACTTCATCGGACCGCTGAAAAGGGGTTGCTCCGGATCCGAATACGTGGTGGTCGCCGTCGACTATTTCACCAAATAGATCGAGGCCAAAGCCTTGGTAAAAATCAACACCAGAGATATAATCTACTTTCTACTCGATCAAGTATGAACTAGATTTGGCGTCCCCAGAGTGATAGTATCGGATCACGGGCCGCAGTTCAGGGAAGAGTTCGACGCATTCTGCAGAGAAAATAACGTCAAACATTGGCAGTCATCAGTGTGCTATCCGCAGGGAAATGGTCAGGCCGAAAACGCCAACAAACAGGTACTAAGCGTGCTATAAAAGAGTTTGGGTGAAAAGGCGGGCAATTGTCCAGATCACCTGCCAGCGGCCTTATGGGCGCTCAGAACGTTGTTAAGGGTCAAATTGTAGTGTTTTTAAGGATATATTTCACCTCAATTTCCCCCATATACGTATGATTTTCATAGAATTCGAGGTTTATAGTGAAATATTGAGTGAATGGTGATTTAAAGAGTTAAATATGAAAACGTATCAATTTATACGATTATTTGATTGTTTTATATGGTTTTGGATATTGTTACGTTTTTGTGGTGTTTGGATGCAATGTAGATACATGTTTTTGACTTGGAAGAGGATAAGGATGGAGATAAAGCTTGGAATGAAGCTTTCAAGCAGCCGAACTTCCGACGCAGTTCTTGATATGATATAAACTGATTTGACTCTCGACCTCAAGAGAAGAGTTGTAGTGCTTGAAGAGAGGATTCTACAGGATGTTGAATCACTTCATTCCGACTTACGAGGCCCGAGATATGAGCGTTACAAGTTTGGATAATGATGCTGTGGTATTGGAAAATGTCGTAATATACTCGTAATACGACGGGCTAATCAAAAAGGCGTTTTCTGAAGAAGAGTCCTTAATGAAAGTTGTAGAGTTTTCCGAGAGCTTAATTATGACATTCGGATCATAATTTTTGGAGGTCTACAACTCAAGATATGAATTTTAGAAGTTTGAGTCCAAACTCTAAACTAGCGTTCATCAGCAAAATTGGATACAGGATGTTCAACTTACCTTCAAACGGGCATCCAACTTGGTACATCAGCAGCCGACATTAGTAAATTGCTTCAGCCGACATATATTTTCCCTAATTAATTAGGATCAATTCCAGCCGCAATTTATTAATTATAGCCGACATAGTCTTCTTATATAAAGAAGCGACAATCAAACCCTAATATCAATCCCCATAATATATCAAATACATTCAGCCGCATATTGGCATCACGGCGAGCGAGGCTTTCTTTGAGTCTTCAAGGCCGGTCACCCGAGCCTTGTGCTCGGGTGATCCGAGGTTAGATTAGGAGTAGATTATGTAGCTTTTCTTTTCGTTTCCATGGTGTTTCAACCATTGTATCCAAGACTATGTGAGTTCTCTTTTGATTAATTTAATTCCAGTTTTTCTTCATGATGTTTGATTTAGTTTGTATTTTTCTATGCGTCCTTTGATGCCATGAGAATAGATCGAAAGATTAGTTCTTTATTGATGTTTATAATACGGAAGTTGCATAAACGCTAGATCACCATAGAAAGATAGGATTTTTAACCGTTAATCCGTGACAAATTAATTGGTTAATTATCTAGGTTGCTAGGTTCTAAAATACGGAAGTTAACTTGAATCTAAACCTTCGTTTTGTTTGAATATCGGTCTCAACATTCGGAAGAGGAGAGATCAATAATTGAATTCACTAAGGAATTAGGAATTCATAGGCCGAGAAACGGATTCACTAAGGAATTAGAGTTTGGTTCTCGTGTAAAGGTTAAACCACAACTTGAATTGAAATCATGAGAATAAACTAGGATTGAGATCACTTAGTTTGTATGATTGTTTGATCCCATGTATCTTTAGCTTAGTATAATTTGTTTTTATTCTCAGTGATAGTTTAGATTTAGATTTATGTTTTTATCTTCGTTTTTACGTTTGTTGTTTCGTTTATTCGTTTTCCGTTTCCAGTTTAGTTTTAGTAGTGACAATTTAGGGAGATTAATAAAATTAGATTCTACATCCCTTTTCCCTGAGGATCGATACCCGTACTTATCCAACTTTACTAGCAACTACCCGGTATTCGGCCGGTTAGGAGGTAGTTTTGCATGGTAGTATAGGTTTTATAAATTTTCTTTTGTTTTAATGATGCAAAATCTCCCCAACAAAAGTGGCGCCGTTGCCGGGGAATAGGTGTCATGTTGAATCTAGTTTTGTTAGTTCTCGATTTTGTTACGTTTTATTTTTGTTTTTAATAAAAGTAGCGATAAATAAGTTGAGAGTTTTTATTTTGCCGTGTTTCGATTACCGTTAGGTTAAGAATGTGCAAAAGTTTTTTACTCAACTTGTTTGACGTGAAGTTTTTATGTTTATGTGTTACCTAGTCTAACCCCTGTGCTTAATTTGATAAGGCCGCTTTGTCTTTGTGATCGTGTTCTTGTGTTGTGTTCATAAGTATTTAGGGTTTTGCTGTGTTTTTCTGCCGTCTGTGCATTCTTGTTGTATGGACGAGCGTACGTTCCGTTGGACGCCCGTCCGCTCTTCATCTGCAGTGAACGAGCGTTGGGAAGTATTGGACGCTCGTCCGTTCAAATATTTTCAATCTGTTCGATTTAGAGGACCGGACGAGCGTCATACTTTCTAAACGCCCGTCCGGTCGGTTTTCAAGGCGGACGAGCGTACGCAAGGTGGAACGCCCGTCCCGCCCGAACGCTAAGTGAACGTTCGTCCGGGGTTCGGTCCGGTTCTAAATTTCTTGATTTTATTTTCAATGCTTTTATTTGATGTGGATTTTTCATTCGAGCTTCGTGGCTAATTGATTTTTACATAGATGCCCCGAACTTATATGTTTTTACCTTTCCATCTATGAATCCATGTTAGATAATTGATCAATTCCTTATATATGATTCATCTAGGCATGTTATAGTGATTTGTCGGTTCTCGTAAGCTATAAGCTCGTTCTTATGGTTAATTAGTAGCTAATGTCGGTTCCCGTATGCTACATACCGCTCCGATGAATCTTTTAAGCTTTTAAGACTTACGTGCTTCCTTTGTTTTTATAGTTCATATGGGTAGCTACTCGTCGGTTTTCCGTATGCTACGTCCTTTCTCCATATGAGTTATACCCGTTTAGATAGATGATTTGTTGGTTTCCATAAGTCTATCACTTTCGATAAGTCTTAAGGCGCGTCGGCACTAGTGATGACAAGACTGTCGTTTATCGTAACTTTGTCATTATGTGGTAGACGTTTATATATATGTCGTGTTGCATATAGTGGGCTAGTTTTCTTTCTTTTATTTTATTTTCTTTTTGCATATCATTTAAATGCATTTCATTTAGTTGCATTTCATATAGTTGCATTGTTTTTCTATTTTTCCTTTTATTTTTCTTAAGTGTGGTCACTGTCGGTTTTCGTAATACCACCTAGTTTATTTTTCTTTTTGAGTGTAGTTAACTGTCGGTTTCCGTAATACTACCTCGTTTTTTTTCATGATGGTTACTGTTGGTTTTCCATATGCCATCATTATTTTATTATTGCATATCATGTAGATTGCATTGTAATATCTTTTTCATGTAGTTGCACCTAGCCCTACTATTTTGTAATATTCCATGTATATGTCCATCTTATATGAGCTTAATCTAAAAATTCTCTAGACTTCCTTTCCTGTGCTTTATATGTTATCTTCCCCCTATCCCCGAGATATTTCATGTTTGTCAAGTGTGCAGGGTATTTGCATTAGCTTTTGTGAGCTTTAGACGATATCAGTTTTCCGGTGGATGGTCCACAGTCTCCTGATTTCCTCAACATTTCTGGATCTGGCTCGCGACACTTCCGGAATTGCCACATTCGAACGACAAATCAGCTAAGTTCTCTTTTCTTTTATTTTGCACAACTCGAGGACAAGTTGCAATCTAAGTGTGGGGGAGAGGATGGTTTATATGTATCTACTTTCATTTGCTCATATTAGTTATAATTTTCTATGAAAAGTGCTAAATTTTTCAAAATTTTTGTTTCGTCCCGAGTAACATTTCAATTGCATGCTAGTTTTATAATCTGGCACCTTTAGTTGTTATCAGTAGTCATATCATGTTTAAGCATAGATTTGGTAATTCGATACTCACTTGAACTTCATTTCACGAACCTATTAGATGAAGAGCCAAATATAGAATAGTTTCCGGTTAGTTAAAGGAAAGTTAATTCTTGATACAGATAACACTTATTTGGCATTAATGAAAGTTAAGAATTCGTGCTATACTCACAGTTAGAATCTCAGTACCTTAGTGTTCTTGAGAACTTTAAGAGTCTTGAATGTGTTAGAAATATATTTGACCGAGAGTTTCCAAAGAGTTTGAAAAATATATATATATATATCCATGAATAATAATAAATGAATAGAATTTCTTTGCGGGAATTTTGTTTGTAACTATCACCTCGAGTCCATTTGGATACTGCCCCAATTGGGGAGTGTGGTTTACCTTGGACAGTATGGGTTCGAGTGATCTCAGGGTGGCTTTGCCTCTAATGTAGGGGAGTGTGTTATACTTTTGAGACGCGACGATAGGAAATATAAAATATACGTTTTTTGTGGAATTCTAAGTCAAGTTGATCTAAACCCGGTAGAGACCCGAGAGGTATTTTCTTGGCACTAAGTAAAGGAATTTAGTTGTGAGTTAGTTACTATGTTCTTGGTAATTAGTTTTTGTTAGGTAAGTCTTGTAGATAGAATGAAGTTTTCGTTTAGTTGACCGGATAAGCGTTAGTGCTTGATGTATTATATCAAGAGAGGATCGGTGGAAGTTTAGTAGGTTACGCACACACATCACCGAGTGAGGTCGATTTGCTTTGAATACTAGCTTGTCATGATTTTGACTATATCTCGTGTCAGGTTATGTGGATTCTTGATAGTATGTTCTTGTTTTGTTTTACTCGAGGACGAGCAAAAGTTTAAGTGTGGGGGTGTTGTTAAGGGTCAAATTGTAGTGTTTTTAAGGATATATTTCACCTCAATTTCCCCCATATACGTATGATTTTCATAGAATTCGAGGTTTATAGTGAAATATTGAGTGAATGGTGATTTAAAGAGTTAAATATGAAAACGTATCAATTTATACGATTATTTGATTGTTTTATATGGTTTTGGATATTGTTACGTTTTTGTGGTGTTTGGATGCAATGTAGATACATGTTTTTGACTTGGAAGAGGATAAGGATGGAGATAAAGCTTGGAATGAAGCTTTCAAGCAGCCGAACTTCCGACGCAGTTCTTGATATGATATAAACTGATTTGACTCTCGACCTCAAGAGAAGAGTTGTAGTGCTTGAAGAGAGGATTCTACAGGATGTTGAATCACTTCATTCCGACTTACGAGGCCCGAGATATGAGCGTTACAAGTTTGGATAATGATGCTGTGGTATTGGAAAATGTCGTAATATACTCGTAATACGACGGGCTAATCAAAAAGGCGTTTTCGAAGAAGAGTCCTTAATGAAAGTTGTAGAGTTTTCCGAGAGCTTAATTATGACATTCGGATCATAATTTTTGGAGGTCTACAACTCAAGATATGAATTTTAGAAGTTTGAGTCCAAACTCTAAACTAGCGTTCATCAGCAAAATTGGATACAGGATGTTCAACTTACCTTCAAACGGGCATCCAACTTGGTACATCGGCGACCGACATTAGTAAATTGCTTCAGCCGACATATATTTTCCCTAATTAATTAGGATCAATTCCAGGCCGCAATTTATTAATTATAGCCGACATAGTCTTCTTATATAAAGAAGCGACAATCAAACCCTAATATCAATCCCCATAATATATCAAATACATTCAGCCGCATATTGGCATCACAGCAGCAGCTTTGCTGAGTCTTCAAGGCCGGTCACCCGAGCCTTGTGCTCGGGTGATCCGAGGTTAGATTAGGAGTAGATTATGTAGCTTTTCTTTTCGTTTCCATGGTGTTTCAACCATTGTATCCAAGACTATGTGAGTTCTCTTTTGATTAATTTAATTCCAGTTTTTCTTCATGATGTTTGATTTAGTTTGTATTTTTCTATGCGTCCTTTGATGCCATGAGAATAGATCGAAAGATTAGTTCTTTATTGATGTTTATAATACGGAAGTTGCATAAACGCTAGATCACCATAGAAAGATAGGATTTTTAACCGTTAATCCGTGACAAATTAATTGGTTAATTATCTAGGTTGCTAGGTTCTAAAATACGGAAGTTAACTTGAATCTAAACCTTCGTTTTGTTTGAATATCGGTCTCAACATTCGGAAGAGGAGAGATCAATAATTGAATTCACTAAGGAATTAGGAATTCATAGCTGAGAAACGGATTCACTAAGGAATTAGGAGTTTGGTTCTCGTGTAAAGGTTAAACCACAACTTGAATTGAAATCATGAGAATAAACTAGGATTGAGATCACTTAGTTTGTATGATTGTTTGATCCCATGTATCTTTAGCTTAGTATAATTTGTTTTTATTCTCAGTGATAGTTTAGATTTAGATTTATGTTTTTATCTTCGTTTTTACGTTTGTTGTTTCGTTTATTCGTTTTCCGTTTCAGTTTAGTTTTAGTAGTGACAATTTAGGGAGATTAATAAAATTAGATTCTACATCCCTTTTCCCTGAGGATCGATACCCGTACTTATCCAACTTTACTAGCAACTACCCGGTATTCGGCCGGTTAGGAGGTAGTTTTGCATGGTAGTATAGGTTTTATAAATTTTCTTTTGTTTTAATGATGCAAAATCTCCCCAACAAAAGTCGCTAAAAACAACTACAGGGGAAACTCCCTTCGCTTTGACCTATGGATCAGAAGCTATGGCCCCAGTAGAAATGGCCCTACCAAGTCTAAGGGTCTCCTATTTCAGCGAAGCTGATAACCCGTTGACCCGGAAGCTTGACCTTGATTTAGCAGAGGAGCGGCGGATCCAGTCGTATGGCCGTTTGCTCAATTATAAACAGGCGGCCAAGCGCCACCACGGCAGACATGTTCGCAATCATCACTTCGCTGTGAGAGATTATGTTTTGCGCAAAAGACAGGCCACGAGGGCAAGAAAGGAAAGCTATCAGAGAATTGGGAGGGCCCGGTACGGGTCGCTCGAATAGTCAAGAAAGGGACTTACGTATTAAGTGATAACCAAGGTCGCGAATACAACAGGCCTTGGCAAGCAGACAATTTGAAAAAATATTACATGTAAGTCGTCTATTTACTGCATGCGAGTGAAGCATATTGAGGAGTAAACATTAAATAAAAAGAGCATATTCATTAACGATAAGGGGTAGTTATTTTTAGCAAATCCGCGGCCTACCACGCCCTTCGGTTTAACCAAAAACAAGGGGGCCTCAGGGTGAAATTTTAAAACTACTCGTTCAAGCGAACCCACAACGGTCCAATGAGTGCGTCGGCACCCTAGCTACACTACATAACCTAGCAATAAGCGAGGCAAAAGGGATACGACGATCAGGATTCATTGAGACCGCAAAGTTAACTACCTCCCGGTGAATCAGGACCCCTCAAATCAATGTCAACCTTGGGGTCGTGAATAGCGTGCAGAAGGAAAGCTTCAGCCTCGCTGACGACCTCGAAATCCACAAACGGAAGAGCGCGTGAGTTGATAAACCTTTTCCATTCACGATTGCTCGAGACAGTTCAGACGTGGGGCCCAGGTTGCGAGGACGTTGATAATCAGGGAAGAGCTAAAGGATTGCCCGCCGTAAACGAACCTGCCTACTTGCCTCATCACCAAGATTCCAGGCAACCTCATAATGAGCAAAGGGATCGATAGGAGGAATACGAAGAGCCTCATTGATAGCCTCCGGGGTAAAAGTGACCGAGACACCTCGAAGGTCCACACAGCTAACAATTTCTTCGGAAGGAACCTTTGATAAGAAGGAGTAAAATTCTCTTACCATCGTAAGGTTGAAAGGTGTCGGAGGTGGCGAGACAAAATCTAACCACCCGGAAAGCCGCACCCGGAGCAAAGAACCATCACCCTCAACTTTGCCCTCATTTAAGCTCCTCTCCCTCGCAAGCCTGACCACATCAAAGTAACGCCAGAAATGATCTTTGACGGTAAGAGAGGCAGTAAGGAAGAAAGGGGAAACATCACGTATTGGACGGGCTTTCCTCACTCGGACTGCGCTACCCTCTCTGGATTGAAAAGACATGAATCTCACAATAAAGATTTGTTCAAAAGAGGAGTGAAATAGAGCCAGGTTTTCTCCCTCCTTTTATAGCAGAAGCAAGCAAGACAAACGGCCACGATTGACAAGATATGACGGCCAGTATCCACGCGGTTTTACCCAAAAATTTAAAATCTAGGGGGCGCGTTTAATGCTTGACAGTTATCAGCGCCAGATTCTAGGCTATATTGACTGCGCATGCACCGTTGGTCAAAATATTGCCAGTAACCTGTCCAATCAATTCAGAGCCCTTTCTTTTTCAGCAACACGACAGTCAAGAAAGGTTAGTCCCGTCCAATCAGTTCAGCCTTTAAGTTTCTGGCAAACCACTATTCCGCCATAAACTTAGGGGGCCGCACTATAAAAATTTCAAACATCAACAAACTGAACGCAGCATGGCCCATCCCCAGCAAGGGGGCCACATAAAGCTTTACGCTGCCTCGCCAGGAAATCTCCAGCGAGACCATGGTGGAATTCTCAAAGCATAATCGCACCATAGGTCGTCTCAAACAGGGGAGCCGCTTTCGGATTTTTTGCTCGATTATTTGCCACAAGTCCGCAGCGACCAAGGTTTTTACAAATAGGGACGGAAACTTGTTTCACTCAAGCCCATCCAAGCCTTGCCCAAAACAAGGGGGCATAGGAAATTTTAACGCTCCATATGCGACGCAAGCAGGAATTTTATTATTTTAGCAAGCAGGAATTTTCGATCTTTTTTTTTTACAGATTCTTCGGTTTTATTATTTTAGCGAGCTACCTAAACCTCGCCAAAATAATGGGGGCCACACACATACAAGATACACAAGATGCAGGAGAGAAATCAAAAGAAACAAATGCAATGCATAAATCAGGGGGGGCAAAAAATGGCCACAAATCAAGTTCAACAAACCAAACGCGGCCACGGATCAAAGTGCGGAAAATAAAAGCTAAAGTTATTACAATCACATCAAAAGAAAGCGTCGGAATAGTTCAAAAATAGAAGCAAAGGTTGAATTATTACAATATCGTAGGAAAAAGTTTCAAAACAAGGGCATAAAATCATTAGGTTGAGCCGGGGGGAGTGTCAATATACTCATCGCCTGGTTGATCTTTCGCGGCAGCAGGAGGAGTCTCCAAATAGAAAAGTTAACAGGGTTAACTGGAGGAGGATCCCAGATGGCTCGCCATGCTCTATCTGCCTAGTTTGAATAGCGATGATGTGATCCGCGGCATAAGGTATATCTGGGTGAAGGGCCAACAAGTCGGGATTTCGCTGGGACATGCTAACCCACCGGAGCATTTCCTCAAAGGTAATACTCTCTCTACCATGATAAGCCCAAAGGCAGCGGGCGAGGTGGTTGAAACCTTGGTCAAAGCTCGCCTCCAGGTAATCGACAAACTCATCAGAACGCTTAAAGGTAGCAATGGCCGCATGACCCGCCTCCTCAGCAGCCTTATTTGCGGCAGCAAGTTGCTCTTTTAAACTCGCAATCTCCTCCTGTGCGGCCGACAACCCTTCAGCAGATTTACGAGCTTCATCTTTCAGAATTTTCACTTTCTGCTGAAGCTCAACGTCCAGCTTAGCACTCTCAAGCATGGCCTTTTTCATTCGCTCTACCTCGATCAAGGCCTCCGCGCTCTTATACTCTGAAGTGACCTTGGCCTTATCCGAAGCCCCAAGAGCCGCAGTCACTTTCTTAAGTTCAGCCTTACATTTTTCAGCAACTTCAATGGCCTTGTTAATACGAGTTCCAAGCTGAAAAAGAAGAGGAATGTAAGCCCGCCAGAAAAACAAAGTTAGCAAAAATACAAGACAAATAAAATCTCACCATAGAGGCTGCGATCCCAAACTGGCCGGAAAGATCTTTAAGCTCAGCGACTTCAACTTTTGCAGGGGAATCGTCTTGAACCACGACGCGTGCAGTAATCCCCCTTCCAATCTCCATCTAAACGCCAGGTGGTGAATCCCAGGCAAGACGCCCCAGAGGAATGACGTCGGCAATTGCCTCCCTGATCTGGCTCGCCTTCGACATGTCAAGGCCTTGGACGAAATTAGCATCCAACCAAACCGCCTCATTTCCTTTATAACCACGGGGCAATGTCCCTGTTGGCAGAGTCCCCATATCCTCGGAGGCCTCTTCAGCAATAACATCTGGCCGCACAGAGCCTTTGTCAGGAGGTCGCTTATCGAGGCGATCGGAGCCTTTGTCAGCTCCGCCAGCAGTCTTGGCCTTCTCGGTTCTAGATCGCTTTTGGCCCTGAGGCTCTTTAACGGGTACGTCAGTCTGCGATCTTTTTTGGGCCCCACCGGCCTGGCCTGAGCTCACAATTATGGGCGCCGCCGCTAGCTGAGTAGGATTGTATGTCTCGTCAACAACGGAGGCCTCCACAGTACGTGGTATCTTCCCCAGAACCTATTTCAGAGTCGCCTGTCGAATTTTGGAGTTCTCATCAGCGAACTTCTGTCTTTGAGCCCGGCGTTCATTAGCGTCCATACCTGCAAAAGAGTTCGTTAGAAACGGGTCCAGAGAACGAACAAAACAATACAGCTTACAAAGCGATGAAATAAAAAAAAAAAAAAAAAAATTACAAGGCGGTCTTCTATTTGGGTCGCCTTCACATACAAGACACTCAGAGAGAAAACATTTGCCTAAGTGGCAATCTCCTATCCAATCAGGGTCGCACTCCTCCGGGGCCATGGCGACAAAAGCATCAGCTCTACCCGGGCCTGCTATACCGGTCATTCGCGCCAGGGGAAGAGCCACATCAAGAAGATCGACCTAGGCCACGTTTCTCAAAGAGGCTCAACCCCGTCAGACTGTATAAGCGCCATGAGCCCTTTAACAAAATGATGCTCAGTAACTAGGGGTTCGCCAATTGAAAATGTGGACTTTCCTTTGCGCTGTGCGACCTTGGGAAACGGCCAGCCAACTTTGGACTCCAAGCACCCGTTCTTGCCATCTATGGATCTTATTTGGTAACGAGAACAGCAGGCAAGGCGTCTTGGTCTTCAAAGATATCTGTCCCGGAAGGCCCGTCGTGCAAAATAAGTGGAATTGACGCAGCAGAGTAAGGGTGGGCTCTATCTTCATCGTCCGACACATAACAATGAAAGCCATAATCTGAATAACAGCCCCAATAGCAAAATCAGTGGGTAGAGCTCCCATCAGCTCGCAAATCTTGACAAAAAATGGATCAAAAGGGGCTTGAGCCCCGCATAGAAATGATCGAAGTGAAGGATCAGGGTATCGTCCGGACGACGGGCACAAACATAATCCTCGCGGTCTCCAGGTTAAACTTATCCTCCTTCTTCGAATAGTCAAACAAAGAAAATCTATAGACCTTTGTGTCAATCTTGTATCGACGACGGAGAAGTTTGTTAAGGTCATCGCTGTCACGAAGCATCACCCACTCCTCTTCCAGAGCCTTCTCATATGCGGCCAGAAGAGTAAACTCCCTTAACGCTTCCGGATTATTAGGTTTCGGGTTTTTTTGCCTTCGCCACCGCTTCACCAACAGTCATTGTTTTGGGGTCCATTTTCTTTTTGGGTTTCTTTGGTAGCTCCCAGACTGACTTACAAGGTAAGGGCACATTCTCGTCCTCGCTTGACCCCATAAGCTCGTGAAGGGCGGCATCCTCAATATATGCCTCGTCATGCACAGCGGCACCACTAGAACTGGGTTCGGTGGCCTGATCTTCAACATCAGACGCCCTTCTTTCTCCAACCTCACTAGTACTGGTCTCTTGAGTGCGGGCCATCTCTTTGCGACCCTTCTTACGTCGCGGCGCCGGATCAGGGAACATAACATTTAAACCAAAAGGGTCACTGCCTACTTTAGCAGTGGCTTCCCCTCCGGTTATCTCATCAAACAGGTCGTCCCCGGCAGACACATCGGGGCTAGAAGGGTCATCCTCTGCTCCACCCAGTGCATAGTCATATGCCTCCTGATCCCCTTCGGAGTCCCCCCTTAAAGAATACTCCCCGTCGGACAAGATGCAAAAACAAGAGGAAAAGGTGGTGCTTTCAGACCTGGTATAATGGTGATTAAGCCAGGAAGGTGATCGCACCTATCTCGACGCCTTCCCCTCGTTCTTACATGAGAAATGGAAAGCAATTGCAAATAAAGTAGAAGTACAGATACGAATGAACACAACAAAAGAAAGGTAAGGCTTCAAATATAAACCACCCCGGTGCATCTACTCAAAAATCCGTTATACCAAAAGCATGCCTCACCCCTCTTCCTTTTTCAAGAAAAATCATACCCAAAACGAAAACGCCAACTCAAAAAGCCCCGACTTTTACCTCAAAAACGTCTTAAGTTGAACACATTGCCGCACGGTGGAACAAATTTGCTAAAAAGGATCGAAATACGGGAAGGAAAACAAAGAAAGAGGTTAAGGGAAGAAGGATTTACCTGTTTCTGAGAAGAGGCTAAAGCCGGCAGCCGGAAGAACACGTCGGAATCCTCAAACTCATGACCGGAATCTTCAAATCCTAGCCTGAAACCGCAGACCTGCTTCAGCCACCACCAAATCCTCTCCAAAACCTTCACCGGAAAACCCTTGCACTCCCCGAAAATAAGCAAAAATACGAGAGGAAAAGTGGAGGGGGAATGGAAGAGCAAAAAGTGAGAAGGTTGGAAGGATGGGAGCCTTATATTGGCAGAGGAAATTTGATCGTGCGATCGAGGATCCAGCCATCCAACGGGCCAGGTTTGCACGGCCTTTTTCGGTTTTCAAAATTCAAAACCGCCTTCATTAAGGCACGATCATTAATGCCCACGTAATCAATCACTCGGCCGTTATCCGCCCACGTACTTGGGCAGTTACCAAAGCAACCTCAGTACCCACGCAATTACGGTTACCAAGGGAGCTGACGCCAGCCACGATCCGACTGTTAAACTGCCCCACTAACCCTTGGACGGATAGATCGCCTCACCAACGACGAGGTCGCAAATAGACCCAAAGTTGCTTTGAGGCCGCTCGCTTTAAAAGCACCCAAATAGACCCCAAAGTTGCTTTGAGGCCGCTCGCTTTAAAAGCACGGTCCTAAGTGAACAAGTCGCATCAGACGACGAGGTCGCAAATAGACCCAAAGTTGCTTTGAGGCCGCTCGCTTTAAAAGCACGGTCTTAATTGAACAAGTCGCATTAGACAATGAGGTCGCAAATAGACTGTATAATCCTTGTGCTCACTTTACTCCCCGCTTAACATTTCCACGAAAAATGCTCAAGGCACGGAGTAGGGGGCCATTGATGCGTACAAATGGTAGCGCCGCCTTTGAATCCCGGAAATAGCCTATCTGACCCACCGGACCAGATAAAGGCCCGCGACCACGACGTCGGCGATTAAAACCAACCAAGTCGAGGTCGCTGCTGTCGAACCCCGCCCAGAACGCTGCTGGACCAGGGGGCCGACCCGCGATCTTGGACTAAAGGTCCTTAAGAGGCCGCACAAGATTTGATGAGAGCAGGGAGCAAGAGCAAGGCAGGACAACGAAGCCGGCGACCTATGCGATCCTAAGAGGTCGCCACCAAGATATTCTACCCACTTGCAATCCAGATATTTAGTATGCTTAGCTACTAAGTTTACTTAAACACTAAGCTACCATGTAACATCTGTCTTTTACTTAGCTCCTAAGCTTCCTCCTCCTATAAATGGAAGGCTTGTGTAACATGAATGAGATATGCATTCTAATAGAAAGCAGGCCAAAGTTCTGCAGAAACACCATCTCTCAAACACTCCTCCTATCGCCGTCGTGCACCACCGGCTACCATCCATATAATCACCAACAAATAAGCCAGATATCCATCAATCATACACCGCTGAGCCTCCGTGATGATTTCAACCTCATCACCTACCATTCCTAACCCAACCCCACCAACATATATATCCCACTACTCAGCCTAATGTACTCTATCCTACATCCGTCCCCACTCTTATCGACAACTAACGTGTTTTATTGATTTTCCTGTTATTTCATATATTTTCGGAGATTGTATCAGGGGAGGGGCATTTAGAGGGTTTTGGAAGCATTGTTTTTCCGTCAGTTGAAAAGAGGGATCTATTATGCGGGAAGTTTTTCTATGGTGAGTCGATTTGACGAGTAATACACGTGGATGATTCTGAACCACACAGTTTCAACTCAAATTCAAACTGTGTGGTCTAGAATCATCCATGTGTGTCTACGGTATAAATGAAGTGAATAGGGAAGAATTGCCCCTATCAAACACTATACAAATCACAATATGTATACAAAAGGGCTCCATCAAAAAAAATATCAGTCAATGTCAAAATAGGGTCTATCAAAATACACACTAGGTAGAAATAAGGAAAAGCTGAAACCCTGTAGAATATATATATATATATATATATACTGCAAAAAAAATAAAATTCAAATTATTGACAAATAGTCTACACAGAAAGCACCACCCTATATTCTGCAAAAAGAAGATAAAAAACTATGATAACACCCACATTTCATTTGCCTTCTTTCATGGCCTTCCACTCATTTGTTACTTCATCTACAGTTTAGTCTCTTCCCCTATTTATCAAAAGGCTACCTCTCCCAATGTAGCTGTCCGGGAAAGGGTTTTTTTTTTTTTTTTTTTTCCTACTTAATAACAAGTTTTATCATACAACGATTGTTACATTTATATACAAGATATATATATATATATATATATATATATATATATATATATATATATATATATATATATATGGACTTCCCACACGGCCACGCCTGACCTCATAGTTTAGTCTAGGTTTTGAGGATTAAATGATGTTTTTATATATTCTTAGGCTATAATTAATTCTAACACTTACAGGGTAAAAATCTTCCATTCTAATACAATATATCAATGGAGAAAAGGGTAAGTGACTTTCTATTGTATTTTGAAAAGGAAAAAAAAAAACACACACACATAGATTGTTGCCTTGTTCACATGTTCACACTATACAAGTAATTAAAATAGGGGTAATTCTATAGCACCGACTCTCTATTAGAACGAGTATTCGGATCACTGTTACGTATACGGGAATACAAATCAGTTTTGTCTCTAACTACACGTGTCCAAGGACGGAGCCATGTATGATTCTAGGGGGGTTAAGCCCATGCGGAAGAAAAAAATATTACACTAAAATGTCTATATAATCCAGCTTGATCCATAAAATATCGTACAAAAAAATCACTTATCTAAAAAAAAACACTTCTATTCTTCTAGTTTTTGCCCACACACACAAAAAGTGTGGTTAATAAACTTGGTTAGACTCTTTTACCACGCTCATGTGGCTAAAACTAAGTTAAACCTTTTTTTCTATTGTGACAAACATCCGACAAACTCGAGTATTTTTAATCCGATCTACCCGACGAACACGATATAGTCCATTAACACATCCCAAATTGAAATCCTGGCTCCGTTCAGGTCTTTCCGACGAGCCGTTCTATAATTAAGGAATCTCTGCATTAGATTTTTTTTTCTCCGTAAAATAGATATAAAATAAATATAACAGCAACCTAGCTAGCATAGCAGGGGCGTGTGTGAATATGTTTGATATTGTGTACTCTTCTTTTTGTGATTTAATCAGTTTTTGTTTTTGTCTTACCAAGGGCACGTTTAGTCAGAAATCTGTAAGCTATATTTGTAGAATGAACTCATGCGTAGGTTTTGAGCAGTAATATTCCTCGTTTAGACAGCAGCAGAAAAATATTCGTCAGTGTTCTAACAGATAAACTTGAGTCCTTATATTTAGCGGCAGCATGAGTCTCTATCGTAGAATTTCCCAACGGGTCGTTCTACTGTAGGGACTTCCTAGTAGGGAATTGCCTACGTGACAGGATCTGGACCACACAGTTTCCTGAGATGGAATACAAAGTGCCCCGTGTGTAGAAATTGTATAATCCGAATCTTTCGCGTAGACGATTCACCAGAGGAGTCCCACCAACAGAATGTGAAAACCTGACAAGTGCATGCATGTATTAAGAAACGGGAAGTTTTTGAGTAGTGAGTGTATTTTAGTGAACTGACCCAGTGACCCGTAAGTTGAATGATACTGCACGGTTTACATCCTTATCAGAGCCTTTCTTGCAACGGAAAAATAACGGCCGCGTATCTAAAGTATCCTGTGATAATGAGGGAGCTAGGATGCAAATTGGATTTCTAATGTTAGTATGATATGGAAGAGTTGTATAGCGTCCAAAATCTATGTCTTCTATCTAGGTATCGGAGAACAATTCACGGTCGGCTTCACACGGGTGATGAGGCCAAACAGGGTGGATATACAAGAAAAAATTTGTCCGTTATGTAATGCAAGCGAGGAAAACGAGTTACCTCTCTTTTTGCAGTGTCCATTTGCAATACAACTTTGGCAACTTATTTTTCCGATCCCGATTCTTAATTCCTTCGCCTACTTATCTGCAGGATGCAAGAATCATAATTGACTGTGGCAAATTAAATGAGCCTTTTGATGGAACTCTGATAATACGCTTCGATTGGGTGACCGGAAGAAGACATATGCACATTGATTGGAGTGAATCAGGGGCGGACGCACAACATAGGACGGGGGTACTCGCCCCACCCTCGAATCCGGAGAATACACTACTATATACTCCCTTCGTTTCGAAATAGCTGATGCGCTTACCAAAAAGATTTGTTCCTAAATAATTGAGACAATTACATTTCTAATACACTATTTATTGTTTTTTTTTACATCTACTCTTATTTATTAATGAGTGAAAGAATAAATACAACATTATATTAATTATAGACTAAGAGTTTTTAATCATTTTGGCATTCATATTAAACTAACATATTTAATATGTGTGTTTTTTGCAACAACATCAGCTATTTTGCAATGGAAGAAGTATATGTTATGTCTTTTTTTGCCCCCATAAAATTTATGTTCGCCCATATTTTCTAATAATAATCCGATAATTTGACATAAAATTTTTATCATGCAAATTAAAAGACATATTTATTATCAAAGTGATACGTTTAAAAAAAATATTAATCAGTTTCAGAATAATGGATTTCTTAAAAAAAAAAAACATTGTTTGTGATGTTTTAAATCTTTATTAATAGAAGTAGAAGAGTTTATATGTTCGGACCATGTGATATATAATAGTGTTTTTTAATCATAAAAAATGAAATGTATAGTCGTGTTTTTTTACGATGTTAGTAGTGTCCTTTTTATTAAATCGTAAGAGACAAAAACACTAATAATCTCTAATACGGGTTGTTGATTGCAAAAGGTCTTTAGAAATATCAAACTGCGTCAATTTTGATTGCAAAACGTCTTTATAAATATCGCTCCCGTTGGCCGGATCATACGTCCGCCCTGGAGTGAATGGAAACTAAATCCATTTGTTTTTCAAAATTTGTAATTTGAATGCACTTTTTCTTGTGTAATAGTTGCCAATATCTATCGGTTACAAAAAAAAAAAAAAAAAAAAAAAAAAAAAAAAAAAAAAAAAAAGCTATAGTTTTATACCTAAAGAATATATAGAGATAGCTAGATAGACAGACCGACCTTTTTGTTTTAAAGAAGATATTGGCAGAAAAAGCTGTTGATATGTTATGTAAATTGAGTATAAATATAGTGCGCAGAAAGTATATGTATATATCATCTGACATTATACAAGACAGCTTTAACTATCTTTTTGGATTGGTCCACAGCAATTTTTTTTTTTTTTTTTCAACTTTTGAATCTTGGTATATGTTCACATTTCAAAAACAAACATTTGGAAATACATTTGCTTACAAACTTTTTTTAAAATTGTTTAGGGAATTAGAGATGCTCAATGGAAACGAGAAAGAACTCTTATATATGAAATTTACACTCGAACTCTTATATATGAAATTTTAAACGTAGTTTAATGGACATGTGTGTTTTAGATAAATTAGGGTTGAGTCTTCGGGTTTGAGTATCACATTGCAACAAACATACCCTTGAAGGAGATAGAGAAGGAGGAGTAGATAGTCGATGAATAGATCAACACAACATTCGGTATATATCTTACTGAAACAATACATAACATACTTTTGTGAATTATTGTAAATTGTATATGATGCTTAGCATATAACATTAAACGTAGGATTTAACCATCTTTATCACTTGACATGAAGACATAACTGTTTTATCTACAAATTAAAAGACCGAAATGTGATTTTGATCTTTTAATGTATATATTGAAGATCGTATAATTTCAAATATATATATATATATATATATATATCAAGTAGTTCTATCAAATGTATTATCCATATTATAGTGTGTTAGTATTCTTTTCTTTATATATTAAAGTTATGGATGGTAGCAATTTTCAGATGAAGGGGGGAAAAACAAAAGCACAAAGAAAGGTTGCGTTAATGGTTTATGAAAACGAAATTTACCTACGGATACCGACAATCTCATCATTTCAAAATGCTACATTCAAACTTGTAATGAATACTAACTTCAAACATAAAATAAAGCATAGTAACATTATTGTTGCGATCATTCCAACAAACAGATGTCATAACCTAATTTGTCAGTGAGAATATTCATAATATGACAATGAGACCATTTCGTAAATATATGTCATATTCAGAAGTTTGAATATCACATCCTTGTTATATCAGAAAAATTGTGACAATAACATTAAACTTAAGAAAAAGTGAAGAGGAAAAAAAAAAAAAAAGGGGAACCAAAAGGGAGCAAAATATATAACCTGAATTCCATGCAATAATAATTGCATTTCTCAATCAAAGGTGTATAAAGTCTTCTAAGTTTTCATGATGATGGAATGGGGTATCACAAATTTTATTTTTATTTTTATTTTTTTGGGGTGGGTCAGCACTTTGTCTTTAAAGTGACCCTTCTTGTCTCTTTTTGATTAACCACTAATTATTAATCATATATATATCCATATACTTTCAACTCCTTGAGGAATTGAAAATTGTTGATTTTGATTGTATATCGATTAAATTCGAGTTTTTAATTTTGTATTCTATAGTCAATTTGATTGCATAGAGATTAATTTACATGTTCAAAAGTAATGAACAAATTTTTTTTTTTTTTTTTTTCCCCTATTTCGTTTTATCAAAATGCACAAGCAATTGTTTTAGAATCCTAACAATGGAAACTCTAAAAGTTGGAAAAAGAGAAAAGCAACGATGGAAATATTTCTCCTCTTCTAGAGAATCTACTTTTGATGAGAAAGAAAGAAATCCCCTACTTTCAAGAACTTTTTCTTTGACTCCAAATATTTTATTAATAGGAGAAATTAAAGATTGGCTACAAATGATTCATCCAATCAAAAACCCTAAAAATCATAATCAAGCAATTAGCAAGTAGCAAAACCCAAAGTATATTACTTAGCAATAAAGATATATAGTTTCACATCAAATGTCTTTTAGTTGAATTGCAATTAAACTCGGCCCAATCTTTTATTAATTAAAAGAATTGAGCCGTGGCACCAGCCGCGGTATTTCTGTGAGTCCTCGGAATAATATTTTTTTTTATTAAAGCTGCCGTATTTGGGATCAATTGACCCGACTAATACGAAATTTGGTTTAAATCGTGCATGCAGAGTCTGACTCTTAAGGGGAAGGTGTGACCCAAAACTCTTTAACACGACGTCTCAGAGAAGAATCGGACTTGTGAAAACAATAGACCACATCAACATTCTAAAGTAGAGAGGGTCATGCAGCTAAACTGTTGAAGAATATAGAAACAATATCATGCTTACTCAAATGACTAAACTACCCGCTAAGAAAGAAGTGTATAAGACGGTAAATCTTCAAGGCTAATTATGTCATCTTGCAAAAGTTCACTTTCAATCTGTCGACGCGTCGCTTTCATCACCGTCTGCAAGCAAAATAATAGAATGTACAAGAATAATTATGTTGGCAAAACCAACTCTGATCATGTGTCGCGGTGGGACCACTTATGATGTGACAGTGAGACTTCTCTTCAGATAGATAGGTCTTATTGCCACATCATGTTGTGACATTTGTGTCGTTATCACAATAGCATTGCTTGTCAGAAAATCAGGAATAAGAGGATAAATAAAAATCGATGCAATGGCATGTGATGGATTCACATAATAAGATCACATACATTGAAGTCCATGTAAGATGCATGCATAGCAAGCCATTGATGGTCCATCACCTTGAATGTGATACAATATAATAAGTCAAATGCTGACTCATTTTCTGCAACAAAAAAAAAGGAAAAACCCTATGGCAGGTCAGCATCAAGTCAATGACAGTCCAATCCATGTAATTCTGTCGTAGGGAGTCTCTATTACATCCGACCGTCAGATTTGCGCGACGTGGACAATAAAACAAAACAGTTTTGTTTTTATATACACACGGCGCATATTTGACTGTCGAGTCTAACAGGGACTCCCTATCTAAGAATTTTCCCCAATCCATACAGCATGAATGTGTTAGTAAATATATGTGTATCAGAGATATTACCAGCAAGAAACTTCAAAAAAGCAGCTCCAACTATACCCCTAGGTTTTACTGACAAATTATAAAGAGAGGAAAAAAAAGTGAGGTAAATACAAGTACAAATACAATGTATAACAAGTAGAATAGTTTATCTTAATAACAAGAATCGAGGTCGAGCATCTGAATAAGCATGATGAACGTGTAGATATACAATAGTAACGAAGTTGACTAACAAGATTCGAGGTCGAGCATCTGAATAAGCATGAATGTGATGTTAACACCCGCGACAGCAAATGGGTATTCCCATAACGCCCTGTCACCTTCTTGTTTACGAAGAAGATCTTGGAAAGACTTCTGCAAAAAGACCGTGTATATCAGAAGCATAGCGCTTAAACTTCATATAGATTCCTAATACTTCATGATAGCATTAAAGAATCCCACTACAAATTATGCGTCTGAAATAGCTTGAAATAGATATAATCGTCTGAATCAATATAGTAACATTTTCTGGATCATATGTATTGAAATTCGGTTATAGTTCATATCCTTGCGTTTTCGTTTTAAGAATAATTAATTCTCCTTGACAGAGCATGGAATATGGATAATTTTGTAGTGGAGTCTCTGTTCTTCTGTGGAGACTCCTAAAACACACGTATAGACACTAACGTCAGTACGTGCTATTACTGAATACACGTACAGACACTAGAGTCTTTAAGCGTTATTAAGACATCTCCGCAGAACAGAGACTCCACAGGAATATACACATTAAGAGCATAGCTCCCTTTTTGAGAAGAAAAGGGACAGAGAAAAACATACAGGAAAATTCCTAGCGAAATATAACAAGTTCTCCAACGATATGAATCCACCGCCCCTGTCAAAAAACATGACTTATAAAATATATTCGAACACATAAGGCGTATAACAAACTGTAGGTAAAAGAAAAGACTACCTGAAATCTGTAGATGGATCTTTTCCTTGCCAACCCATTTCCTTCCACTGATCTGATATTAAACCTTGAAGTTCTTCCTCCGGAAAAGCAGCATTCCATAATGCCTTTAGAGCTTCCTACGACGTGGATCAAAGATTATGGTGTAGAGACACAAAGGGAAGTCCAAAGTATAAAGCCACAAGAATTAAACGCAGCTTGTTCTGCTAAACGCAGTAGAAAATGGTAGATCACCGTTTCGCAAAGTACCTGATGTTCAGGATTTGAGCTATCGTAAGCAATATTCAAACGGTTTTGTAATCTCTGCAAGCATTCCTCCTAATATAACACAGATTATCAACCAGACATTATACATAATCCCTTCCTAATACATTGGCTGGTAGTATTGAACGAAAAGATAAATACTTCCAACTAAACTTAAGGATGCTGAGAGATAATTTGCGAATTTCAGCAAACTCAGATATTACCTGGTCAGGTGTCAGATCGAATGATGACCGGGCATCGCTTTCGGTTCCCTGAACACAAACACATGAAAGACCTTTGCCAAGCCATGCTGCTGATCCTGCCCAACCTCTGCTGAAATAGAAGGATAAATCAAACTTAGAAACCGAAACTCTAAATATTAATGTGTTAATTTTACAGTGTCTGACAATCAACACACAATATATCAGGAAATTTAGCTATGCAAAACATAAACAGAACAATTGCCAGTGTCATTCTACATATTTGCTTGGTCACCTGTCTCACTAAGGCTAAGTGTGGCAAATATCACAGGCAACTGTATAAAGTAAAGGATCACCATTTGGTTCGTCGACAAGTTTTCTTCAAAGCAAATTATATATATACATACATCTACCCAGAAAAAGGTTAGAAGGAACCAAAAGAAACCGTAAAGTATGAACTTGATCTCTATACAATTGACAAAAGCTTCACTTTCGATAAACAAGCACCGTCGTCTTTTCCATGTATACTAGCTTACCAGTTTGTATCCACATTGATACCTAAGTTTCTTTTCATGCAAGTATGCCATTATCTTCATAACCTTTTTTTCCTAAAATTCTATGTCAATCAGCTCAGTTGCTTATCCCCAAAGTTCATAGCATAGAAAAACTTCTTCTATTGACAAAGGAAACTTCAAAAAATATTTCTAAAATAATCTCATATGCAAGTTTAGTAGATCAGATATAAAATACTCATGTGAATCTAAAATTGCAGAAAGAGTAAAGCAGAGCATTCAGAAATTGTCAGCACCTAAAAGTAGCAAAAACTCACCACAGAGATCACTGGAAATAGACATGAACAAATCCAATGTTTTTCAATTTCACAGATCCAATCACCAAACACTCTCATATAGCTTAGAAAAGTGCAATCAGATTAATGAATAAGCACTTCCAGCACATAAAAAGAAAAGACAAAAAAGGTGACCACACAATAATGGCGGAAAATGAAAGTTAGAAACAAATAAACAAACACATTTGAAAGCTTAAATGTAAAATTACCAGAATTGGAATGACAAGCTGTGTTGCTGTTGGCTCTATCATAGCTTTGAGTCATTCTCCTCACAGCAACAAATGGTTCTCTATCATTCAACGCCATTTCTCTCTGTTTTCTTCAAAAATGTAAGTAATTAATAAAAAATGTATTCGAAATTCCTATCCTAATACCGTGAATCTACACATCATTTCCTCAATCAGAATCAAACAAACTTACATCAAATGCTTGAAAAATCCAATGAACGAGCTGGAAACGAAATTCAAATAATATGATCCACAAAATCGTAGCTCAAAAACGAAAAACTATTACGTTTCTTCTTCAAACCTGTTGATTCCACCTCCTATTCCATCTCAAACTCCACGTACGAGCAAATGCAGTAACTCTCAAAGCTTTTCTCTGCTCAATACTGTGAGATATATATATATATATATATATACACAAGTTAATTAACGAATAACGAAAATATAGTGCTTTTACTTATTCTTATGAATATCTACATTTTTGTTTTCTAACCTCCGAGTAGAGGTGGAGCTGGCGGACGGTGACGGAGGTTGAGTTGTGTTTTGCTCCGGTTGCGCGGCGGAGCTTTTAACGTGAGCTGGATTATGGGAGAAAATCACGGTAATAAGTAATAACCGTTTTTAATTTGGTGATAATTTGATTTTATTAGCGAAGTAAATTTAATTCATTTACTCCTTAATTTATGCTTTCCATTGCTTTCAAATAGATGTAATAGAGTATATTTGAATCTTATAATTTGTTTTTACCAAGTCTACAAATATTACTTTCTATATATTCTCTTGACTTTCAAATAAAATCATATAAGAGTTTAATATCATTATCATTATATTTCACATGATGATTGATGATGTGAAAATGTTTTATAAACATTTGTTATTGAACTCACACCGTTAAATAAGCACAAATCTGGATGTGTGTGTCGAAAGGGTACGTTGGGGAGTGTCGGTTCCATATGGAAGTTTATCATCATTGTGGAAGACTAGAACACAATACAAGAGATCGTCACGAGTTAGGCACGTGTCGAACGATCCGCATGATCTTTCCTTATTTTTCAAGCTAAACATTATAACTAGTATTATAGTCATTTATTTGATAAAACTAATTAAGTGTCACATTATTTAACGGTGAATATCAACTTTTAGAGTTTTCTGACAAGGTCATGATGAAAACGAGAGTCTATTAAAAGGTAGAGAATGTGGTATCTAACATTGGAAATATTGAAGAAAAAAATTGGTAGATATAAGGTTGGAAAATAATGAGCTCGGTAACTTGACTAAACTCGTTTTTACCAAGAGATAAGTTATATCTATTATGGCTAAGTGACACGGTTAGACTCAAGCCATGATGTCATAATATATATATATATATATATATATATATATATATATATATATATATATATATATATATATAATATTTGAATTGTTATTTATTTATATATATCAATACTATTCAATAAATAGTCATACGAAAATCAAATGATTGTAAATGTATATGGATAACTATTACTATGTGACCATCATTTCCCATATAATTGATTAATAGTCTAACGTTTGCTCATTTGTCCCATATACTAGAAAGCTTCTAACATATATCCCAAAATTGCATTCATGATCATTTCTATATTAGGTGGGAAAAAAACAACACAACAAAAAACGGTTAAACACTAACCGAAAGGGGGGCACTCCCTAAAAAACAACACAACAAATTCACATGTGATGTTGTCAAGCGAGAATCCTAAGGAGTTATTATTTGTATCACACTTATTTTACTTGTGCATCATTATATATGTGTATCACATTAGAATCGGCCTTATTAAAGTCGATTTTGGAGTTAAAAACCCGGTTTTCCGTAGGTGGATAGAGATAACCGGCCTTAGAAAAGTCGGTTCTTGCTCCAAAACCTTTGAGAAGTCGGTTTTGTAGCTACAGAACTGACTTTCAAATAATCAATTCTACTGAGATTTACAAGTAGAATAGTGCACAAACAAAAAGTGGGAACCAAAAACCCTAATTTTAAGATGCTTATAAGTCATACTTGATACTTCATTGAAGCTTTGCACTTTGTGATATATATATATATATATATATATATATATATATATATATATATATATATATATATATATATATATATATATATATATATATATATATAGTAACATCCCGACTTTTTAGAAAATGTAAAAGGTTTTTTTAACAAAAATTCACATTTTTATTTTATTTAATTAAAGGATTTAAAGTATGTATGTATATATATATATATATAATATATATATATATAATGGAGTTAATTTTGGAATTAATGAATTAATAATTATATTTATTATTGTGGGAAGTTTTATTTGAGTTACCAGAATCAGAATTCAAAACGTTTTACCTTCAACATTGAAAGCAAGGGAAAAGGGAGAAGAGACTTCTCCAAAATTCTCTCTTGATCTTTGACGGTTTTCAGAATGGAGGATAGATTTGGAATCAGCAGAGAAGGGGCTTGCTTTTGATCCTAAGTTCATCAAAAGTTGAAAGGTAACAGTTTTTGGCCCCAATTGTGGTTTTGATCAAGCCTTGTAGTTCTTCTTGGTGTAATTCGTAGAATTTATGTTATAGAACCTTGTGATCAAGTCTAAGTTCTTTTGGGGTTTGATCACATAGGTTTTTGGTTGAAGGATCTGTGTTTTTGGGGCTGCTGTGCTTTGAAGGTTGCAAGTAATCGTTTTTAACAGGTAAGGGGCTCTTCCTAATGTGTAATTAGGTTTATGATGTTTAAGGTTGAGTGTTTGTGGTGTTTTAATGCTAGAAATCATGTCTACTTGTTGTTAGAGAAGTATGTGATGTTTAGTTATATAAAAGTGAGGCTTTTCTGCTGTTTTGTTGTGCCTATTGATGTTAAACTTGTTTGGAATTGAGTGGGGATTGTTTAGATGCATAAACTGAGTTTTTGGTAGTTTTTACGCTTGGTGCGGGCGCACTGGGAGTCAGAGCGCCTGTTTTTACATTCAGAGCCTTGGTGCAAGCTCACCAGAAGCCAGTGCATGCGCACCAGATCCAGTGCATGCGTACGATCCAGTGCATGTGCACTGGACATGTTTTTTTTTTTTTTTTTTTGTGTGTTTGATCAGTTTTGATCCCCGAGTCTAGTTTCAAATTTTGTTTCTTGAACTAATAACATTAAATGAACTTGAACAAGCCCTTCGGATGCGTTTAGTTCTGGCACCGAATGTACTCTTCAAGGGAGTTGAAGTTCGGGACCGTCGGAAGAGTATGATTGGATTGTGCTTTGATGAATTAGACTTCATCAATGTCTGTGTATGTTCTAGGTCTTGTGCATGTCTAGGGGTCTAAGTAGGAGAGTAGGAGTTGTGAGGGAGCTTATTTGAAAATACTTAGGTGGTTAGTTAACAACATAATAATAAACATACTTGTGTAGTAAAAAGATTAAACATCAATCCATTCTTGGTAAGACACAAGTCTATATCGCGATGTGTGGGCGTTCAGATAAAGTGGATAACTTCGTAAGTCTCTGAGACCCTAAGTACAGAGGAACACCACCCCGTAAGTCTGAGACCCTACGTACGGAGGGACTTCACCGAACGTGTATGCTATCGGGCTTTCCCCCGTGGCTATTGGTGTGATCCGCTAATAGGTTGTAAACGATATCTCGGGGTGGATATTCATCATGCGTAGTACCCTTGAATGATGATGTAACAAAGATAAGCTAAGCTAGAAACCAATAGTCACGACATGTTGATGAGCATGAAGTGAACCCTAGAGTTTGAGTCGGTCTCACAAAGATAACATAATAATAATAATATGAATATTTCGTGTAAGACTTAATTATACATTAGCTTGATAAGTACTTTGTACTTACCTCAATTGCATATGTTGTTTTGTGTAGTTTTGGGGTGAGAAGACGAACAGGTTAGCCTTGAGCTCGTTGAGGAGTTCGATGATGATTTGATGACGTTGATGCCATGATGATGCTTTCTTTTACCTTTGTATTAAATGTTGTACTAGATAATGTTGTATCTTTATTTCAAATTTGTAAGACAAGTGTTATGTCTTTCTTTTGGAACATCGTACGTTGTAAGCTTTATATCGTTGTTGTAAGCTTTTTCCTTTCTACCTCTAGTCGGTTTGTATTCTATTCTTAGAGACATTTATGATTTTACCCGAGCCTTTTGGGCTTCCGTTGCTTTAACTTTGATACGACGACATAGAGGATAACGTATAATATTATATATATTTAATGTTATACGCACCGAACGTTTTCTTCCGGATAAGGGCTCGGTATCCGGGAGCGGGGCGTTACAATTGGTATCAAAGAGAAGCGTCCTTGCTGTCCTAGGCTTCCATTTCTCCATTCCTTAAGATAAGACTTCTCTAGACCACTTAGTAACCATCCTGACCTCTTTGATATTTCAGAATGGCAGGAACACGTAGAAGTTTCTTTACTAACCTAAGCTTCTATTCTTAAGATAAGGTATCTTAGATCTTTTAGAACCTTTCTGATCTCTCTTGTTCTTGGTGGTAAATTCCATAAGGATAAGATCCTTAAACCGTGGTTAGGTTTCACTAGGGCCAAGTGAAGAGTCATCTTAGGCGAATGTTAGGTTGAGTTCTAAGCTCACATCTTTTATGTGATGCCCTCAAGTTTGTTTAATCCTTACCTTCTTTTGGAGCTTTCAGACTTTTCTCTCATTGCTCTTTCTCTTGGAGGATTTAATGTTTTCTTTTTGCAACATTTGGATTTAATCAATTCTTTTATTTTGCCTCTAACGGGGTTCGAACACTGGTTCGAGTGCTAGATTATAGTCTAGCTCACCACTAGACCGATGCACCTTTTATTTTATAATTTGGTGTTATGCAAAACGAGTAAACGATTTTGCTCACGTTTCTATATGTCTTTTAATATCGTTTCTGATGTTCCAAAAATTCTATAAATTTTCAGCCACTTAGAAAGTTGTCTTATCTACACTTTCTCTCTTTACATCAACTCAGTTTTCAAATTGGATTGTTCAATTTCTCTCTTTACATCAACTCAGTTTTCAAATTGGATTGTTCATAAATTGCTTGACAAGGATGAGCACTCTGTTCAGAAAATTTTGCAACGGTACGCTTACTTATGAATCTGTTTTGAATAAGCTAAACACCTTCAAATGACTTGGATTTTTGATATCTTGTAGAAAACTTTCTTCTCTGCAATTTTTGTTTTGGATCCAAGTGTAAATTCTTTCTGGTTTGAGTACAATCTGCAACACAATGCAAATTATAAATTTCTGAAATTTTTGACAGCTTGCAGCAGTCGCCGAAAATAATTATTTTAACCAACCTATGCTTTTCCAAAAATTTTGATTTTTGGGCAGCATGTGTAGAACTTATATACCTACAACTTTTTTTTATGTATCGTGTTCAAAATCTGTTTGGTTTGTTTTGAGCAAGTCAATCATTTCATGGTTGATGTATGTACCTAAACTTTTAAAACCATTTAAGTACTTGTTCATGAAAGGCTAGACAACGTTCTTTCACCTTGGAAGTTTAGGTGTGGGGTTTTAGGTGTGGGGAAGGCTTTGAAGCATAAGACTTTTAACTTAGTTGTTATCCAAAATAAGAAGTTTGGTAGATAGGTATTAAGTGTTGTAGATTTAATATCCTTCTGTGACGAGAAACAATTACATAGTGACTTTCCAATCCCACGTTTTCTTTGACGAGGTGCTCTTTTATAATCATTTGGTTTCATACTTGGTTACCCCTAATTTCATATGTTTCCCCATCCATACTATCTGTAACCCATGTTCTAGCTAAATCATCCATTTGAAACTCGGTAAAAGTTCTCTTATTGCGAAGTTTTGTTTTCCAAGTGTGTACATTCTTTGATGTGTCTTTTTTTATTATTTTTTTATTATGAATATGTTGTTATCGTGTCAAATGCTTGATTTAAGGAAATAAGTTTCTCATCCTTCGAACTATTTGAACTGGCAACTGCATATCCTTCCACTGTATCATGTTTAGCAAATTTAGGGCAACATACTTTTGCATCCTAGTGATTACCTTCAATGCATCACCTACGAGATATTTTAGTACATACAACTTTTTGTCTAAAGACTCAACTTTTTTTATTAGAATTTTATCCCATTTTGATAACCGGTTGAAAAAAAAATCAAAATTTCTCAAAACACCCATTTACTTTCGAACTACTGCGTTTTCGTTTCCTTACAAAATTTTCAAAAAAAAAAAAAAAAAAAACAACGAGCAGTCAAACCTCTTTTTACCTCTCATGCAGGCCTTTTAAAGTTATGCTTGACAAAGAATCAGCCTGCAACTCGTTTTGTTAAGGGTATTCCTTGACAAAATTTTGCTATAAGTTTTAAGTTGTTTTGTCTTGTTTTAAATCATCCTTCTTCAAATTGGAAGAAATGACTTTCTGATTTTCTTAAAACAAAGGTTTATCCTCATCCCTTTGAACATTTTCACCCTCGATGCAAATCTTTTGACAATTTCTCAATAGTCCTTAAAAATAACCACAAAAAAAAAAAAAAAAAAAAAAAAAAAAAACCTTGTATTAGTCTTTGAACGATACGAAAACATGCATTATTTGAATCTCTTGTGTCTTCTTTACTCAGTCGTCACTTATGATTTCTTCACGAAGCACTACTCCAATTTACTTGGACTTTATCATTGAACCTCTGGAGAAGATGTTCCATGTTTTCAAAAAAAAAAGATAGTAATAATTTATGTTGGATAAGATTTGAAACTTCTTCCACTCTCAGATCCCTTTCATTTGAATTTTTGTTGTGAAGGACAAAAGTTTATCAAAAGAATCTAATCATACATATTCTTCCAAGGCAAGGGAAAAAAATGCTTTCAAATTGGATTCATATAATAATATGATCTTTCTGCTACGAGAAATGTTTTAGCCGGAGACTTGTGTTTTATTGATTTTATCACAAGTGGCCTCATCTTGGTAAATCTTCTATGTCGTCCATTTTGTGTTATCTAAACAAATTTTGTACTATATGCATGAGAACTGAGTTCAAACCATCTTTCATTTTTTGTGTTACATGTCTCAAGATTTCCTATTGCTATCTTCCTTAGTAATTTCAGTTCTCAAGAGACTTTTATAACCATTCTTACATTTCTTCTGAAATCAAGGTGAGGGTATGTATAAACATTTTTTTTCCTTGAATATGTTTTGCTTAAATAAATTCTTTTACAACTCCATTTTTCCAGTTGGACCGCAAAACTGTTATGATTGCTTACAACTCGCTAACCAAAAGTTGTTTCTTGTCATTAGGTAAGCCTTATAAGGTTGGCGGAAGGTGTTTATATGGTTTCCTTTTTGAAGACTAGTAAAGATTGAAGTATGTCTATGGTTTGTGTTTGCTATAGATGGATTAGTGTTGGGTTGATAACAAGACAGAGTTGAAGTTCTTTAAGTTAATAGCTAATTTCTTGAAGGTAAGGCGGATGTATAGGTCAAAGTAAACTTCGTATAAGTATGGAAACTTTTGTAAGGGTGACAAATGGACGAAGAACCTAGAAGAATACTACTTGTTAGTTAGTGGATTGACATATGACTTTTGGGACAAAGTGTTATAGGAGGAGCTAAAAAAGTTAGGTTAGTAAAGTTGAGTATAATGTAAATAAAAGGTGTGAATAAGCTAGAGTAGTGCTTGGGTCTAAAGTACAAGATTAGTTGTGATGGACGTATTGAAGATGAAAATACTAAGGTTCAAATCAGTTGGAGATATTGTTTTTGAAAGTGAACTAGAAGGTAGGAAAGCTGGTATCTAAGATTAAAGTGGAGTTGGTTCTGGAAAGTTTCGAGGGCGAAACTTCTTTAAGGGAGGAAGAATGTAACATCCCAACTTTTCAGAAAATGGCAAAAGAGTCTTTTAACAAAAATTGAGATTTTTTGTTTTATTCAATTAAAGGATTTAAAGTATATATATATATATATATATATATATATATATATATATATATATATATATATATATATATATATATATATATATATATATATATATATATATATATATATATATATATATATATATTCAAAATATAGTTAATTTTGGGATTAATGAATTTATAATTATATTTATTATTGTGAGAAGTTTTATTTGGGGATTTAACTTCCCATTAAGATAGAAGTTGTCAAACATGAGTTACCAAAATCAGAATTCAAAATGATTTACCTTCAACGTTGAAAGCAATGGGAAAAGGGAGAAGAGGCTTCTCCAAAATTCTCTCTTGATCTTTGACGGTTTTCAGAACGGAGGATAGATTTGGAACGTTCGAAAAATATTAGTATTCAAATATAAGTCATAATGGAGAAATATGTATATCGGATGTCATCTTTAGCTGAACCGAGCAGACGAGGCGACTTATGTTTCCAACCACGGTTAGATCCATGAATTCTTATCGGATTGGCAATTCAGAGTGATTTTGTTTCTTGATTACTGACAAGTCTATTATTGCTTTCGAAGCTTTCCATTCTTTGAAGTTGGGTGCGCATGGATGCCATAACCACGCGGCACAGAAACTGGATATGGCGAAGTCTTTAGATAGAGTAGAGTGGCAGTATCTATGGAGTGTGATGGAGCGTACGAGGTTTCCTCCTTCGTTTGTGAGTTTTGTACGTCGGTGTGTCTCTACTGCATTTTTCCAGGTTATAATCAATGTGCGGCCGAGCAGGCGAATCATTCCAATCCGTAGGATTCGGCAAGGGGATCCCTAATCACCTTTTTTCATCATTTGTGCCGAGGTACTTCTTTGTTGAATAATTACGTTAGTCGGGGTGCTTGGCGAGGTATCAATTTTCGGAGTGAGTCGGAGATAGCGCATTTCCCATTTGCTCTTCGCAGATGATTGTATGCTTTTCTTTGAGGTTTTGGATGGGACAGTTGAGACTCTTTTAAAGTTGTTTGACCAGTATGGCTCACTTTCTGGCTAGGTAGTTAATTTCCATAAGTCGTGATTTTGTTTTGCGGAGATAATTCCTTTAGAGAGGCGCGAGCAGACCTCAGAGTCGTTGCAGATTCCCCTTGGGGATGGTTCGGGGAAGTACTTGGGCATGCCATATATCACGGCCTGGAACAAATGCCAGGTGTTCGGGAATCTCAGGGATAAAATCTGGAAGAAGTTGTTGGACTGGAAGGACAAGCTGTTTTCTCCGGAGGGGAAAGAGGTCTTTATTAAATCGGTTCTGCAGGCTATACCCACCTTCATTGTGCAGTGTTTTAAGATGTCGGTTACGCTCATACGGGGACTTGAAAGGGCAATCATGGGATTCTTTTGGGGCGACACAAACAATAAAAGAAAGGTGCATTGGAAGAACTGTGAGACCTGTTGCCTCGCTAAGAATTTGTGACGGTTGGGATTTAGGGATTTGGAGTGTTTTAATTTAACTCTATTGCCTAAGCAGGCTTGACGGCTTCTAATCCTTCCCGCATCTTTTGCTGATCAGGTTTTGCAGACGAAATACTATAGGGACAACACTTTCTTTAGGGCTCGCTTAGGTGCACGACCCTTCTTTTTATGGCGTAGCATTATGAAAGGGAGAGATTTTTTGATCAGTGGGATGAGGTGGCGGGTGGGGACGGGGATATAGTGTCTATTTTCCATAATGCTTGGACTGAACGGCCACCGTGATTCCGAATACCGTATGCTGGGCATGAGTTTGCTACCACTGCTAAGGTTTCAGAGCTCTTTCTTCCCAACACGAGGATTTGATCAGCCTACAGTTGCCCTAGGCACTCATTCAGATAGACAAATTTGGCACTATAATCGGAAGGGTGTGTATACGGTGAAGTCGGGGTACTTTCTAGCTCTTTCTCTGTATCGGCCATCTCTCTCTGCAGTGCAGCCATCCACATCTACGAGGAGAGATATGGTGTGGCGGTTGTGTTGGACCCTACCTAAGCAGCCACGCATTCAGCACTTCTTGTGGCGGTGCCTGCATGATTGCTTAGCCATTGGTCATAGTTCGTTGCGTAGGTAGATGAGAAACGGTGTATACCTAACATGTGGAGAGTCGATGGAGACTCTTAAACATACCTTGTTTCAGTGCGAGTTGGCGGATCGAGTCTGGAGGGTGTCCCTGTTTAGTCAGGTGTTGGGTGCCTTGATTATTCTTCATTTGGAGATCTCTTTCTTCGGCTGGTGGAGGAGGTGGGGGTGGCTCAGTTTGTTTGGCTATTGTGGTGCATCTGGAAGGCCCGTTGTGCTGCGGTGTTTGATGGTAAGTAGGAGCGAGTGTCGGCAATTTGTGAGCATTATTTAGCTGTGGCCAGGGAGTTCGTGGATGCCGTGACGGCCTTTCGAGTGCTTCATCCCCGGCAGCTCTATGTGGGTTAGGCCTGTTGCGGGAGTAATTAAATGTAATATGGACGCGTCGGTTACGGATCATGGGGCTGGGGCGTGTTGTTTCATGATTGCCTAGGCGAGGTTCATGCGGCTTTTTCATGTCACTTTGATCCAGGTGCGGCTGTGGAATATATGGAGCTGAAAACGATTGACTTGGCATTGATGGAGCAGCGCAGTTGGGTACCCCTTCTTTGGAGGTGGAAAGTGATTGTTTGGCTTGCGTACATCGGCTTAATCGGCATGTTGCGGATATTACTGCTCTTGGTTGTCATGCGTAGGATTGTCTCTCTAGACGTAGTTTTTTCCATTCAAATTCTTTTACGTTTATTCAACGTGTGGAAAATGTCCCCACGCATCTTTTAGCAAGACATGCTTTGTTGGCTCAGGATAAGTTTTTTGGGGTGTTGTGCCCCCAGAGGATGTTATCGCCGTATGTTTGGTGGTTGTGATTTAATAAATGGTTTGTTTCTAAAAAAAAACATCAACGGCGGATGTGATTTAATAAAAAGGTTTGTTTCTAAAAAAAAACACCATCATAACTTTTTTTCGAGTGTCGTCTGTCACTCATGAATATATATATATATATATATATATATATATATATATATATATATATATATATATATATATATATATATATCACAATTTGACATTGTTATTAAGATACATAATAATACTAAGACTCATATATATGAAGACAAAACATATTATAAATTTTTTTAAAAAAAACATATTATTTATTTATAAGGAAATAACTCCAATTTGTTGCGGTTCTTTTGTCCTAGGTGAGTGCTTACTCAGCTGTGTGATATTTATAAGGAAATAACTCCAATCCATGCATACACACATAAACGAAGGCTGATATATAAACGGAAAAAAAAAATCTACCAAGGCTGATATATAAAAAAATCTACCAAGGCTGATATATAAACGGAATACCGTCGGATAATTTAATTGGGTGGTTGGAATTCTAAATTATGAAGATATTGATCCTTTATAAGCTTCTCCGGTAGAAATTAATGTTGAGATCCATGTATTTACAGAGTCAGGTAATTGGGGGTCCTGGGCAATCATCAGTAAAATCATTGAATGTGATCAATTATGGATTGTGGCAGTTACTAATGATCAATCGTGATATCATGTCCACTAATGCGATGTAGCCGTCTTTGGAAGATGGAGACGGCTTGTTCTATTCGGGAGCGATTTGAATGACATGATCGACTAATTGTTGTTGATATGAGATCGGCTAAACTCTGAAAACGACCTAAATAAAGTCGGTTTTATTTCTGACGGGATCCTTTGGAATTGTGGTCCAACAATGGGCTGGATTTTGTATTGGCCCATTAACAAATTTGACTCGGCATAAAAAAAAAAAAAAAAAAAAAAAACAAATTTGACTCATCTATACTCAATTTGAACGATAATTTGATTTCCGGATATAGCATACAGTGACAGATCTAGGAATTTTTTTCAATGGAGACTAAATTCAGAAAGAAAAAAAAAAAATTGGTTAAAAAAAACTAAGCAGCCAGGTTTCAACCATTGACCATATTATCAATTATTATAATGCTTCTAACTAGTTGACTTAAATAGACAATTAATTTAAAATTTATCTAAAATAATATACATATATAATTTTTAATATTATTAAAGAAATATATTAATAAATTCACATAAAAAATTGAAGGGTCTATGGACCCTTTTGGCTATGTGGGTCTGCGGCGTCTGCCCCTGTACCCATGTCATATACACTAAACATTTTTTTTTTCTGTGTCAATAAAGTTTTTTTATTCTTATAATTTTTAATCTTCACATTTTAGTATAATCATATTTTATTGGAGAAGAAAACAAAATGGTGTCATACATGATACATGACATAATTTCTCCTGTACGACCCTATTCCTTATATTTATCTAATCTAAAAATAATTAAAGGAAATTTAATTGAGATTCCTTCGTACACCTCCCTAATAAAATTGTACATTACAATTCCAATGCTGAGATGAAAGACAAGCATATTTTTTTGTAAGTGCATGCATCATTAATGTCAAGTATGATAACTTGCATTCGTGTCAAGTATGATGTGGCACCATAACTTGCATACGTGTCACGTAGATACACATTAATTACATGCAATTCTTTTGCAGTGGTGTTACTACTTATTTATAATATTAGACTAGCTGATGGATTCATCATTTTGTATGATTAACACCATTTTAATTGTGATTATTAGTGTAATGGTTTTTTTTTTAACAAATGAAATAATATATTTGTAATGAGATGGTGTTGGTATAGAATTTACGTAGTAACTCTAACATTTTCCTAATTAAGTGGATCGCCTATATACGAATTTTCGTGTGTAGATAAATATTAATACTTCCGTTTTTAAGTAGCAGGACTCACTTTAGCCATAAGAAAATGGGAAAGCAATTTTTTTCTTTCAGAGATACGGTCACGTTATTAAACAACCAAAAGCAGTTTCAGGAAAAGAAGTATTTACATCAGAATGCTTGAAAAGAGTATACTCTTATTTATCAAAGTTATACTATATCTTGCCAGGCAAGGCGTAAGTTCTTAGCCCGCTCCACAACCTGGGACAAAAAGACCGCAACATGTGGTCTTTCTTCACTCAACCCGTGTAACAACCTGTTTCTCCACAACCAAATTCCATAGAGTCTTCCCTCCAAGTTTACTTCCATGCCTTTGACCCCAGAGTAGTGCCCACCCCCCTTTCGGAAGTTCAGCCGCATCCAATTCTCGACTGTTCTAGAAACAAAAAACCCCTCAACTGTCGCATGGAAGGCTCAACACCAGATTGTACTTGCCTAGTGGCAATCTCTCAAAGCGTGCAACATATTTTCTGCTTCCTCACCACAAATAGTACATATAAGGGAGGGGATGATATGTCTCTTCGCAAGCAAGCTATCCACAGGGAGAGCCATGTTTAATAATCCACAAAAAGTAGTTACCTCGTGCTGGCCCCTTTAGGCTCCAGATCTGATTCGACAGTTCCTTCTCATTGTCTGCACCAAATTGAGCATTTTGGATTTGCCATCTATACCCTGAAAAAATGGAGTATACGTCCTTAGAGTTATCGTTTCAAACACAATCATCATGCTGAAAAGATAGCCCACTCCAAAATACTGAATAAGCTTTACATATACTACGCCAAACAGGAGAGCACCCTTGCTTCGGACTCTCTGTCAATTCTTCGTATGTATGCGATAAGACTTTGACCCACAAGGCTTCTTTCTTATGGAGCAGTTTCCTGACCAATTTTCCTAGAAGATCTAAATTCATTTCGTGAAGTCTGTGGAAGCCCAAACCCCCTTCCGGCTTTGGCTTGCATACTGTATCCCAAGAGAGCATATGCATTTTCTTTGAATCACCATCGTCCCCCCATAAAAAGTCTCGACAGACTCATTCCATACTTTTAATGATAGATGTCGGCAGTTTGATAGTTTGCATCGTATAGAACGGTTGGGTTGCCAAAGAACTCTTGATTAGAATACTTCTACCCGCTTTTGATAGAGCCTTTGACCTCCAGTTGGCTAATTTCCTCTTCATTTTATCGACAAAGTATGTGAAGTGGGACATCTTCTGTCTGCATTGGATGAGGGGTACGCCTAAATATATGCCAATGGATGTAGTATGCTGCATTAAAAGGGCCTGCTGTGTCTCATTTCGAACTCTGGCTCCAATGTTTTTTGACGTGTAAAAGTTTAATTTTGTTGTGCTAATTTTCTGTCCGTAGCACGCACAGAATTAGTTTAACACACCCTCAATGATTTTGGCTTGCTCAACTGACACTTCACCGAAGATAAGTAAACCACCAACAAAAAAGATCTGCGAGATAGGTGGTCCATGTTTAGAAAGTCTCAGTGGCTTCCACTTACCCAGCTCAATGGCCTCATTAATGTTTCTGCTAAGAATCTCGATACACAAGACAAAAAGGTCGGGAGCCACAAGGTCCCCTTGCCTTATCCCCATGCTAGGTGAGAACACTTTCAATCGAGTCTCATTCCATAACACTGACAATTTCACCGTCGTAATGGTATGCATTAACAGATTGATGATATTCTCACCCATCCCAATGGCAAGTAGAATCTTTTTTAGAAAAGACCAATCAACCCTATCATATGCTTTCTCCAGGTCAACTTTAATCATCGTGTACCCTTTTTTTACATGTTTTGTTGTGTAGGAAGTGGACGGCCTCCTGCGCAAGAATAATGTTTTCGGCACTGCTTCGACCAAGGATGAAGGCACTTTGACTTGTGCTGATTAAATCACCAATAATCATTCGGATTCTATTTCCCAGAACCTTTGTGATGAGCTTCGTAATAACATTAGTAAGAGCAATCGGACGGATTGAGCTGGTGTTTATGGATTATCAACTTTCAGAATGAGAGTGATGAGGATCTCATTCAGTTGGGCTGGGTAGGACTGTGCTCGAAAAGCTCTCTCTACGAATTCCACCATTGAGTTGCATATGATTCCTCAACATTTTTTAATAAAGGTTGGTGGAAGCCCATCAGGACCTGTAACTTTGTAGGTCCCCATATCAAAGCAAGCCTCTTCAATTTCCATCTCACAAAAATCTCTATTGAGTAGTTGTATAGCAGGATGAGTTAAGGTTCGACAATTAAAATGGAAACTGCAAATGTGGGTTGCGTTTTTAGCACCATAAAGCTCCATAAAGTAGTTCCGCATGATACTAGTAATCTCTTTCTCATCCACTGTCCAATTACCATCTTCCTTCTTCAAGGATTTATTTTTTGCTCGTTGTCTGCGCCTAAGGGCTGTAAGATGGTAGAAATGTGTGTTGTTCTCGCCTTCTAGGATCAATTGCAAGTGGGAATTTCGGTGCCAGAAAATTTACTTTTGTATTAAGATGCCGTTGTACTCTTGGCATAATTGTTGTTCCAAGTTAGAAAGCGGCTTTGAGGGATGGTGGGCTAGTGCAGATTGGACCCCTTATAGACGCGTAAGGCATTTATTTTCCCGATAAAAAATGTTGCCAAATTTTTCCTATTCCATACTTGGGCTGCATTCATGAACTGTTGTATGGTGGTCCCAATATTTTGTTGAGTTTGATCCCAATTTTTCTGCACAAGGTTGGCGAAGCCCGTGATCTAGCCAAGCATTGAGGAATCTATTGTTCAGCGGTGTAGTCTGTTGAATAGGTGTCCTAAACCCAATCGGGTCTGATCGGATCCGACCGGATCTGGTCGTTTACAGTTTATTTAGTTCATGTAATAAGTTTATAATGATTAATAAAAGCATTTTTGTTATTATATATTTTGTTTATCTTTATGAACCAATTATGTTATTGTATATATAGTAACGTCCTTAGTATTAAACTGTGATAGAGAAACAATGATAGTGATTATGGTTGACGAGATCTCTAATCGATTTAATAAGTTTGATACTTAAATGTCTCTAGTCGTATATACTGTCAAACAAGACATTGATAGTACGAATGTATTGGATGTCTTCTATCATATTGAAGATAGGGATAGATCTTGTCTATCTAAGTGTAGAGACACTTGGACTGTACGTGGACGTGTATTGGAGAATGCGTACGTTAGACTGACCCACTTACATTAAGTGTCGCAGTATGTGGCAGTTGTGTAATTATCCTGACACCGGAGTCTTCATGGCATATCAGTGTGGATTGTCATGCTTTGACACTATTTAGGTTTCCCCTAACCATGGAGCAATCATGCGGTAGTGCTCGGGTATGATATTGAAGCATGCGTAAGATACATGTTTGTTCGTCCGGAAATCACGTATCCTATTAGTGTGAGTGAATATCCGAATAAGGAATGTCTAGCTCTAGTGAATCTTTGCAAAGTGGGAGTAAATGAGTTATTCAGAGAGAGCATGATATCCAGATTATAAGATACGATCGTTGATGTACTAACACTCGAGATATGATTGTATGAATATTGTAACAGCGATAGGATTCTATTTACGCGGTAACTATTTCACATGAAATGTAGTAGTCTTTGGTTTTGACTCTTCCGATGATTGGGGGTCACGGTGTGTTGCTAGATGGTATCCTGTGATCGTTAGGTATGAATGGCATTTTTCATAATTTGCACTTTGTGTCTACGGACAACATATTCAGAAGCCTATCGGGTCACACACATAAGAACATCTAGCCGGATTAAAATGCGGTTATAGTGATAACCAAATAAGGAATGTTTATCTCGATTATAAAGTGTTATAGTGATTAAATTAATATGATGGTATTTATTTATTATGAATAAATTAAATACAAGATATTAATTATATTTATTAATTAAAGAATATTCCGGATGTCAATTTATTTGGCATATGGGGCGCATGACACTAGTGTATAAGATACACTTGGATTGTGTTTCATGATGCGTGGACGGAGCGGTGGCCATCCTTTCGTATACCTTATGCAGGTCACCCACTCCCGACTGACGTCAAGGTTTCATCTTTATTTATCCCGCATACGCATACTTGGGATGCCCCTCGAATCCGAGATTTATTCCACCCCTGGGAGTTAGATGTTATTCTGACCACTTCTATTCCCTCAGGGATCCATCCAGATCGGCGGATTTGGGATTATGACCGCACGGGCACCCACACGGTAAAGTCTGGGTACTTCTTGGCACTCTCGCTTTATCGGACATCACTGGTGGCTGGGCCGGGGACTTCAAGCGGGAGAGATCGGGTCTGGCGGCAATGTTGGCAGCTCCCGGTCCAGCCTCGTATTCAACATTTTCTATGGAGGTGCCTTCATGACTGCTTGGAAATCGGCCAAGGCCTTATGCGACGCAATTTGGGGACAGGTACATGCTTGGCATGTGGGGAGACAGTGGAGACCCTACGGCATGTCTTGTTTGAGTGTGAGATGGCGGACAGGATTTGGCGGGCCTTCCATTTCTATGAGGCTTTGGAGTATCTCCGCACGTCCTCCTTTGCGGATTTCTTTATGTGTCTCTTAGTGGAGCGGGGGATACTGGATACAGTGCGAGTTGTAGGGCTGATATGGGGAATATGGAAAGCGCGTTGTTCAGCGGTGTTTGACGGCCAGGCAGTCTATGTATCGGCGGTATGTGCACGTTCTTTGGCAGCGACAACTGAGTATACGGAGTCTCTGGCGGCCTATCGGGTGCGGTAGGTGCCCCAACATTTGGTGGATTCTTGGGCTCGCCCGCCACACAGGGCAGTAAAGTGTAATGTTGATGCTGCGGTGAGGGAGGATCGAGTAGGTATTGGGCTGGTTTTTCGAGATCTTGCAGGGGTAGTCTTGCATGCCATGGGCTATCCTTTTGACGGGGGAGGTCGGCCGGAGTATATGGAGCTACGAGGCATTTACTTGGCACTGGCAAAAGTGAATCTAGGGCCATGGAAATCCACTCCAAGTAACTGGCAGTGCTGGATCACGTTTCTCATTTTTCAACGTTGATACCCCAATAACTCTGCCCCCATGCTTATCTTCTTGTTCAATTGCCTGATTGAAGTCCCCTAGTAGACACTAGGGAAGTTTTATAACGGAGGAGATCCAAACCAAATAGTCCCTAAAAACACATTTCTGACACTGGGTGGGGGATGCATAAATTACCGAGAGCACACACTAAATCCCAATGTTTGAGCTAAATGCTTCATTAAGACATTGTGTTGTGCCAGATATATATATCTCAACTCCATATCCTTATCATTCCAAAAGCACCAAATTCCAAATGCAAAACCCTGAGCTTCAACGGAGAGCACATTGTTATAGGTAGAGTTTGTTAAAATCCTCCAAGCTTTCATACTGCTCGCTCTCGTTTCCAAAAGGCATAAAATAGTTGGCTAGCTTATGATCCTGCAACATCTCTTTAAAATTACACAAGAAACCTGGGGAACATACCCTTCTATAGTTCCAAACAAGAATATGCATTGAAGATACAATCAAATAGTGGGATGAGCCCCTTCATCCACAGTGTCCTTGTCTTCTGGAGATTCATCTCTCAACTTCCAACTCAGAGCTCTTCTATTATCTGATTCCTTGTTGGCTTTACCATTTTTGTTCCTCTAAATACCGTCACGGGGGTTGGATTTTAGATAATTTGAGGTCCCCTTATGTCTTCGTGGTCTTCTATCTTCCGAGATTCCCAGTTGGGCCATAGTTATGTCAGGGGGAAGACTCCCACGTTGTTGATGCTCTTGTCCATTTGAGATGTCATAAGGGTCTCGAGAGCATTACTTGGGTTCCAGCCATACCCACAGACGTTGGTGTTCTCTTAGCTGAGGTAGTAGCACTTATGACATCTCAAATGGAGGGATTTTTCCCTTTCATTTGCTCCTGATGTGTTGTTGTGTTCTTTGCATTGTCCTTTTTTGTATTGTTTGATTTTGTATTCTTACTTTGCCCTGGGGGTGTATCCTTTTTTTAGCAGAGAAATACTAGGGGCCATGTTGGCTGTTGCAACGTCTTCCATATGTCGTTTTAGTACTCCCACCGCATCTGGGAAGTCATCTTCATCATTATTCACATACATCTCCTCCTCCTCTTCAAAAAGGACATCATACCTTGACCTTGAAAGACCCGAAATGTCACTCTTTTCCCTTGCCGGCTCCAAATTAGCCATAGTATCATTTTGTCTCCTTTACCCTTTCCTTTCCCTTTTCCCTTTCAAATCCCCAACTTGCCTTATACGCCTATTAGTGGCTATCATCTAAGGGCCAAATGGCTTTTTCGGGGTTGGACCTTGAGGCACAGTTGGATTGAGATAGTCCTGCACATTTCTCCTTGGCTTTGTTTCATTACTTGTATGAACATTTGGGCAATCATGTATTTTGTGCCCATATCTCCCACACTCGAAACAAGTCAGTTGCAGTCGTTCATATTCGACCCTGAATTGGAAGCCCCTCAAAATTATCTTTGTTCGTTGTACCTTGTGCAAATTCATTTCTACACATACGGGGCATATCGGCCCCTAGCTAGCAGATCCAGTTGTAACAATATCAACTCTGATTAGCTTTCCCACCATTCTTGTGAGGCCTAATGAGAGATTAAGATTATCAAAATGCTCCAAAGGTACCTCCAGAAATCTTACCCAAACGAGTGTACGTAGCCTTCATCGAATAAATGTAAGGTAATGTCTCTGTAATAACCAAGGATCATTCCCCAAAGCTGTTTCATAATCCTCTTTAAAGCAAAAACGAACCACATAGTAGCCTAATTCGAGGTCTACTATGTCTAATCGGCTCTTGGTGCATCACATACCTGTCAATTGTTCTTGTAGAACCCGGAGAACTGAGTAATAAGCTATCAGATGACACTACACACCATGAGAACTGTTTAGTTAGCATTCATCCACTTTCTTAATATTTATTAAAAAAAATGTTTACAAACAGGGTTAGTAATTTTTTTTTTGAGAACACAGGGTTAGTAATTAAATCAATTAAATGCAAACAAACTTGTTGAGAGCAAGAAGTAAATAGTACAATACTAATGCTCACTACGCCAATAAATTAATGATTATCCAGACTTAAGTAGTCTTAAAATTTATTAAGTGCACTTGAACTTATTAATTATAAGACTACTTTTAATTTCACCCCTTGATTTATGACATGCTCGTTTATATCTTTTACATTGAGAATGATAACTCAAAGAATTATATATATATAGTGAAAGATATACCCATTTATAGTGGATATAAACCCGAGTATGTCTAAGTTCACTCTAATAACACATCCACTGTCCAATTTAATGTCCATTCAGAAAGAAATGATACGGGCACGACCGTTGTGTCACGACGATCGAGTTACACAACGGTCATCTTTAAAGAGTGTAAAATGATCATGATTACTATTGTGTCAGTGACACAACGTCGTGTCCATATAAGGTACATTTACGAACAATGGCATATTAATTGTTGAATGAAAAATGTTTATGCCACAACAAAATATCCACAACAAAAAGCCACAAAACGTTTTTTCATCATTGATTTTTGGAAGATGATACATCCACAACACATAGTGTGTTGTGATTCACATTTCTTATCCATTCATTTTATTGGCTACACTTTAATCAATGACTTCTCATTAGGTAGTGAATGTGCACTAAACAATATGTGTAGTGCTCATATCATTTTCTTTGATTTTTAAGGGTATCAAATGAATAAATAGGTCTCATATCATAATTAAAGTTCCAAAAGTATATTGTGCACATTGTTTTGGCACTATCACTACTCTTGTTGAATATCTAATTGAGAAATGTTTGTGTCACAATAAAATATACATAACAAATGACACAATACACTTTTAGTCCATTGATTTTTATTGGACCCATATGGTTCAATAAATCCTACGTCATAATCAATGGTCTTAAGGTGTGTTATGCACAATGTTGTGGCAATTTCGTTACGAAACTATCACTGCTCTGTTCAATTACCATCAACTTTGTCATTTCAGTAAAAGACAAATATTCTGCCTGAATACTCATACACACCATCACCCTTATTACAAATGAACAAAAAATACACAGACAACCCTAACCTAAATCCAATGCACATCCATTTTTAGTAAGTTTCAAATGTACTTTGACCCCCTATAAATAGTAACCTCAACACAACTACATACTTCACACCACTTCACTCACAAAATCATAGTACAATATTCACAACACACACACACACACACACACAAAAAAAAAAAAATCATCAAAATGTTGGGAAGCTTGGCAATGCAATGTTTGTGTGTAGTCCTTTTGATCATGATATATGCATTTCTGCATTTGATCAAAAAAAATGCAAAGGGGTCAACTTCTTTCAAGGAAGTTAATAGGCTCATTCAAAAGGGAGTTACCAAAGTTCCGAAATGCTTTATACTCCCTCCATCTCAACGCCCTAACAAACAACCCGGTGTTCAACGTCCACTATACGAGTTGCCCGTGATCGATCTGTCAGCTTTGAACGATCCAACACGTAGGATTCAACTCGTAGAAGAAGTCAGCTCCGTATGCAAGAACCTCGGGTGCTTTCAGGTATATGTGGAAAATTATAACCACTTTTAGTATCGTTATTCTGAACACCTGCATACGTCCATAAACACATATACGTGTATATATATATTACGTCGCGTTGAATATATACGATACAGAAATCAAACAAGTTTTATAGAAATCAAAGTTATGAAATGAAAAGGTTCTCAGAACATTTATTGAACCTAAATGCAAGGGCAAGAATCCAGCAAAATAAAGTTTCCTAAAACATAAAATCACCATATATATATATACAGCATAATCAATCTATGCATATACTTAAAAAAGAGAAGAAAAACAGATTAGGGTAAGTGTTTCTTTCATGCATTTTGTACCCTAAAACACAGAAAAAATACTTTACTTTTTACATGTCACATTAACTAAAAGATAACCTAACATTACCCCATTCTACAGGTTATAAACCACGGGATTCCGCAACCTATCATTGAAGACGCATTACATGTTGCCTCGGAGTTCTTCAATTTGTCAAACGAAGAAAAGAGTGTTTATGCATCGGGCAATGTCCGCGTGCCCGTACGATACGGGACGAGTCTCAACCAAATGGTAGATTGCGTTCAATATTGGAGAGACTTTTTAAAACTCTACGCTAACCCGATCTCAACCTGGATTCATCATTGGCCATCGAACCCACCGATGTACAAGTAAGGGAACATACTAGGTTTTTGATTGTTAATTTATATCCATAGTTCAATATACTAAATATTGTCTATATATATAACACATAACATACAGGAAAAAGATGGGTGAATATCTGATGGCTGTATATATACTACAACAACAACTTATGGAAGTTGTTTTCGAGGGTTTAGGGTTGAACCCTAAGTACTTAGCACAAGAAATAAAAGATGGCTTTCAAATAATTACCGTGAACAACTATTCCACATGCCCTCAACCGGAGCTTGTTCTGGGTATCCCGCCACACTCTGATTACAGTTACATAACTATTCTAACACAGAACAATCAAGGGTTAGAGGTTATGAACAACGAGGATGTGTGGCTCCCGGTTCACTGTGGTGAGAAAGCTCTCATTGTTATGTTGGGAGATCAGTCTGAAATAATAAGCAACGGGAGATACAAAGGTCCGATCCATCGGGCCACTGTGGACGCAGAGAAGCGCAGGATTTCGATTGCAAGTCTGCATGGGTTACCGATGGAGAGAAAAATAGGGCCGGTTAACGAGCTTATTGATGAAGAGCACCCTTCGGGATATAAAGAAGAAAATTTTGAGGATTTTCTTGATTATATCACGAAAAACGATATCACTAAGAAGAGGTATATTGATGCCTTGAAAAGAACTGTGGACAACTAGCCTAGGATTTGGAGTAGTAGCTTTTTTGTTTTGATGTTTTCTTCAAGCTGTTTCTGATGTAAATATTGTTGAGGTTTTTTCCACCTTGTGATCAATAAAAGAAAGTTCGTTTTGAAAAAAGAAAGAAAAAAAACTGTGGATGGATGAAGTACATGCATTGTGTTACAAAGAAGGTAAATTCGACCGTAAATACTTTCTATTGAATCGCTATCGATTATTCCAGTCACATTACGATATGTGTCGACCTTTTTTAAAGCTTAATCCAACCTCTCACCTTTTTAATAAAAGATGGAACACATGTCACGATTGGAACAACCGAGAACTCTTTGATAAGGAGTTTATGCAGTATTATTAACCTAGCTAGGGTTCGGGCACTACATTAACTATCTCTTGTTTTATGCATTACCCTTGATGAAACTTTGGCCTAAGGGCTAAGTTGATCTATTATATAATAGGACATGTATTTGGCCATTTTATTGTACAAATTATATCATATGAATCAGTTCTGTACCCGAAAATCCTTTCTAAGTGGTTGAACAACACCGAGTTTTGCAAGTTTTAATTAGAAACCTTAATTAATAATTTAAAGAAAAATCATTAAACATGCAGGCATGCTTTTTCATCATACTTTTATCAAAGATACTTAACTTAACCTTGAAAAGACTTGACAAGTATACTTATCTATATGGCCACTTATTACAATATAACAAACCAAAAGTAAAAAAATGTTGACAATATGTATGCATGAGTATAGGAATAGATGTTTTGAACTATGTATAACTACTAGGTTCATGGCTTGTTGAGTCTAGGATCCTGTCATGTGTTTCGATCTCGCAAATAATTGGATGGAAATTACTTGTTTCAATGCAAAGTTAGACAAAATACTTTTACATCAATGATCATGCCGGTACTCACATCAATCAACAGGTCTCACACCATGATCAATTGTGTAAAAATGCGTGTCGTGTATATATATCGTTGAAACACTAGCATTACTCTAGTTTGATTCCATCTATATAATGCATGCATGTCAATTTGGGTGATGCGCCACAGCCACAATGGTTGTGAAACAACGAAGGATACAACACATTTTTACACCATTAATCATCTTGTATGATGTATTCATTGATCTGAATCCCACCATTATCAATTGTGTAAAAGTGTGTTGTGTTATAAACCTTGTGGCCGTATGAAGCATTTCCCTATCAATTCAACATGAACCTTGTCTATTGATATTCAAATTCAGTGTCATACTTGTATATATGTTATAGATTTTCCTACAAAACCCCTTCTTTTGGTGTATACTAGACACAGACATCAAAGAGCACAACTATAGTCCTACAAGGGAATTGTCTATAATACATTGACAGTGTGCAATGTTGTTGTGACAACCGCTCAGTCACAACGAGAGACACAACCTACTTCGTACTACTATTGAATACGGTGGGTCTATATCATTATTAATAGTGTAAAAATGTGTTGTGTAACTAATTGTGACTTGATTCTGACAGCTAGTACTTGCGGATTTGTGACTGAGTGATTCTAACAGTACTAGCTAGTATTCGCGGATTCCACAAGCAGAATGAGCTTTTGACCTAATTAAAGAGATGAATGTCCGTGCCACAAAGAAAGTATAGATTTTAAATTTACCAGAAACACAGGGTTTTAAGTTTACAAGAAACGAAAATTACCAAAGAATTAAACCCTCAATGTGTTCTGTCAACCTAAAAAAAAAGTGTCATTTGTGAACACCAGCTAAAATGTACTTAATTGGATGTGAATTCAAGATCTAAACATGGCAATTAAATTAAACAAGAATTTATTTTGCCTTTAAGTACAGATCTATAATAACATAATTAAAAGGCTTATTAATATTGTTAATGGCTAGCTTGAACAATTAATTTCTGGCTCAATCAAAAGAAACTCTGAACAGTTAAGTTCCTAAGCTTTAATTTCACAGAACATACAGAGAAATTTCCGGAAAACGAACTCAATAGCTAGAATTTGCAAGAAGATTCGCCGGAAAGAAAGTTTACCTCAGGCAAAAACCGGTGGCTGCGCCACCACCCTGTTCCCAGAAGATGAAGATGATGAATTTACCGATGGAATCGAAGTTAAAAAAAGGGTTTTGGTCCATATGGTGAAAAAAAAAAAATAATAAATAAACAAACCCTAATAATTGTTTTAGGTCTCTAATTTTGAAACAGGCCAGACAAACCCTATTTTTTGCCATCATTATGTATGGACTTAGGACCTTCCTTCCCCTTTTGTACATCACAACTCAAAAAGTTAATAATTCTTGTGAAAAATAGAGAACTTCTTAGAGAAAGTTTTGAGAGAGAAAAAAAGTCGGTCTACCAGCCGAATTTTTCTAGTAGCAATCCAATGGTGGATTCCGACGGGTTGTTCGTGTGGTCTAGCGGTAGAGGCCGAACACTTGGGCGGCTCCATGCACAACTACTCTCCTTAGACGGTTAAAGCGTCGATCTTTTAGATCAAACAAGGTAACCACCGTCTACTAGCTTATTTGTTTATTGCATAAACGAAGTCGATCCTGGTCAAAGGAAATAAATTTTTGAATTCCGCTGTGTTTCCGCGTAGATTTCCTAACAGTGGTATCAGAGAGAGCATCGAGCTTAAGCAATAAGCATGTTAAATATGCATAGTTAATTTTTATCGTTTAAATCATGTAATTAAAAGATGAAAGATTTTAGATTCACAAAACGATACACGAAAAGAAAAAAAAAAGGGATCTGGTGGTTCTCGGCCGACTGGCGGCAGCACCACCACCGGCGGCTGGTCGGCGGCGGCGGCGGCAGGGCAACTTGCTGCCGGCGTCGTTTGACTGGTCAAAGGATTGTGGATCTCCAAATTTTTGTTTTGTGTATTTTGTGTTTCTATATGGTTCATAGTTGTAATTAATATCTTATTTGTTTAGTTGTGTCATATGGCCAACTAATGGTTCAAATAGTTTAGATCATTGGGATGTCACATGGCATTAAAATAATAATGGTATTTCCAAACTTTGTTTGGAATAAGCCTAGCCTTTTCCAAATGTTTGATTTGAGAAAAGGCCTAGACCTAGGTCACTTACAAAATTTTGATTTTGGAAAGTGGCCAGACATATCAAAATATTGATCTTTCCAAATTTTGTATGGAATAGGCCTAGGCCCTTTTCAAAATATTTGATTTTGAAAAAGGTCTAGGCAAAAGATGCTTTTAAAATTTTGATTTTGAAAAGGGCCAAGAGAGATGCATTTTGGTTTAGGAAACCAAAGACATCCATTTTGATTAGGAATCAAAAGTAAAGAAACGAAAGAGGCCTAATTTTAATTTTGATTTATTTTTTGAATAGTTCTAATTAATAAAATTAAAATTGTAATCGGTTTAAAATTAATCGTTAATTTTATTTCGATTAAAATCATTTAATTAATTAAATGTTAATTAGTTAATTGATTGGATAGAAATATTTTATAGATTAAACGTTAATTGATTAATTAAGACGCAAGTAGTTAAATTTTTAATTTTATCTTTTCATAAGATGTTATTGTATGGATTAGATATAGTAGATATAATATGATTATATGGACCCCGATTGATCATGGACCCGACCGATATATAGGATATATGTGAATGATTTAATTTTTCTGTTGGTTTAAAAATTGTCCTAGGCCGTTATGAAGAACGTGACCTAGTTTATTTCTGCTATCACATTCCCGTTAGCTCCCCCGTGTGCGGCGGGTGTATTTATTTTATTAGATAGAATTAAATGTAACAAGAATGGAGCAGAAGATGCAGACCAAAGAAAGAAAAATAAAGATCCCATTGGAGATGGCTCATTAAAGATCATATTGGCGGTTGCAGCTACCCTTAGATTGTGACCCGCGGATTCGTCAGTTTGTATTCGAAACCGCACCTAGGAAAAGTCCATGATCATATCGGTTACTTTACGTATTTATTTATTTTGTGCTTGTATTTATTTTATATGATACGATAGATGCATGACTAGGCACGATCTAGATAAATGTGTAGGATGTATGTCTATAGAGATAGATATATTTGATGAGACCGTAATTAAATTAATTAAGTGAATTAATTTAAGTAAATACTTCCACAACAAAAATCAAGTCGAAATATTGTCTCCCGATATTATAGCGACGATGAAAAGCCCTTGTTCAGATCCAACTGATCAGCCCTCGTCGGGAGTTGACCTACCTCGGGTATATCGTCGTTATTGAGATATGATCGTATGAGATTTTGCGAATATTGGGTTATGACTTGACTAGAGTATTGCGGTGATTGGCCCTCGTCAGGACCGTCTTATTCTAGAGGCAAGGGGTAGACTACCACATAAAGATGTGTATTGTCAAACAGTTGACTAGTCAACCACCATGATTCACATGGAGATATGATTGGTAAGTGTTACCTACCTTTCGAATTATTCCGGCTGATCGGCCCTCGTCGGGAATCGAGGTAACCAGATGGGATCTTGGCCACTAAAGAATTTTGAAAAGAATCTTGAAAGTCAATTGAAAGTAGTTGACTAGTGGGAGCAAAATCATAAACCAAAGACCATTTTTGATTTTACGTGTATAAACAACAACACTCTTTTATCTTTATTTTTATATTGTAGTTTTTAGCAAACTTTTATATTTATGTTTTTATTCTCGATTAATAAAATCAAATTATGACAGTTTGAGAAACGTTCTCAAAACGGTTAAGTAAATTTTAATCCTTATAAAATGAGCAATGACATGAGCAACCCCGTTATAGTAGTTGGAGACAAGGAGACTACATATTCAATGCAGTGCTCCAAGACTTTAAAGAAAAGCGGAAGCTCGTGATATTGGATACGATCCAATATAATCATTTAGTCATACGATGATAATTAATTCAAACGTTGGATAAGAATGACCACATCGAATTTCGGAAAGGTTGTTTTCAAAATTGTAAGATTTAAGTATCGACTTAATTCTTTAACCATTCCTTAAAGGTTAATTAAATAGTCAATGTTTTGAATACGATTCAAAAGGTTAAGTGAACTATTTGATAAAGTTTAGATTTTCTTTATGAAAGGGATTTAAAGACAAAACTCTTGTGATCTTTTTTAAATCTTATGAAGACTACACTAAGAAATATTTACAAGTGTTTAAAGGATTAAAAAGGAAAGTTAGTAGGGCAAGTGCTTAAATAGAGGACTTATTGAAGCCTCTATCCTAAGCAAGCATGTTGAGACAAATCTATCTAAACTTAAGTCAACTCTCGGATATATTATATCCTACGAGTGTGATTAAATTAGAAATATTAAATACGGAATGCACTGAGATACGGAAAGTGAAGCAAACACTGCGACTTTTTCGGTTTTGTGTTCTGAGTCTAGTAAACTGATAAGGGAACTAAATAAATGTTATTATGTTCCGGTTCTTATAAAGAACACAAGTTCAGTCATTTGTTAGGATTTAGCAGACATATTCAATTGTAAGGAATAAATGTTATTCCGGTAAAGTTGAAAGGTCTGAATCTAACATACTAGATTGATGACACTATATAGTTGATATAGGTGTGAAGGCGAGTGGGAGCTACAGTCTGGGTTTGCAGTCACTTTGATTAGGTGATACAGTGAGCTAGAATGTTCTTGCCTATGGGTCACTATAATTTCTACAACTTAGCCAAAACACAATAGTGCCTTGGAGGCGCAGCGGGAGCAGTACATGGATCTAGAAGGTTCGTTTATGAACCTTGTACGGTTCTTTCACCTTTTCTATATAGCTGATATAGTAAGTGGATTCATTGCTTGAAGCAAGGACCAGGGTCTCGTCAAGGATCCGTGTGTGTGTTGAGGCGGTGCCTTTGACTTGGTCATTTGGAGAATAGTATGAAGATAATAGCGATCCGTTCACACGGTAGTTGGTTGCGGAGTATTGCGATTCTTGTGTTTCAACTTGTTGTGTGTACGAGTTATTGGCTTTAGGCCAAGTGGGAGATTGTTGAAATAGTGTCCTAAACCCAATCGGGTTGAACCGGATCCGACCAGGTCGGATCATTTTTACTAGTTCTTTATGTTTTACATTTATTAAATGCCTTTTTTGTTGTCATATACTTATTCTTTTAAAGAACCAATTATGAATTGATATATGATAACGTCTTTAGTATTAAACTGTGATAGAGAAACCATGATAGGCGATTATGGTTGATTAAATCTCTAATCACTTTAATAAGTTTGATATTTAAATGTCTTTAGGATGATATACTATTAAATAGGGCATTGATAGTATGAACAGGTTAGCACGTATTATATGTCTTGTCTTTAAGGGCATGGATATATCTCGTCTATCGAAGTGTAGAGACACTTGGACTGTACGTGGACGTGTATTAGAGAATACGTACATTAGACTGACCCACTTACATTAAGTGTCGCACTATGTGGCGGTTGTGTAATTATCCTTAAGACCGGAGTCTTCATGGCATCACGGTATGGATTGTCATGCTTTGACACTATTGAGATTCCCCTATCCACGGGGCGATCATGCGATAATGATTGGGTATGATATGAAGCATGCGGAGTACACATGTTAGTTCGTCCGGGAATCGCATATCCTATTATTGGGATCGAATATCCGAAATGGCCTTCTTATAAGGAATGTCTAGCTCTCGTGAATCTTTGCAAAGTGGGAGCAAATGTGTTATTCCGAGAGAGCATGATATCCAGATTATAAGATATGATCGTTAATGTATTGACACTCGAGATACGATCGTATGGATTTTATTACTGCGGTAGGATTGTAAGTTACACGGTAACAGTTTCACATGAAAGGTAGTAGTAATTGCATTTGACTCTTCCGATGATTGGGGTCACGGTGTGTTGCTTGACGCTATCCCGTGATCGTTAGGTATGAAGGACATTTTCGTAATTTGCACTTTGTGCCTACGGCCAACATATTCGGAAGCCTATCGGGTCACACACATATGAATATCTAGCCGGATTAAAATGTGGTTATATTTGATAACCAAATAAGGAAAGTTTTATCTCACGACTATAAAGGTTATAGTGGTAAAGTAATATGGTGGTATTTATTTATTATGAATAAATATAATACAAGATATTAATTATGTTGATTAATTAAATATGTATATTGATACATATAATTTCGAAATGTGTATATATGATATACATGTATTTTATAAATTAATTAATCATAGTATTATATTAATTAAATAATATTCCGGATGCTAAATCTTTGGCTAAAGGTGGCGCCATTTCAAAGTATATTGGATACATTTGAGGTGTGCAATTTAATTAATAAGATTACCATAATATTAATATTGGATATTAATTTATTTTGGAAAATTAGATTTATGGTAACAAGATAAAGATATATTCAATATAAGATATTGTCAATATATATCTTAGGAAAAATATTTAATATAAGATATTGAATATTAATGAGATAAATCGATTTAGAACACCGATCATCAAAATTGTTTCACCAAAGTTATTTTTTTTTCTCTTCATTTTGAGATATATTTTCCTTAAAGGCTTAATTCAAGTGACACAATATCATATAAGACTCATATAATGCCAAAAAAAACCTTCAACAAAATGCTTCTTGCATATTTTCCTCATATTTGCGGTGAAGTAAAGCTTTTAAAAAATGGCAAACCATAATGGAAGAAAGAACAGTCCAAAAATTAAAAATTGGTTTATATGATACAATTCGGAAGAGATAAATCACTTGAATCAATCCAAGTGTCTTCTTACAGCTTCAAGCACTCATATTTACTTCTTTTCGGAGCATGTTTCGATACTATATATTTTGCAAACAAAAGCTTTGTTTGAAATTCCTTAATATGGGATTTTTGCCCTTTATTTAGCGAAATTTAATCAAGGTCCTAATCATGAAAAATGGCAACCAAATTATTTTGCACTTAAAATGTCTTGTTTCTTAGTTGTTAAGTTTTCATTCTATTTCTTCTCGTTATGAAAGTAATATGAAAACATGACTTCTTTTCTCACCGTATTGTTGGTGTAAGAAATCAAGAGACGAGGTCTTGCCAACCGCTCCATCACCAACCGTTACGCACTTAATGAACTTGGATGAGATCTCCATCGCCATAATTAAACCAAAATATCAAGAGTTCGCCACTTTCCCTATAAATCCGAAGTTATTGTCAAACTCTTTCGTTAATGCTTTATCACAACTCCAATTAGCTAATACTTTCCCTATAAAAGGAAGTGGGTGTCAAACTCTTTTGTACATCACAACTCCAAAGAGCTAATAGTTCTTGTGAAAAATAGAGAGCTTATTAGAGAGAGTTTTGAGAGAGAGAAAAAGTCGGTCTAGCAGCCGAATTTTTCTAGTAGCAATCCAATGGTAGATTCCGACGGGTTGTTCGTGGTCTAACGGTAGAGGCCGAACACTTGGGCGGCTCCGTGCACAACTACTCTCCTTAGACGGTCAAAGCGTCGATCTTTTAGATTAAGCAAGGTAACCACCGTCTACTAACTTATTTGTTTATTGCTTAAATGAAGTCGATCCTGGTCAAAGGAAATAAATTTTTGAATTCCGCTGCGTTCCCCCATAGATTTCCTAACAGTATTGACTATCTAATAAGATTGTATGTATAAAATACTTAGAGTCTAAGAAAATATACATACCCTAAACTTCAAACTAAGGATTGGTTGTATTTGGGTGGAAGGAAAAAACAAACAACGTTAGAGCCTATGGTATTGGCGGAATAAGGAGTTTCACCATTCGGACCTCTCACGCCCTCCGATGACGATTTTCATCTCTGAAGCGGTTCGCCGCGATCGTGAACTCAGATTAGCTCGACCTTGATTTTATTTTTGGATGCATTTAAAACTTGTAATATGCTTTTACTTTGATTTGTACAGTTACAGTTTTATACAGTTTTAATAAAATATCCGGTTTCTAACAAAAAAAAAAAAAAAACTTTAGATGCATGTTTTGAGAAGTAATAACTATTGTTAATTGGATGAAATATTTTCGTGTATATATATATATATATATATATATATATATATATATATATGAAATCAGAAAATATTTGACCTTAATTTATATATTCATTTATATACATGGGTAGGGAAATTGGTAAATCAGTCCACTGTATGTTCTGATATTTTTTTCAGGTCAAATATTTTCTGACATTTTTTTTCAGGTTTCCCGTCCAAATTTAGACGATTTCGTCCAAATACAGTCAACCCGTCTAAATTTGAATTCATTTTTGTCCCAATGCATTCACCGACCAAAATGGACGGACTTTCGCCCCCAAATTTGACGTTTCGCCCAAATTTGTGAAACTTGATTATCAGAATTCTTGAAACTCTCCGGCATTGAAGAATCGGAAACTTGATTCAGAGCTTTAGCAGTATTCGACAAATCTTGATAACAAGTGATTTCAGGGGGTTTGCAATTGCAAACAGAAGTACGCCGGAAGAGACAGTAGCTCCGGCAGCCTTCATTGTAGAAGGATCCATCTTTCGATATTACCAATCTAAAATGTGAATATATTTCGCCGCCGTCCACCATCTCCCTGCTGATTCCGGTGGACTTAAACGGCTTTAGATCTTCATGTATCCACCGGAAATAATCTGGGTAAGTCACATTATTATCCGGAGAATCGATATTCGTAGGATAATCCGACTCCGACGGACAGGTTTGTGTTTGATTTTGTGCCGAACAATTGTGATGATATTCTTGAATAATTCTTGGTGCTGTATTCCTTCTCTCTTTTGGAACTATCATCAGTTGCTTCTTCCTTGTAATCCTTGCTGTAAAAAGAGACTACAAAGTACAAACAAACAAAAAAGAATTAAAAACATTTCGTCCAAATTTGGACGGAATTCGTCACAATTCGGACGGATTACGTCTATTTTGATCAGTGAATGGATCGGGACGAAAAAGAATCTAAATTTGGACGGGTTGACGGTATTTTGATCGAGTGAATGGATCGGAACGAAAAAGAATCCAAATTTGTCGAAAAATAAAAAAAATTCGACTTGAAAAAAAAATATCCGATGTTACAGTGGCCTCTGATTTACCAATTAAGGACTCATAGTTTTTTATTCGTTAATGCTTTTAGCGAAAGTTATTCATTTAGTCCCATTTTACAAATTAGGACCGGAGTAAATTATTCTTTTGACGAAGTTATTAATTTACCGAGGTTACACTGTATTTGAAATGACTTATACATGAGTGCGGGAATTTACAGTTTGTTTAGATTAATAAATGACTTATAATCGAACAAGCTAACATTTATATGTAAATTAGTTTTTCTATATGATTTACAAAAATATATGATTAATGTTGACAAACCGGATTCGTGTTTGTTTGCCTAAGAAACAAACCTACAATGTTAAGCTAAACAAACAAACGATCACGAATATTAACAAATCAAACATAAACTAACTCACGGAACGTTAAGGGTGTGAAATGGTTTGACGCTCTATACACAAGACACATTTTCAACACAAATTATAACAAAAATTAGTCTCATGAATCAAATTCAATATCAAAACTACAGGTAAATGTAATTAATTTTGACACAAAATTCAGCAGTAACAAAAGTCACTTAAAACAAAAAGGGAAAAAAAACATTAAAAAAAAGAAATTTACAAATAAGTCAGAATACATAAAACCTCAGATTATTAATCTTCATGCTCCTCAGAAAATCAAGGAAGAAGTGATTGAGGTTTGATCGGAAAATTCTACCTCGATGAGTACTTATTACGGATCTCTAAAAATAACTGAACACTCGAGTTCTTATGTGTATTTAATTAAAAAGAACACGATAAAACACTCGAGTTTTCCAGGTTTTTTTTTTCTAAAAAGTCCGTAGTAATTATTCTCCGGGGTATAATTTTTCTCGATATGATCGTGGTTTTTTTTTTTTTTTTTTTTTTTTTTTTTTGAGAACTGGATATGATCATTTTATAAGAGCAGATTTCACTTGGAGGTCAAACTTGGGAATTGACCAGGATCTTCAATTGCTGGAGCTGCTTCTGCAATATTTCTTGTTGGATTTTCTCCTCCTCCGCCGTAACCGCCACCACCTCTGCCACCGGCACGTCCACGCCCACGACCTCGTCCACTACCGGGTGAGTAATACCTTTCACCTTCAGCAGGTTTCAAGAACTCATTGATACTAAGTGCCTACATGCAACAAGAATACATCAAGAAAGCAATGATGGATCCAGAAACTGAAGCCACTAGAAGCACAGAAGAAAATGGAGGTGAGCGCAGGAGCACGTCGGGTATATATATATATATATATATATATATATATATATATATAGGGTTGGGTTCCCCTACATACCATACTATCCATGCTTACCGTACATATACTACTAAAATAGTGCATCGATCACTATTTTAGTGCACACCCGTGGTTATTGTTTCGGTGCAAACTACAAATTGAGGAGCGGGTTTCTAGTATTACCTAATAGCGATTTCCCCCGCTTCATTAACTAGGTGCACTCAAACAATAACCGGGTGCACTAAAATAGTGATCGATGCACTATTTTAGTAGTATGTACGTAAGCATGGATCAATAGGTATGTATATGAACTCATTTCTATATATATATATATATATATATATATATATATATATATATTAGCATAAAAAGCTACCTTTTTAGCTCTCTCTTCCTTCTCGGCATTCTCTTTCTTCTTGTCCTTGTCAGATCCCTAAACACGAAATTTCAACGGCACAATAACAATTAGTATAAACTTGTAATGTGTCAATAAACAAACAAAGGGTTCTATAGTGGCACCACCCCTAACCTGCATTTGGAGCACCCCCAATGAAGTTCAACCGTTGGAAAGTCGAACGTCATACATGAGGTTCGACTTTCTAGAGGTTGAATGTCCATATTCCACCACTGAAAAGTCAAACCTCACATTAGGTTCGACTTTCAAGAGGTTGAAGGTCCATATTTAATCTCTGAAAAGTCAAAACCTCAAACTCCGTTATATGGTGCCACGGTAGATGTTGTGTGGTGAGTCATACATGAGGTTCGACTTTCTAGACTTCGAATGTCCATATTAGACCTCTGAAAAGTCGAACCTCAAACACCATTATGGTGCCACGGTAGATGTTGTGTGTTGCCATTGAGTCATACATGAGGTTTGACTTTCTAGAGGTCGAATGTCCATATCCGACCTCTGAAAAGTCAAACCACAGACTCCGTTATGGTGCCATGGTAGATGTTGTGTGCTGCCATTAAGTCATACATGAGGTTCTAGATTTCGACTTTCTAGAGGTCGAATGTCCATATCTGACCTCTGAAATGTTGAACCACACACTCCGTTATTGTGCCACGGTGGATGTTGTGTGGTGGCATTAAGTCATACACGAGGTTTAACTTTCTAGAGGTCGAAAGTCCATATTCGACCTCTAAAAAGTCGAACCTCACACTCTCTTATGGTGTGGGGCCATAGACAATACATGTATCTTAAGAAAAAGTTCTATCATTACCAATTTGATGAAGATATCATCACCACTAGTTTTCTTGTTTGTGAGTTGTTGCATAGATGCAAATTCTTTATCATCAACCTTTCTTTCTTCAGTTTTCAGAGATTGCAGTGCTTTCCTCTTTTCTTCCAGAACCTTCTCGTATTCTTCGAGTGTCATTTCCTACAATGTTCCCAAACATAGTCGGAAAAAAAACCCGGCAGTGAATAAGAAGAAACATAATAATGTAACCTTTTATTTCAGAGTGAAAAACAAAACGTCATGCTCACAAACCTTGATCTCCGGCTCCTTCTCTTCAGTCTCAGTTGCAGGAATGTCTTTATTACCCTCAGTCGTATCCGCTTCTACCGAATCTGTTTTCTCAGTACTGGGGATTTTCTCACCTTCATTGACAACTTCATCAACCACCCTAAATCATAATGCAGAAAAATCACTTAATGTGGTTTAATACATGGCGTTTTGGGCTGATAATGCCATAAAAAATGCATGGAAGAGAGGGTAAAAGTGTCGAGATAAAACATTTGGGATCAAATCGCGAAACTGTTAAACAAAACAGAGACGAAAAGTGTAATCATCCCTTGTGACGTATAATAAAGAATGCTAGAACAAAACAAGGATACACTAACTCAGAAAGATCATCTGTAGGAGTTCCCCAGTTCCCTCTACCAGCTCCTTCCCGTTTCATTTCATTTCTGCAAAGGACATGTGTAAGTGTAAGCATGATACACGTAAAAGAATAACGAAATACTGTTTAAAATAAAAAGGAGCAAAATACGGACCCACGCCCTGTTCCACTACGGCGTTCAAAAACGCGGCGAGGAGGTTCTCCATCAGACGCTTCCCCGTTGCTGAAACCGCCCCTGCGACCTCCACGGGGTGTAGTGCGGGGACCACCAATAACGCCTCGACTTTCACTAGGTTTTGTAGAATCAGCATCTTCGACTGTACCTCGACTCCTAGAGAAGTCTCTGTTTCCAAAGGCGTTGTCGGTGTTCGTGGATTCCCTGTTGTTGAACCCGGAACCACCATGTCCACGTCCATAGCCACCTCCACGACCACGGCCATAACCTCCTCCACGTTCACCTTCAGCTTTTGACTCTCTCACTAGGCAAATGGCACCACAAACAAAGATGTAAGTTTAAAATATAAAACAACAACAACAACAATGGAATTGAGACAGATGTAGGTTCAACAAAAGCCTCGGATTTCTAAATGTTTGCTGAAGAAATATCTTCAAAGCTTCGTGTTAATGCAAGACGTGAAAACGGTGATAAAAAAGCATGAAAGATCGACCAATGACCGCAATACTTTCTAGGTGATACCTGCTGTTTTGCTCGCCTAGACCCCAACTCTAGGGGCGACACTAGCCTAGGCGATCGCTTTAACAATTAATCAAATTACCTCTGTTTATTACAAGAACATATCCATTTCCTTCTGTACAAAAACCAATACAATCCAAACAACGTTTCAATCAAAATTAATCAGTGATTAAATATCAACTCAAATCAATTCAAGTTCAAACGAACCGAAACTATTCCGAAGATAGGGGAAAATAATAGGAGCTTTTATTATCACCGCAGCAATTCTGCCGATGCACCACACTAGTTACCATACACCACACTGAATTGACCTATTGAAAGTCGACACTTCAAGAATCGACTTTCAAAGGGTTGATTCTCACAGTCGACCTTCAGAAAGTCGATTCTTGGGTTGATTCTCACAATCGACCATCGGAAAGTCGATTCTTGAGCCAAGAATAAACTTCAAAAGGTTAATTCTCACAGTCGACCTTTAGAAAGTAGATGCTTGGCTCAAGAATATACTTTAAAAAGGTGATTCGGTGTGGTGCAAGTGCAAGGTAAGTGTAGTGCATCGGTAAATCCAGGCCGGTGAGAATAAAGACACCCAAAATTATTCATTTTCCCTGTTCACGATAGAATCTATCAGATTACTGTTGATTAACACAAGCATTTACATACCGTCATATAAAAAACCCACAGCAACACTTCAAAATTCTAAATCAGCATACATAAAACCAACATACAAACCAATTAACCATAAAAGTTACCATAAAAGCAGCATAAAACCAATAATACATAACATACAAACCAATTAACCATAAAAAAGTTACCAGCTTGAGCCGGAGGAAGCGGCTTAGAAGGAAGCTTAGCCGCCGCCGGCTGCTGAGTAGCTGCCGGAGCTGGAGTTTTCTTGGCTTGAGCAGGGACTTTCTGTTGCTGAGCTGCAATAAGCTGTGATGGGTCTTCGATATCATCGCCCAGCAAATCAAATGGGTTTACAGTCGCCATTTTTCAAAAATTAATGCACCCCAGATACAAAGATTTTGTCTTTAATGTTTTGAAGCTAAATCAATCTATAGTTAAATCCATTTTTTGTGATGGAGGGATCTGAGAAAAGAAATGGAGCCTTTGTGAAACCCTAGCCGCAATGCAATTGAAGTATAGGGAAGAGGATGAGGAGAGGGAGACAAGTCTATCTTTAACAAACTACTAATAATTCTTTATGGAAGATTGTTTGTTAGGACTTGAAAGTGTATATTCTTTTAAAACGAGTCGAGTTGAATCAAATAATGATAAAAACGATGTTGTCAATTTAAAATTTTCTTATGTTTGATGGGACGATCGTATACTCAAAACATGAAGGCAATTGCATATGGTGAAAAGCGCAAGAAGTACAACACGAAATAAAAGTAAAAACGCTTTTCTTTCGTTTTAAATTTTTTTTTCACAAACACTTGTTACAACTCCAAAAAAGCCCCGAAACTACTTTGAGGCAGAAATGTTCTGTACTCTATCTTGTTCTTTATAATTCACTTAGTTAGACAGTGAAAAATTATTTTGAATATTTCGCAACGCATTTTTATTTGAAATGTCTTCCAAATCACTTTTTGTTTCAGGGGTTTACATATTAACGCCATGCATCTTTCAAGTCATATAGCTCGGGAAGTCTAACATTGAAAGTATCTGAAAATATGCAATCTATTGTGATTTTTTGAGTGTTTCAAAAGTCGCAAGATCTTTATTATATACTTTGAAACGCTCACTCATAGTCTTATGGCTTTTCACTTAAGGCTCTTTAGCAAATAACTCATCAGCAACTCCTTAGTTTTCTCTACTTCAGTTATTTGAGTCACAAAGACAAATATACCATGCTCTAAGGGCACTTGTACCAGCATTTCTAATTTACACCACCAAAATAATATAAAATAATACATATTTCTATTATACAACATCTCAATTCAAAACACTCCACACCAAAGTTTCTATCCATTTATCTATAACATTAAAATATTTATTTTAGATATAAAACACCTAAAAGAACATCTATACAAGTGCCCTTAGAGTATGATCTACACATACCTAAAAATATTTAGGTATGGTGAATAATATACCATACCTAAATATTTTTAGGTATAAATTTCTCTAATTTCTATTTTAGATATAGGATACCTAATAAACATGTGCCCTAATACATGGGTCACCTCTTGCTTGTAGCCTTGTACTATTGGCTAGCTCCATTTGTGGAGTCATTTCTCGCATCAGACAGTCTCTTCATTATAAGAGGTTTCGCTAAATAGATAATTGATGTCCTCCTCCGCTTTGTATATGTTCAACATGTCCATCATAGTGGAGACAATCTCTATTCTCTGGGATGCAACGTCTCGTCATTGAAGGATCTTCATGTCAAGTCTCTTTTGACAACAAAATGACATCAACAAATTCACTCTTATACACATGCTTCAACAATGCGATCAAGTCCCCCATGCTTTGTCTTGCTTGTATGTCAGTTGTTTGCTTAATCGTAAATTGCGTAGTCGTGTATGTATTTTAGCACACTGTTTACTCAGGAGTTGCTTAGTCATGTTTTTTAATACTCATCAATTAACCAAGTTCATTGATACCTATCTAGGGGTGCCAACGACTCAATCCAAATCAAGTATTTGGTTATTAAGTCGAGCAACTCTTGAAAACAATGATATTCAAACTCGACTCGAGTTCGTTCAAGCAGGATAAAAGTAATTCAAGATCATGACAATCAAGTTTTTTATTTTTCTTAAGTTCGACTCGATTATACTCGAAAAATATTATGAGCACTTTGATGTAAATATGCATAATACTCGATAAAGTTGGCAAACATCTTAAGGTAAAATTTAAAGTCTTCCAATTCAGCTCGTCAATTGAATTGCTCAAGTCTGACTCGAGTTCGATTACATCAATAGACGAATATTTTACGAGCCGAGCCGAGCCGAGCGTCATTTGGATCATTTAAGTCTCTAATTTCATCCTATCATACGTCGGGCTGTGTTTGAGTAATCGTCTTATTTGTTCAACACCTATAGAATTTATCTTCCATCTTTACATTAGCAGCAGCCGGAAATCTCTGCCCCGATTGAATCTCAGCAAAAGCATAAGTCAAAGATTATGGCGGAAGAAGACGTAGTGGGCGAAGTTGAAGCTGTAGAAGCCGTATACGGCGGAGATTGCGTGGTCCTAAACAAGTTCCCTCCTCATCTCCATATCCACATCAAGCCCCGCACCGCCGATGTATCTTCTGAACAGGCAATTTTTATTGTCTATCTTTTTTTTTTTTTGCTGTCTTATAGATTTTTTTTTTTGAGGGTAAACTGGCTTATAGATTTGCAAGCACTTTTGTGTCAATTTTTTTCTTGAATGATGATTTTCAAGATCATAACTTTATTGGTTCAATTTTTGATTTTTGGTGATTGAGTATTTTTAATGGTGCTTTTGTTTGCAGTTTGTGGAAGCTGTAATTGGCATTCGAGCTACTCATAAGGTACAACAATTCAATCCCCGTGAGCAATTTCTGTAAAGAGAGAAAGGTGATTGAATTGTTGTAGATTTGAAAAAAAATGTGCACTTTTATGCAAAGGGGTGAGAAAGTCACAATTTTTATGCATTTTCTACCTCCCTGTGGCGGAGCCACGAATTGAAGTTGGGGTGACACTTTACTCAAATGGTTGGGTGGGGTGGATTAGGATGAATTGAGTTGGTTGGAATATGATGATTTCGATTGGTTGAACGAGATTTTATGGGTTTTTTTGTTGTATGAAAAAAAAACCCGAGTGGGCTTAGCTCCTAAGCCTACTACTTGCCTCTGCCCCCCTTAAGAGATAGCCACATGTTGTAAGATATTTGTTTTTCTTGGTGAACTAAGACCTGTTTTTTGTAGTATCCAGATGAGCTCCCTTGCATTACCATTGTTGGTTCGAAGGGTCTTGACGATCAGAGGCAAAAATTGCTCGTCTCGTGTATTCACGATAAGGCTGTTGAGTTGTCTTCCTGTTTGATGCTTGTAGCTCTTTGTGAGGTGATTCTTGCTTAGTGTATTGTTTTATTTGAAGATAGTTGTTATAGGCACTACAACGAATCTACTTTTGTGGCAGGAAAATGATATTGTGTAGTGCACATTCACTACCTAATGATCCACCATTGATTAAAGTGTAGTAATTAAAATCCATGGATAGAATATGTGTAGTGATTGTCCACTACACACTATGTGTGGTGGATGTATCACCTTCCTTTGGGGCACCATAGTGACATTCGACCTATTGAAAGTCGAATCTAAGCTCAACATTCAACTTTGCAAAGATTGATAAAGTCGAACCTTGCCTGAAGTATGGTGCCACGGTAGATTCGTTGTGCTGCGTTTAACAAACGCTTTATTTGAATTGCAGTTTTTTTAAGTCTGAATGAGGATCCTCCAACCTTGTATAAAGCGTAATGTTTACAAAATTCGTGTATTTTAGGGAGCTGTCGAGGAGCTCTCGAGTATGAATCACCCTGACGGGGATTGCCCGTTATGTTTATGTCCATTGGTTGATGAAGTGGCTAATAACGATTCGTTGCCATTCATGAAGTTGATGTCTTGTTTTCATTGTTTCCATTGGCAAGTCCCTTCATCCTCTCTCTGTACCGTGAAAGATTGTCTTGTTTACGGTTTTCTTGGCTTAAATTTTCCGAGTAATTGCAGTGAATGCATTATTAGATGGTGGAGATGGATGAAGATGCAAAACGAAATGGATCATGTCAATACTTCTGGTTCTACTACTTCAAGGGACACAGAACAACGAAAAGGTGCTTAATCTGCACTCTTTTTGTGATTCTTTGAAAATACATAGTCCCGTTGCTGCAACCTACCGACCTTGATAGACTTAAAAAGGGATTTTAATGGAAGACCAAAAAGCGATTTCTTTTTCTTTCCCTGCATCTTTTGATTACCAGTTTTTCAATTTTTGGATACTTAGTTTATCTTTGAGATCTTACATTTGAAACTTTGGAGTTTTCTTATTTGCAGATAACTTAATTTTATATTTTACAGGAAGACGGAAACTGAGTGATGTAAACATGGGAAAGTGTCCGGTTTGTCGTAAGCCGTTTCTTGCTAAGGACATTGAGCATGTTCTTAACTTGGTTGGAACTCATTCTCAAGTGGTAAGATAATACGACTTTAAACGCTCTTACTATCGTTAACGTTGTTGTTAGTTACTGTTGTTTTTGTTGTTATATCGTCTATGATGCACGGATACTTCTATTTGGTCCCTATATATTTAATATTTACGTAGATCCCACCCGCCCGTACCTATACCCTATATTTTTCTAGAATCTCATACCCGCGTATCATGTATCTTCGTATCCGTACCCACGTATGCAACTTAGGTTATCATCCATCATCAACATTGTAAGTTTCATCATTACATTTTTCTATCTACCATATACTCTGCTTTTGAACTTGGTAGGATATGACTGCATATTTTGAAGCCTAATATATATATATATATATATTGATTCATTCGCTATGTGTTTTGGTACAATGCAGGAAGCAAATGAAAATGGTGTATCAGATGAGGACAATATCCTTCATTCTGAATTAGAGAAAATCAGAAAGCAGCAATTCGAGGCGGTATTGAATCTTCAACGAGAAAACGATGGGCTAATCGAGATAAAAAAGCAGGAGGTTTTATTACCGGGCACGTTTTTACCTCGGCCGCCACCACCACCACCACCGGTGGTGGTGCCGGAGAAAGAAACAAATGAGAAAGCAGCTGGCAACTCCAGGAATATTCGCGGTGGTGGTGGTTCCTCTGGTAGACCTAGCTCTAGCAGACACAGGAAATCATATTCCCAGAAGCAGCCACATAGGGGATATAACAACAACAACAACAACAATAATAATAATAATAATAATAATAATAATAATAATAATAATAATAATAATAATAATTCTGGAAAAAATGCAAGACAATGGGTAAAGAAAGAGGCTACAAGTTGATACATATTCTTTCATTGTGGGCCGTGGAGCGTATTTAGTGATATCATATCAAACGTGCTTTTGAGGCATCATGCTGATGTTCGATCTCTGGAAAGTCGAATATCACATGGAATGTGTCACGGTTGTATGGTGTCGGTAAAGACGTTCTTTATTGTAATACAATTTTTTGATAAGAATAAGGTGCCCTAAAGGGTAGTTCAGTGCATAGAAGCATCGTGCCGGGTGTCCTCGATGCTTGATGTAAGAGTATTTGTATCGGTTTCTTAACAGATTTATTATTTTACAGATCTGGACACTATTTTTTTTTCTTCAAACCAGAAGCTCTATTTAGAGTTAAATGTATTTGAATCTCTATGACTTTTGATTTGAGAGGAGAGTTTGTATTTTGTGAAGGAAAAGTAGCGTATAATTTAAAGATTTTGTATTCTATGATTTTGAGTATAGATTTTGGATGATATTTTGTGGAACTATATGATTTGAAATACATATTTATATTGTTTCACGCGATCTATATATATAGTAAAATGAGTGTGGCCCGTAAGGTTGTATTCTTTTGTAATGCTATGTACTTATTGAAATTTTTGATATGATGATACTATTATCGTAACGGATGATACATGTGGTGCTTTTAACATGAAATACTTGAGATTATTATAATATGAAGTGAAAGACTTCAATCTATAAGCTACAAATGTGAGACTTTTATCCCACATTCTTAACATATTTTATTACTAAACAAAGTCTCACGTCTAAAAATAATAATACGTATTGCTCCACTTTTTTCATAATCTTCCCAAACTTAGTGACTAGAAGTATCCGTCTTTGGTCTGGATAATCAGAACATAAACCTACCTACCACATCAATGTGATACTTCGGCCAACCTTCCCAAAATAATACTTAGTTATCCTCAAAAGACTATATTCACAAACTCATACAGTCATAATCTGAAACTAGTCTGTTAGAGTACAAGTTACGAGCTATAGCCTTTAATGATGATTACGTAAAACAAATGAAGGGGAGGGGGTTGGGAAATGAAGCCTTTATCTGCACCACCACTCAACCTGCTCGTGCACCACTCTATATGTGTATCACAGTAGAACCGACTTTCTGTAGGTGCATTGGTGAGAACTAACTTTGATAAAGTAAGTTATTGTTCGATCCTTCACCTACGGAAGTTGGTTCTAGGCTCCAGAACCGACTTTCAAAAAATCGGGTCTACTGTTGTACACATGTAGAGTGGTGCACAAATAAATTGAGTGTGATGTAAATAGTAGTAATGTTTCGGTTAAATTCACTTACATTCACAAACGAAAGAGAACAAATATTATTGTAGTGGACAATGCAAAAATTATATTGAACTACATTTAACAAAAACCTAAACATTAAACTATAGACATTAAATTTACCATAAGTAGTACATTACATTGTTACATGTAACACAAAAAAAACTTAAAACCTTATTTATAATATGAACTGAAATACATAAATCAATAAAACCACTAATGTGGAACTTTTATCTCACATTCTTAACATCCTATGCCTCTGCCCCACGTCATTGATTTATAGTAATTTTTTAGTATTATCAAAAAATATAAGTCATTTTAGAATATCAATGAATTATTTATTTCATTTTTCTTCATCTGATCACTAATTTATTATTATCCAACAACTTTTGAAGAAATGCAAGAGTTCTTGATGAAGAACTAGTAAAACTGGGAATTACACTATTCGAACTTAAGAACAAGCGGGAAAACGGAACCTCAAATCATTATTGTGATACAATGAATAAATCACAAAATTTAGCTTTATGTTAGAATATCCAAATAATTCTGTACATATTTTACCATCAATACCATATATTTGTAATTAGTATAGGATATTCTGTAATTAATATTGAGATTCATTCACACTAGCCATCAAGTGTATATATTGTAATATTGTGTATCAATAAAAATCACGGGAAAATAATTCCTTTCATGGTATCAGAGCCTAATATCTCCTAACTTCCTTTCTTCCTCTGCTAATTTCTGCTAAAATTACTCCTCTGTTCATCTCCTCCCTCGGCTCCATGGCAGACAACTCCAATTTCCACTCTACACTCGCCGTCAACAACATCAAGAACTCCATTCCTATTACACTCGAAATGGAAAAAGGTCAATATGCTTCGTGGGCTGAGATTTTCAAGATTCATCATCGTGTGTATCAAGTCCTTGATCACATCATCCACAACAAATCCACCGGAAAAACAGTTGAAAAAGCTGCAGCAGTTGACGACGAATTATGGTCCAGGTTGGATGCGGTTGTTCTTCAATGGATATACGGTACGATATCCAATGATTTTCTCCACACCATTCTTGAGCCGAATGCCACAGCCCAGAAGACTTGGGAACGGCTAGAAAGCCTCTTTCACGACAACAAAAATCAACGGGCAATGTATCTCAAAAATCAGTCCAAAGATGTCAAATTGGACGATTTTCCAAATGTATCTGCTTATTGTCAGGAGTTGAAGACTCTGTCCGACCAACTTGCCAAACTCGGAGCACTGGTGAGCAATGACCGGGTCGTCCTGCAGTTAATCTCCGGACTGAATGAGAATTGACGATGCCAAGAATTATACCTACCTACGTGGCATCTCCTCAGTGGCTCGACAATAAATATGGAGAGAACAATGCTAAGAACCTCACTAGTATAGCTCGTCCGCTTGTCCCTTTCCTCCCAGGTTGGTCAGTGCCCAAGCATGACTTCTGGTGCTTACGAGTACATCTTGCACCCAGTTCCGCTGGTACAAGTACTCTAGTCTGTCCACGATCTGCCTCGGTGCCCGGTGTAGGTCGCCATATCTATAAACCAGTTTTTGTCGGTGTTAGTCCGGCTATGCTCCCCGACCTCCATAGGTCGGCTGAGCAGCTTTAGTCAGTTTGGACTGTGTCGTCAGCCCGAATCCATTTCTCGTCCTATTCCCCTTCAGGTCGGCCAACCCTTGTGCTCTGCTCAACCCGTATCCGATCCTCGTGGTCGGTTCATTCCCTCTCCAATCCACCATTCTACTTACACCTAACCGAGCTGTTTCTAGTTCGGATCCCTGTCCCTCAGAACGGTTCAGGCATAGAAGGGTTCGACCTGTCTAGCCTGAGTCGTCCAGGTTGGTCAGAGTAAATCTCTTATCATATTTCTCACGTGTTTAATAGACAGATAACTATGGAAAGAATCCTGAGCCATAAAGGCTCCAATCTTTATCATATAATACAAATATTCGAATGTTATAATTATCTCCTAAGATTGAGGAGATAATTGAACCGTAATCTATTTTCCTTAGGGAACACGTCAATCAGTGTCCATCACAGACACGTCTCACGCTAACTCTAGGGCACAAGCCCCTCTATATAAACGATCCCTAAGGAACTACGGAGACTTGATTCCAATCCCCGCATTGGATACATAGGCAGCTTGAGAAACAACATCTCAAGTGCAGTCTAAACCAACCCCCAAAGCATCTATCTTTACAGTTTTTCTGTGTTTCTGGAGCATCCTTAGGTTATCACCAAGGAAAGGAGCCTGAAAGAATACCCTGACGATTTTTGGATCGTCAATTGGCGCTAGAAGGAGGGCCCTTTGCTTGATAATCTCTGGAATAGACTTCAGAATCATCATGGTGACCACACGACAACAAGCCGCCAACAGAAGTAACGCCAACAATGCTACTGACTCAGACGCCAACAACCACCAGAACCAGCATCCGGGAGACATCTCTCTTGACGCAGCTCACCAGTCATTGGTGGATCAGCTCACAACTCTCGATGATGCAGCAAAAGAAGCCGTTCTCCATGCCGTCTTGGCGGAAGAGGACGAAGAGGATCGTCTGGAGAAAAGTCCCAGGATCAAGATCCAGATGAAGAAGATGACCCAGTGATAGATCATGGAAACAAACACCTCCTCCCCTAAGGTGAAAAGGCAACCGAAAGGATGATCGATCATCATCCTCAAATCTCAGAAAACAATTGATTGTACCCCAGACAATGGACGCAGCTCGCGCCGAACTGGAAGCCATAGCAGGAAGGAAATCAACACTCCAAGCCCCCGAATCTCCTTTCTCTGAGCAAATCGACAACCATCCCCGACCCGCAAGGTTCAAGATCCCAAAGTTGGAGCCCTATGACGGAACCAAAGACCCCCAGGATCACTTGTTCCGGTATCTCACGCATATGAATCTCGACTGTGCCCCAGAAGAAATGAAGTGTAAAGCGTTTCCTGTGCTGCTCACAGGTTGAGCTCGGGAATGGTTCAAGAAAATACCGCCCCGGACCATCTACAGTTTTGACACTCTGGGAAAGATGTTCCTCAATGCGTTTATCATGACAAAGCCGTTCCAGAAGAATGCCACTCACCTGTTCTCCATCAAACAGAAGAAAGATGAGACTGCTCTCCAATACCTCAGAAGGTTCAGTGAAGAGTCTTTGCAAGTACGAGACGCCGACGATCAGGTTCGGATCACATCTTTTATGGCAGGACTATGCGAAGGGAGGCTATATGCCAAGTGTGGAAATACTATGGTTAATATTACATTATTGTAGCCTATACTCATAACATGTTACATTATAACGTGTTACTTGTATCATGAGACATATTAATTGCATTGAATAAACAATTAATATGTCCTAATAGTCATAAAGTAACTATCCTTTAACCTATTATGTAATAGCATAGATATAGCCGACTCTAGCATTTATTGTAGCCGGCTCTAGTTACTTTTTCTTTACTAGCTAGGATCCTCTCTTGTAAGGATCCTCTCTTGTACCTATTTATACTCATTCTTTCAACATGAATAAACAAGTTGGAGTTTACTCAAGTATTATTACTTTCTCAAACTCTCTTCATGGTATCGGAGCCTTAAACTCCTGAAATCCGCTGCAAACTCTCAGCAACCCTGCTGAATCAAGAATGTCTTCACTATCTGAAGCTTCCTCACCTTCAGTTGAGTCCCGAGTACCTCGCCTCACGGACCAGGGTCACTGAATCTTCATCTTATACTAATCATAGACTTGATGGCAACAACTATTTGCTATGGTCAAGATCTATGAAAATGTACATCTCTGGACAAGGTAAGATGGGATACCTGTCCGGCTCTAAACCTGCCCCTGCTGAAGATGACCCAGGATTTGAATCATGGGATACTGCTAATAATCAAGTCATGACCATTCTCACAAGATCAATGACAAAAGAGATTAGTGAGAACTTTATGATGTATGATACCGCAAAGGAAAGCGGGATAATGCCGGGGATCTTTACTCCAAGAAAGACAATACATCGAAGTGTATGAACTTGAAGCTCGGATCCAAAACTGAGGCAAGGAGATATGTCCGTAACTCAATACTTCAATCAACTCGTCTAGGGCATGGCAACACCTAGATATGCTTTGGAAACTCACCCCCGGAATGATGTCAAGGATGCGCCTTTATAAGGACATTATTGAGAAAAAGAGAGTATTCAAGTTTCTTACCGGACCGAATCCCGCCCTTGATGATGTTAGAGGAAGAATCCTTGCCACAAAACCTCTCCCCAATCTCAAATCCATGTTTGCTGAACTCAAACATGAGGAAAGCAGGAGGAAAGTGATGCTGCTGAACTCCCCTACTGACAACCCTGCTGAGAGTGCTACCCCGCCGACCATCGGGAAGCCCGCCGAAGTTACCGAGACCGTCGGGAAGCCTACGATAGAACCGGAAAGTTGTTCGTGAGCACCGCAAACGCACAAATCACACCAAGGACACTTGCTTTGGAAGCTACGGCATGCCTAAATCTCTCAAACCTACCAGGGAAAGTCGGGCGGGCATGTCCATGAAGAGGAGAATGACAACAAGTTGAATGCTCGGTTTTTCGCTTTCAAAGCTTTCCTCACTCAACAAAAAGAAGGTAGTACCTCTGCCGACACGGCTACCCGTAGTGCGGGTAAATTCTACTCTTCTATTAGTAATGAAACATGGATTGTTGATTCGGGGCCTCCTCCCATATGATTTGTAATAAAAACCTCATAACTCACCTTATGCCATGTCAACAAATTCACAATGTTAAGACTGCTGATGGATCCATTTCTCGTGCAAAAGGTTTTGGAAATGTTAAACTCACTAATAAGATATGTCTAAAGGATGTCCTATTTGTTCCAAAATTAGACTGCAATCTCATATCCGTCGCAGACTTGCAAAAGATTTAAATTGACTTTGTTGTTTTTAATAAGAATCGGTGCACTTTCCAGACCCTTCTTCACGGGAAGTGATTGGGAGGGCTAAACCCCGCTTAGGATTGTATGTGGTCGACCCCGCCGAAGACAAAGACCGAAGACGAAGGCGAATCTGCCTCGGCGGCTCGCACTCAAACCTTAGATAATATCATGTTATGGCATTATAGACTAGGACATCCAAGTTTTGGTTATTTGAAGTCCGTAATTCTGAATTATTTAAAGGATGTAATGTCAATGATCTTCAATGTGATATTTGTCAATTTGCCAAACTTACCAAATCTGTGTATGCCAAACTACCTCATTTGCCTTCCACACCTTTCACTTTAATTCATAGTGATGTATGGGGACCTTCAAGGGTAAAAAGTATAACGGAAAAAAGGTGGTTTGTCACTTTCATTGATGATCATACCAGGGAACACATGGCCGTTTTTAATGAAGGATAAATCTGAAGTTGGACCAGTATTTCAGGAATTCTACAACATGATCTCTACTCAATTTGACACTAAGATCAAGATCTTAAAGACTGATAATGCTCTTGAATACTATGAGTCTAACCTCAGTAATTTCTTGATGAATGATGAGCGTTTATTTCACCAAACAAAATTTATAATACTCAAGACAACGGTGACTAAACAAGCTCTCTAACCGGCAGTGGACCGGGTCGATTGCTAGTATAGCTACGGGGAGTCCGAGGTCGATCCCACGAGAAAAGGTGTGTTTGTGAGTACCAAAGTGAACTTATTGCTTAGTCTAGGAACAAGTTGTTGGAATGTTTGTACACTTCAATTAAACTAAAGTAAATTAAACTAACAAGTCTAAAGGGAGAAAGGGACATAGCCGAACCATGATCAAAATGACTAATTTCAACCCCGAGGATAGACAAAACCGGGAGTGTGCAATATAATAAACGAACTCTTGCATTCAATTTCACGGGTGCGAACTCCTAAACCCGGTGCTAGCGTCTGAACAACTCTCTTCTAACACCTTATGCCATGTTAAGGTCGAACAACTCTCTCCTAACAAGTCATGTTTTGCACTCGAGCCGCTTAAACGTATAAACGAGTAACCTCACGATGAGCTCGGTTTAACAACTAAACCGAGACTACACCACGATCCTAAAACCCTTTTCCCACACCCCTCTCTCTGAACAACTCTCAAGAGTGATGTGTGTGATATTTGACCTAGGTAGCTAATCTAGCTCAAATCCGTTATAACAAGTTCTAAGACGTGAAACATGCAAGAAACAACAATAAAACACACTACCCACTCCCAATTTCATCACCCAAAGGGTGATTTCATCACATATCACATGACCCGGCTATGGGGAGGAATTAACTACTCATTATACTAATTAAAACATGAAAGAAACAATGAATTAAAGACATAATAAGTAAAAGAGAGAAGAAATGTACCATTAAAGTGTAGAAATTCGAGTTTGGAGAAGAAGAGCACAAAAGTTGAATACAAAAGATCGAATTTTGCCCAATGAAATGTTATAAATCGAAGCTAAGAGTTAGAGAATCAAAGAGAGGATTGAAAGACGATTCTAACGGTATATTACACTAATTCTAACTCCTAAAAACGAAGAAATGCGCCCAAAATTACCCTAAACTCGTCCCCCTTTTCGTCTCTCCTGTTCTTGTGTGTTTTTATAGGTCAAAATCTGCAGAAAATGACCCAAACGCGCGTTTGGAGGTCCCCCAAACGCGCGTTTCAGTCCCCAACTCTCTGTACATGAAAAAAACAGTCACAAACGCGCGTTTGAAAGCTCCAAACGCGCGTTTGAAATGCTGCTGTTTTCTGCTGCAGTAAAACCTTCATAACTTCTTCGTCCGAGCTCCGATTTGGGTGATTCAAGATGCGTTGGAAATCTCTTTCAATTATCTACAACTTTCATGAAGAAGTCGTGACCAGAAAATGCCTGCATCATGGGTCAAAATGCTTCTGAATCAGAACAGTCACTCGGGCACCAACTCTTTCTCTTCCTTTTCCTATTCTTTCTTCTTTCTTGGCTCATTCTTGCACCTTGATCACACTTATCATCATAAATCTTCGCCTTCCGGGTTCTCGAGACACCAATACCCTACATCATCACAACAACCAAAAACAACCAAAACATTCCGGAGGGTAAAAGTGCTCGGAATAGGGTCAATATCAATAAAAGGAGGTAGTAAACCATCAAAGTGACGGATTTACTCCCCGTGCTATAAACTCACGATATTACCCCTAAAACGGTCTAAATTACCAAGAAACATGCTAAAAGTGTGGTAAACGGGGGTAGAAAATGCACCGGAATCACGTAAAGTTGACTCCCATCACCACCCCACACTTAGCCTTTGCTCGTCCTCGAGTAAAATAGGCGTTTTAAAACAAACCAAGGGATTCAACCTTGTGATGTAGATGCTACTACTCACACTCTCGAGGTGGCCCCAAAGTAAGAAACACGAACATAAACACATTGGTACAACATTATCAAGAAAATGGAGCGTGTGTGGTGCCAAGCTAAAACCAAATGCTCAAAATGATTGTCGGGGCTTGAATCCCAACCAAAAGTCTACCAACCGTTTCATAATCACGAGCCTCTCCACTAATCTAGTTTACTAAGTTTGGACACGATCGGGCAGGACTTGAGCGGTTATAACGTTAGGCTAGGGTGATTTCGGTTAGTCGAAAGGGCTATTTTGGGAACTGGAGAAAAGAAGTACGAGTGAACCTAATCAACCAAATACCAACTCATCTTTATCATGCAAACCACCCAAAACTCCTTTTTGATCAACTTTGACATTTTGGGAACCATAGGTTACCAGTGCACCCGAACTCATTGCCAAACTCGACTATGTTTCAAGTGTCGTGAGGTGAGTTCAAGCACACTAGCACCTATCTCACTATCCCAACTCTAACATCATAAAAATTTATCATTGAGCTCCTTACTTTGACTCCACGCCTTTATTTCTATGTACATCCTCTTTTTTTTTTTTTTTTTTTTTTTTTTTTTTTTTAAGGAAGAGATAGAAGAAGAGATTTTCTTTTCTTTTGACCCAAGAGCCGAACACCAAGCCCAAACGAGCTCCTCAACACTTTATAGCTCAAAACGAGAAACAACAACCCAATCAAAAACATCATCTCCCCACCCCACACTTGCCTTAGCAAGTGTGGTCTAACGAAGACTAAGTCCACTCGCAGGGTATAAAATGAAGGAAATGTGACCATAATAAGGCTCAAGGGTAGGTTTCTGACTAAGTAATAAAACGGCTATAAGCGAATGGTGGTCAGACCATTCTATCAAGGCTGAGAGGGGCTACGAAGGGTAAATGTTCCGGTTAAGGCTTATTTGGCTAAGGTAGGGTCAAAAAGAACGCCAGAACCGTCATCCCGTGTCCTACTTAGGTGAACCTTAAACATTTCGCCTCGAGACTAGTGATATGAGAGGTGGTAGCAATCAAATTGTGCACAAAGTGTAGCTTTCGTGAAATTAATAAGACTCCATTCTCAAGATAATATCAAACCACAATGTACATGTTCGGGATCCCGACTAAGGTGATCACCACTCAAATGTGAAAATAACACATACAACACGGTGTTAAGACCCTTGAAATTTTTTAAAAATTACCCAAAAATCGACTCGAGCCCGATCATAGGCTAAGCATACCACATTTATAGCACATTTAACAACGAAAACAAGAAAACGACTAAGTCTCCCACCCCACACTTAAACGAAACACTCTCCTCGGTGTGTGAGAGATAAAAAGAGTAAAAAGACTTAGTTTGTTTGACCAAAACCCGGCGAAAAGGCGCACTTTAGCCCACGTGACATCTTCTAGTAAGCTCCATCTCGAGTACCCGAACACCATGTAAACGAGAAAACAAGGCAAACACATGCACGGGAAAAAATCCACGTGCCAAAAGATGGTGATAGATACGAGATATATAAAAATAGAAGCCATGCCACAATCAAGGTATCAAAGCATATCAACCATACTAGACGGGAAGTGCACTGGATGTAAAGATAATCAAAAGAAACACAGAGCATCCACGCATAAAATAAGGCCACATAGGCTCACATAAAAACATCCCCGTCTACATACAAAAGCAAGAACCAACATGGAGCTCTCACCCCAACCTCTCTTTTTCAAGACAAAACTCACCCCTCTTCCAACCAAAAACCACTTCAAAAACATAATTATTACCAAAAAGGTGGGTTGCCTCCCACAAAGCGCCTTTGTTTTACGTCGTTGGCTCGACCAAGTGGCACTTAAAATGGACTCAAACCACAAAAGACTCAAAACAACATGCCAACATTTTCATTTCAAACAAGTAACACCAAACACCATCAACCGAAATCCGAACTCAAAAAGATCAACAACTTCGAAGAACAAAAATAGCAAGCATAGGGAAAAACGAGTTCACAAGGAACTTACCTCGCATGGCTCTCGAGGCCACCTCTTGCCAACTCGGGAGTCCCTTCCTTTCAAAGTCTTTTATCTTCTTCTTCTTGAAGTTGCCATCCCATGGTAGTCGTCCATTTTCAAGAATCTTGTGAGTTTCATCTACCGGGAGTACACAAACTCGATCGAATAATACTCCTCAACACATTGTGGAAGAGTGTAGTAGTCCGGGACCGGCATGTCAATAATCTCCACTTCTTCCGGTAGCTCTACCATGGATGTCATACCAAGCTCATTAGATTTCATCACACACTCCAAAATTGCATCATCATGCACTTCAATCGGGAGTGATGGTGAAATGGGCGATCCCGTCTTCTCTTTCGGCTCTATCTCCACAAAATCAACAACCGCAATCGAATCCACCACACTCTCTCGTCAATTCATCATTTTGCACATCATGGGAAGGTGGTGTAGTAGACAACAATTGCGCCGCTTCCATCTCAAAATCTTGCGCTTCTTCTTGATCCCGCAGGGTTTCATCACCAAAGAATTCTTGCTCGGTCATAACAATGGTTGGCTCCACCACACACTCTTCCAAGGTATCATTAGATATTTCAATAGAATGTGATGGTGTGATGAATGACCCCAAATCAATGTCCGGCTCGAAACCTCGTCATAGTGAACCGAATCATCAATCTCACTCTCAACCCGAACTTCTTCAATAAGCACCTCATCCTCCTTAACCACCTCTATTGCACAAGTCTCTTCCACTTTCTCGTGCCTCATCAGTTCAAGCAATTTCCCCATCCGGTCTCCAAGATTGCTTATGTCGGAGTCAAATCTTTTGTCGACCTCTTGCATATCCTTCTTGAACTCTTTCTCGAACTCTTGCAATTGATTTGACAACTGCTCCATTTGATTGTCAGTGAATTCTTCTTGTGGCATGGAGGGGAACTGGTCATACTGAAAATCCTCATAATGTTGTGGCTCATAGCTCGAATAACCATAATTTTGACTTTGGTATGCACTAGGGCACTGATAAGCCCATGAACTTTGGTTACTCTGCTGCTGATATTGAGGATGAGGCATGAACTGTTGTTGATAATATCGCTCAGGTGCCTGAGGTTGGTAAGGGTATTGTTGTTCAGGTGAGTACCATTGATTGAAAAATCCTTCCATTTAAGCACAACTGCAAAATCTCAGAAAACAACAAGAAAACAATAAAACAAAACCTAGGCCCAAGCCTTCGGTTCACTTACAAGATATCACAAATAACACACACCGTTCCCCGGCAACGGCGCCATTTTTTGATGAGCGTTTATTTCACCAAACAAAATTTATAATACTCAAGACAACGGTGACTAAACAAGCTCTCTAACCGGCAGTGGACCGGGTCGATTGCTAGTATAGCTACAGGAGTCCGAGGTCGATCCCACAGAGAAAGGTGTGTTTGTGAGTACCAAAGTGAACTTATTGCTTAGTCTAGGAACAAGTTGTTGGAATGTTTGTACACTTCAATTAAACTAAAGTAAATTAAACTAACAAGTCTAAAGGGAGAAAGGGACATAGCCGAACCATGATCAAAATGACTAATTTCAACCCCGAGGATAGACAAAACCGGGAGTGTGCAATATAATAAACGAACTCTTGCATTCAATTTCACGGGTGCGAACTCCTAAACCCGGTGCTAGCGTCTGAACAACTCTCTTCTAACACCTTATGCCATGTTAAGGTCTGAACAACTCTCTCCTAACAAGTCATGTTTTGCACTCGAGCCGCTTAAACGTATAAACGAGTAACCTCACGATGAGCTCGGTTTAACAACTAAACCGAGACTACACCACGATCCTAAAACCCTTTTCCCACACCCCTCTCTCTCGAACAACTCTCAAGAGTGATGTGTGTGATATTTGACCTAGGTAGCTAATCTAGCTCAAATCCGTTATAACAAGTTCTAAGACGTGAAACATGCAAGAAACAACAATAAAACACACTACCCACTCCCAATTTCATCACCCAAAGGGTGATTTCATCACATATCACATGACCCGGCTATGGGGAGGAATTAACTACTCATTATACTAATTAAAACATGAAAGAAACAATGAATTAAAGACATAATAAGTAAAAGAGAGAAGAAATGTACCATTAAAGTGTAGAAATTCGAGTTTGGAGAAGAAGAGCACAAAAGTTGAATACAAAAGATCGAATTTTGCCCAATGAAATGTTATAAATCGAAGCTAAGAGTTAGAGAATCAAAGAGAGGATTGAAAGACGATTCTAACGGTATATTACACTAATTCTAACTCCTAAAAACGAAGAAATGCGCCCAAAATTACCCTAAACTCGTCCCCCTTTTCGTCTCTCCTGTTCTTGTGTGTTTTTATAGGTCAAAATCTGCAGAAAATGACCCAAACGCGCGTTTGGAGGTCCCCCAAACGCGCGTTTCAGTCCCCAACTCTCTGTACATGAAAAAAACAGTCCCAAACGCGCGTTTGAAAGCTCCAAACGCGCGTTTGAAATGCTCTTGTTTTCTCGCTGCAGTAAAACCTTCATAACTTCTTCGTCCGAGCTCCGATTTGGGTGATTCAAGATGCGTTGGAAAGCTCTTTCAATTATCTACAACTTTCATGAAGAAGTCGTGACCAGAAAATGCCTGCATCATGGGTCAAAATGCTTCTGAATCAGAACAGTCACTCGGGCACCAACTCTTTCTCTTCCTTTTCCTATTCTTTCTTCTTTCTTGGCTCATTCTTGCACCTTGATCACACTTATCATCATAAATCTTCGCCTTCCGGGTTCTCGAGACACCAATACCCTACATCATCACAACAACCAAAAACAACCAAAACATTCCGGAGGGTAAAAGTGCTCGGAATAGGGTCAATATCAATAAAAGGAGGTAGTAAACCATCAAAGTGACGGATTTACTCCCCGTGCTATAAACTCACGATATTACCCCTAAAACGGTCTAAATTACCAAGAAACATGCTAAAAGTGTGGTAAACGGGGGTAGAAAATGCACCGGAATCACGTAAAGTTGACTCCCATCAATGAATAAGGGGATTGTCCATATCAGCAGTTGTGTGGAAACACCTCAACAAAATGGGGTTGCTGAGAGAAAGAACAGGCACCTACTGGAGATGGCTAGATCAATCATGTTCACTACCCATGTCCCAAAGTATATGTGGGGTGAAGCTATATTAACTGCCACTTACTTAATCAACGGACTTCCCACGAGTGTTAGGCTTCAAAACTCCTATCCAAACCCTCCCGACCACACACTCATGCCCTCATCTTATCTCCCAATTACCACCAAAAATCTTTGGTTGTACCGCATTTGTTTATATCCATGCCCAACACAAGCAAACTTGATCCCAAAGCTCACAAGTGCATTTTCCTAGGATATGCAAAGGACAAGAAAGGTTACAAGTGTTACTCTCCTTCGAAAAGAGATTTTACAATTCTATGGATGTAAAATTCTTTGAAAGGACTCCTTACTACAAAGAAGTCCACCGAGGCAGTCACTGATGGAAACCTGATTGAACTTGAACTAAATCATTTCCCTCAGCAAACTCTTGAACCTCAGCACCCCACTGACTCTCAGCATCCTACTGATCCTCAGCAACCTCCTGAACCAGAGTCTACTGACCCGAGCCTGGTGAACCAGAGCCTACTGACACTCAGCAACCTGCGAGTCACAAAGAGACCGAACCTCAGCACCCCACTGACTCTCAGCAGCCTGCTGACGTTGATGACAGACCTATTGCTATCAGGAAGGGAAAGAGATCTTGCACTACTGACCACTCTATTCATAATTATCTATCCTATGATCAGTTATCACCTGTTTTTGCCATGTTTACACAGGACTTGGATTCTCACTCTATTCCTAAGAATATACAGGAAGCTCTCCAACATGATAAGTGGAAGGCAGCTGTCAAAACCGAAATGATCGCTCTCCTTGACAACCATACTTGGGATCTCACCTCTCTCCCACATGGAAAGAAGACAATCATACCGCAAATGGTCGTTCACTATCAAGTACAATGCGATGGTACTATTGACAAATACAAAGCTAGGCTCGGTTGCAAGGGGATTCACTCAAACATATGGCCTTGACTACAAGGAAACCTTTGCACCCGTGGCAAAACTAAACACCGTCGTGTGCCGATCTCAATTGCTTGTCCAACTTGATCGGCCTCTACACCAATTGGATATCAAGAATGCTTTCCTAAATGGTGACCTTACGAGGAAGTCTACATGAATGTGCCTCCTGGTTTTTCCAATACTCACACTCAAGGGAAAGTTTGCAAATTGAGGAAATCTCTATATGGCCTAAAGCAGTCCCCTAGAGCCTGGTTTGGCAAACTCACTACTGTGGTTAAAGCTGCTGGATACCATCAATGCAACTCAGATCACACAATGTTTATCAAAACAACAAACCAGAAAAGGTCCATTCTTATTGTCTATGTGGATGATATCATCCTTACTGGTGATGACCCTGCTGAGATCCAACACTTGAAGACCCTGCTGGCAAAAGTATTTCAAGTTAAAGATTTGGGCTACCTCAAGTACTTTCTTGGTATGGAAATAGCTAGGAACAGCCAGGGGTATATCTCGTTTCACGGAGAGGAAGTATGTCTTGGACTCCGCCGAAGGAAACGGCATCTTTGGGATGCAAACCTGTCGTATCCCCGAGTAGACCCCAAGTAATACCTGTTTGCATGGTGACATTGCTTTGTCGAAAGGATCAATATCAAAGACTTGTAGGGAAACTCATTTATCCGTCCCATACAAGACCCGATATTGCATATGGCGTCGCTTGGTTAGCCGAGTTCATGCATTGCCCTACCGAGCAACATTGGGATGCCGTGAACGGGATACCGAGGTACCCGAAGTCCACTCTGGCCGGGGCTTACATTTCACCAAGTCTCCCGATAGATCAATCAAGGTCTACACCGATGCCGATTGGGCCGGATGTCACATTGACGAAAGATCTACCACAGCTATTGCTCATATGTATGGGGAAACCTAGTTACTTGGAGGAGCAAGAAACGACCTCGTGTCAAGAAGCGATCTTGAAGCCGAACTCGGGGCACTTGTACTTGGCATTTGTGAAGCTCTGTGGCTAAAAAGGGTACTCACCGAACTTCAAAAACCTCTTCACAACCTATCACACTCTGCTTTGTGACAATAATTCAAATTTATGCATGGCGAGAGGATCCGATCCATCATGATAAAACCAAACATGTGGACATTGACGACACTTCCTAAAGGAGAAGATTGATGCCAAGATTATTCAACTCCGATGTTCCCTCGGCGGATCGAATGCGATATTCTCACCAAGGCCATACCACCACTTATGTTCGGCGGTAGATTGAGTAGCAAACTTGGTTTGTATAAACATATACAACCCAGTTTGAGGGGGGGTGTGGAAATACTATGGTTAATATTACATTATTGTAGCCTATACTCATAACATGTTACATTATAACGTGTTACTTGTATCATGAGACATATTAATTGCATTGAATAAACAATTAATATGTCCTAATAGTCATAAAGTAACTATCCTTTGTCCTATTATGTAATAGCATAGATATAGCCGACTCTAGCATTTATTGTAGCCGGCTCTAGTTACTTTTTCTTTACTAGCTAGGATCCTCTCTTGTAAGGATCCTCTCTTGTACCTATTTATACTCATTCTTTCAACATGAATAAACAAGTTGGAGTTTACTCAAGTATTATTACTTTCTCAAACTCTCTTCACCAAGCTGAGCAGCAAAATCCCCACATCTATGGAAGAGTGCTTGGAGGTAGCATTCAACCACTGCCAAGGAGAAGAAGCCAATCGGGTAAAGCGAGAAGTAGACAAGTCAGAATCTAAGAAAGACAAGACCGAGGATACATCTGACAAGAAGAGAAAGCCGTTCGGGGTCCGTGCGAGCGGATCAGCCACAGGCCGACCCGAGAAGTGAAGCGCCTTGCAGCCGTGGGAATTCTCGGTGTTAAACAGTCCTCGGAAGCAAGTATTGGCAATCATGAAAAGAAAGGGTTTGGCGAGAACCCTCGCGCCGCTGTGAACTCCCTTGGAAAGAAGGGATCAAAACAAGTTCTGCAGCTATCATCACTAAAACAATGCTCGTTTATTGTGACAATGTTAGTGTGGTCTATTTATCCGGCACCGTCCAACATCAACGCACCAAACACATTGAGATGGATATTCACTTCGTTCGTGAGAAGGTTTCTCGTGGTCAAGTTCGTGTCCTTCACATTCCTTCTCACCAACAACTTGCTGATATCTTCACCAAGGGCTTACCGCGTATATTATTTGAAGATTTTCGTTCCAGTCTCAGCATCCGGGAACCTCCAGCATCAACTGCGGGGGAGTGTTAGAATATCCAAATATTTATGTACATATTTTACCATTAATACCATATATTTGTAATTAGTATAGGATATTCTGTAATTAATATTGCGATTCATTCACACTATCCATCAAGTGTATATATTGTAATATTGTGTATTAATAAAAATCACGGGAAAATAATTCCTTTCACTTTACTATATGTATTCGAAGCTTAAATAGGTGTTTGGTAGCTACTAATGATAACTGAATCAGTTGTAACTGATTCAATTAACTGCCTCAATATTCAACCGTTTATGCTGCCATATGTTCGATAAAATGCCTCAGTGAAGTTGCTCATGCTTCTGGTTTTATTGTTGTTGTTCCAGGTTCAGTTTGTTGATGTTTAGGACTTCAACACCCTCTCTCAAACTGAACCTTAAGGTTGATATATGTTGACTAAAGGATATGATTCCAATAGAGCCTGAAACCTAGGTTTGTCTAAGGGTTTTGTAAATAGGTCTGCTAATTGCATCTGAGAAGAGATTGGTAATGGTTTAAGTAGTCCTTGTTGGTATCTATCTCTCACCACATAACAATCTATCTCAATGTATTTTGTCCTTTCATGAAACACAAGATTCTCTACAATGTATAAGGCACTCTTGTTGTCACAAAAGAGTGCAATAGGCCTTTCTTGTTTGATATAAAATTCTGCCAATAGGTAAGTAAGCCACTGCAATTCACAAGAGGCCATTGCCATAGCTCTGTACTCTGATTCTGTAGAGCTGCTAGAGGCAGTGGTTCGCTTCATGGATCTCCAACTAATGAGAGATTCTCTTAGGAAAATAGAAAAGCCTGTGACGGAACCTTCTGGTGTCACTGCATCATGCCCAATCAGCATCAACATAGCACTTCAGTTCCAGTTTGTCATTTACTGGAAAAAAGATTCCTTGGCCTGGAGATTTCTTGAAATACCTAAGCAATTTGTGTGTTGCTTGTAGTTGTAGTTCTGTAGGTTTATTCAAAAACTGGCTCAATTGTTGTGTGGCAAATGTTATATCTGGCCTGGTTAGACCTAGATACATCAATTTGCCTACCAAACTTCTATAGTAGCTATCTGAAGTTAAATTTACACAATCCTTTGAATGTAGTTTTATTGAAGTGTCCATAGGAGTTTCACTTGGTTTGCATTATGAGTAGCCATAATCTTCAAGTAGCTGTAGACAATACTTTCTCTGTGATAGGACAATTCCTTTCTTGGATCTTGCAACCTTAAGCCCTAGGAAGTACTTAAGTTCTCCCAAATCTTTGATGCCAAACTGATTATTCAAGTAGTCTTTCAAGCCTTTTATTTCTTCCATATCTGGACTAGTGACAATTACATCATCTACATAAACTAGGACCGCTGTAAACTTGCCACAAGAACCTGTAATGAACAAACTATAGTCTTGTTTGGATTGCCTAAACCCCATCTCAAGCATTGCTTGGGTTAACTTGATATTCCATTGTCTACTAGCCTATTTTAAACCATATAAGGACTTCTTTAATCTACATACCATCCATGGTTCTGTGTTCAAGCCTTGTGGAACTTCCATGTAGACCTCTTCTGTCAAATCTCCATGTAGAAATGCATTGTTTACATCCAACTGATGTAAATTCCAATTCTTTGCAGCTGATATTGCTAGTAGAGCTCTTACAGTAGTTAGTTTTGCAACAGGTGAAAAAGTATCCAAATAATCAAACCCCAATTACTGTGTGTAGCCTTTAGCTACTAACCTTACTTTGAATCTTTCAATAGAACCATCTGAATTTATTTTAATTATATATACCCATTTTCATCCTATTGGATGCTTTCCTGCTGGTAAAGGAACCACCTCCTAAGTCTTAGTTTGTTGCAAAGCATTAATCTCATTATCCATAGCCTTTCTCCATTCCCCATGTTGTACTGCCTCATTATAAGTTTTAGGCTCTATCAAAACTTGAGAATATAGTATATAGGACTGATAAGAATGATGAATGTGCTGCAAGGTGTCTACTTTGTCAAGTGTGGGGGGGGGGACTTCCTATTTTGTACATGATTATATATGTAATCTTTGAGATAGGAAGAAGCCCCTCTACTTTTGGTTGATGTTCTAGGTGGTGGTAAGTCAGTATTCAGTGCACCTTGTAATTGTTCCACATATTCTACATCATCTATGAGATCTGCTTGAATCAAATCATCAGAGTGATCATTCTGACATGATGTAGGTGAATCTGTGGAACTAGCATCGTTGTGAGGGATAGAAAGTGTGCAAGGGTACACCGGTAGACTGTGTATCTACTGGAGTATCCCAAGGTATATTTTGATCAAAGGAAACAGGTAAAGGTAAGTTTGAGATATGACCTGCACTAGCTAATTTATCCTTAAATGGAAAGATCAATTCATAAAACACCACATCTCTAGCAACAAAGATTTGTTTAGTCACCAGATTTAGAAGATAATATCATTTCACATTAAGCACAAAACCAAGATAGACACATTTAATTCCTCTTGGAGCAAACTTTTTGTTATCATGATGGAGATTATGTGCAAAGGTTAAGCAACCAAAAACCTTAACAGCATCATAAGTAGGTTTGGCATTATATAACAATTCAAAGGGTGTTTTATTGGCCAATAAAGGTGTTGGTGTGATGTTGATCAAATTGACTAAATGAATAAAAAAATAAGACCAATAAATCACATGTAAACCAGATTGAAACATCAAACTTCTGGCCATATTAAGTATGTGTTGGTGTTTTCTCTTCACAACACCATTCTGTTGTGGAGTCTTAATCACAGAAGTTTGATGTAAAATCCCTTTGGAAGCATAATAATCAGATAAATCAAACTCCAAACCATTATCAGATCTCAAAACTCTGACATTTTTACTAAACAGAGTCTGAACAGTATTACAAAACCAATGTAGTAAACTTCTCACTTTAGACTTGGCTTTTAACAGAAAAATCCAACAAAATCTACTATAATCATCAACCACTTTAAGAAAATATCTATGTCCATGGATACCTACTACCCTATAAGGACCCCAGATATCCATGTGAACTAAGTCAAACAAAGCTTTAGACACATAATGACTATTTGGAAAACTGAGTTTTTGTTGTTTGGCATGAGGACAAATATCACAGACATGATTATCAAGTAAATGAACTTGATCATACTGTTGTTGAATGATCTTGAGTCTCTGATCTGAGGGATGCCCCATTCTATAATGCCATAACATATCAGAAGTAACATCAGGCTGAACATGATTTATAGACATATCATAACAAGATCTATCAGCCAACAAAATGTAAAGACCTTTGACTAATTCAGCTGAACCAATCTTTTTGAGTGTGATCATATCCTGTATGACACAACAATTTGGGGTGTTCCGGTAAAATAAATATAAAACAAGTTTTATCGAACAAGTTAGTGGCGCCGTTGCCGGGGAATCGGTGTTTTGTTGAATTTAATTGAGTTAATTCTTCGATTTTGTTACGTTTTTTTTTTATTTTTTCGTTTTCAATAAAAGTAGCGTGAAATAAATCGAGAGTTTTTATTTTTGCCGTGTTTCGATGACCGTTAGGTTAAGAATGTGCAAAAAGTTTTTTTACTCGATTTGTGAAACGTGAACTATATGGTTGTTTGTATCTAGTCTAACCCTCTGTGCTTTAATTTGATGAGGCTGCGATGCTGTGGTTGTTTTGAGTTGATGAACTGTTAGGATAATTAGGGTTTTTCTGTGTTGTTCCTGCGTTTCTGTGCATATTCGTTGTTTGGACGAGCGTTCAGGTAAGTGAACGCCCGTCCAGTTCATAATCTGCAGGTGAACGCCCGTTTGCTTTGTTGAACGCACGTCCAGGTTCCAGAATTTCTCTTAACTTGATTTTTAATGCTTTATTTGATATGGATACTTTAAATTGAGCTTCTGTGGCTAATTGTTTTTACGTAGATGTTCTGAACTTGCATGTTTACATCTTTCCATCTACGAATCCATGTTAAATAACTGCTTAACTTTTATATACTTGATTCATCAATGCATGTTATAGTTAATGTCGGTTCTCGTATACTATAACTGTTTGTGTTTTAGTTAGTAGCTAATGTCGGTTTCCGTATGCTACATATCGTTATGATGAATCTTTTAAGCTTTGAGACTTATGTGATTCCTTGTTATTTTTATAACTCATTTGGGCGGTAACTGTCGGTTTTCCGTTGCTACGATGGAAACCTTATGCGTTATATCTGTTTAGTATAGCTAACTGTTGGGTTTCCATAATGCTATCACTTTTGACGAGTCTTAAAGCGCGTCTACACTGCATGTAATGAACAGCACTGTCGTTTATCGTAACCTGTCATTATTTGGTAGACGTTTATTTTATATATGCCATAAAAAACTTTATATTAGGCTCTAGTCCTGAGTAGTTTACTAATGGACATAAAATTAAAGCTAAAATCAGGAACACACACACGAACCTATTAGATGAAGAGCCAAATATAGAATAGTTTCCGGTTAACATTGTCAAGCACTAGATCTTTGTTCACTTTGACTTGGCCAATGTGTGAAATCCTGGCTTCCTTGCCATTTGGCAGGGAAACAAACATATTTTGTACTGATTTACAAACACAAAACAAACCCTTATCAAAGATCACATGATCAGTGGCCCCTGAATCCACTATCCACTAAAAACAATTAGGAGTTCTAGACAAACATGTCCCTCCAAGATTTATGGATAATAAAACAGAGTTGATGGCAGAAGGAAAATTGGTGTCTGCACCTCCTTGAGTTAAAGAACCAGCCCTCAAAATACTAAGAATCTGCTGATATTGCTCCTGTTTCAACCGGTGCCTTTAAATCTGTGGACACAGACTGAGTTTCCTCCCAAGATTCATTATCTGCTGCAACATTTTTAGCAAAAGATCCTGCCTCTAAAATGGGGGGGGGGGTGTCCATGTTTCTTATAACATCTATCAATAGTATGCCCAGCCATACCACAATGAGTGCACTGAGGCTTCTTATTGCCATTGTTATAATTCTTCTTGAAGTTGCCAGAAGCACCTTGCCCTTGATTCTGGACTGCCAAAGCTGACTTCTCCACATTGTTTACAACATTACTACCAAGAACATTGGAGGAAACCGATAGATGTACGTCCAGAGGAATAATTCTATTGCCTTTCTTGCTTCAAGGCCATGGAAAAAAAATTAACTGAAGGAAAGGGTGTACTCATTAAAACCTGGGATTTCATTGTTGAAAAACTATCACTGAGACCTTTCAAGGATTGGATTACATGATTCCTTTCATTATGAACCCTATACAGCAACAGTGATTTATTCAATACAGCAATTTTCCAACTGTCATAGTTAGTTTCATCAAGAATCGGCTGTACCAGAATGAAAGCTGGACTTTCACTAGGATGAAGAACTAATTCCGGAGGAATAACATGAGCATGAACTTGATGATTATCCATGAATAACGACTGTGTACAAAATTACAGAAAAAGAAAAGAAGACACGAAGAAGGAAAGGAATCTTCAAACTGGAAACACAACGAAAGAAACATCAAGAACCTCATATCTCTCATACCATGAAGAAATGCAAGAGTTCTTGATGAAGAACTAGTAAAACTGGGAATTACACTATTCGTACTTAAGAACAAGCAGGAAAACTGAACCGAAAATCATTATTGTGGTACAATGAATAAATCACTCAATTGAGCTTTACTATATGTAATTCGAAGCTTAAATAGGTGTTTGGTAGCTACTAATGATAACAGAATCAGTTGTAACTGATTTAATTAACTGCCTCAATGTTCAACCGTTTCTGCTGCCATATGTTCGATAAAATGCCTTAGTGAAGTTGCTGATGCTTCTGGTTTATTGTTGTTGTTCCAGGTTCGATCAGTTTGTTGATGTTTAGGACTTCAACAACTTTTTATCACTTTACCACCATTTTTTAACTATACTCAAAGCGTATTTTGGATTTTTGACTTTAATATTTATAACACCAACCCACAACTCTCAGAAAACACGAAAATGATTTATATTTTTAGACATATAGAGTATATGTTACTTAGACCACTAACTACAGTATTTATGAGATGTTTATTTAAAAGATTATACAACTATTTCCCTTTTCTTTATGGGAATAGTAACTTATCACTAAAGGCTAAATAATGATGCATGCATTATTGATGAATGGGTGTGTTAATTATAATGTTGTCTTACAGCATATATTGATATGACTTTGCATTAAAACTTACTCCTTCCGTTTTCTTATCTGTCACATTTTATAATTTGTTTATTTTTATTTATCTGTCAATTTATATTTTCAATGAATCATTTATTATTTTTTTATCCTTCTTTACTAACAAATTATTTGCATCTCCAATAAAAAAAAACATTTTCAATACTAAAAACTCCAAAAGTCAATTTGACTCACTATTACCTATGTGATTCTTCTTTCCGCGACAAGATAAAAAAAAACGGACGGAGTAGTATTTAGAGTGCCTTTTCAACTTTATTCATTCATTCTTTCGCAATCAAAAACCCAAACTACCTTGATTGAAAAGCTAAAGGGGTGTAAAATTTTAGTATAATTATCATGTGCATTTTTAGTACCTTTTGATCACAAAGAAAATTCCATTTGTTTCAAGTAAAATGCTCTTTCAATTATTTTCAAAAGAAGGAAAATAGCACTCTTAAAGTTAAAAGGTTTCCTTATCTTTCCTTTTCTTAAGTGTACATAAGGCAGAAATTTAAAAAAAAAAAAAAAAAAAAAATGCATTTTGTAAATACCTTGCTAGCTAGAAGGATTTGAATTTCGGTGCTGACAGATTGCGCTTTAGTAAATAAACAGTCATTAACGTGCCCGAATGTTGTTTGATATTTCACCTTTTTTTCCAGGTAATAATTGCAATATAAATATGTAAGGGTTCCTTAATCATGGAGTAAAAGATAATTGCATTCATTCCTAGTTTAGTGAATCGCCATGCATATGTGTCATAAAAAACTGTGCAACAAAGTGCTGTGCGCTGAATGCAACTAGACAAAAGATAAGAGTAGTGATACATCCACTATCCTTTTCACCACAACATTTTACACAATACAATCAACACCACACATTTTATTGGGACCCAATACAATAAATAGTTTATCACTTTAATCAATGGGGTAGTACACATACCATTTTCCAAAAGATAAACATATCTATAATGTAGTGCATTTCATATCAAATACTCCATCCGTTCCACAATAACTGAGGCAGTTGTCAAAATAATTTTTTCCATTTTATGTGAGGTAATACATTTTCCAATACAACATTTATTGTGTTTTTATTTGATCTACCCCTATTTATTACACTATGAGATATAAAAAAGAAGGTCACATTAGTTATATACAATGACATTCTAGTCATTTTAGTGTAAAAGTTAAAACATTAACTCACATTCTTAATATACGTGATTTTAGTAACTGCCGCAGATAAATTGGAAGGAAGGAGTATACTATTATAATGATATTTGACTATTGAATGATTAAACTTTACATTTGATGTTCGATTCTTTAGATGTCGAATATCACTAATTCAACATTTTTCGTTGGACCTAATAAATAAATTTACTAGACAATAATAATGGTTTAACGCTAAAATGTCTACGTATACCATCATCTCGTGATTGTTATTGTTTTTATTCATCTATTTGATTTATAGATAAAAAAATGTTTAATAAGGGTATGCTTAATTGGTAATTTGATATAGAATTTATGTAGATATTTAATGTATCTTTAACATGACTACTGATTTAACAATTAAAACTTAAGCCAAAAGGAAATGTTCGAGAACAAACAGCATGCACAAATATAAAATAATTTTTTTTCATTTGGAATAATAATTTATTTTGAAGAGTGTACTACATGCTTAATTTCATGTGCAAAAAAATAGTTCACTCTGTGTTATCTATAAATAGAATCAATTATTCTTGAAAACACACATTCTTGATAAGTTACACATGCTCACATATTACATATCTAAGTTTAGAAAATAAATAATAATAGCAAGATTTCCTATATATCTCAATTACTCGAACAAGAAAGGAATATAATATGACAGGCTTGAAAAACACATGATTAATTGTTTTGTAATTCAGTTCTCAAAAAAATTGTTTTGTAATTCAATTATGTAACATGTTTTTTAAATCCAAAACAGAAGGCATATGTTAGGTTTTTTTTTTAATATTATATATATATATTTAAATTCCAGGCAATTTAAACGGTGTGAAAATCGAACTCCAAGCTATAACCCTTAACGACAATGATATAAAATAGCAACAGAAGTGAATAAAAGATGCTGAGACAAAAGCATCAAAGTTTAACGCAGTTTGGTCAAACAGGCCTATATATGCGGACAAAAAAAAGAAAGAGATATGAATATAATTAACGGAGAATAAAAATAATAAATACCCTACCGAAGCAAAAGCCGAAAGCTCATTGGGTAATGAGCAATAGAATCTATATAAAGAGTAAATCTCGGTGTTTGGGTGCTTAAGGCAGTCTAGTCCTTATGCTGGAGGGTTGAGGTTCGAATCCCGTAAATGAGAGACTTCTTTCAGTTTTTTGGTATAAAAAGGAAAGCTCATGACTCGATCTGAGCCACTGATAATCTGATTAACATCTCTACTCAATCCGTGGGATATGGGGAGTGAGAACCCTTAATGTTGGGGTGTCTCCATACTGCGCGGAGACTTCGATTCACACTTTAGAAAACCCGTGTTTTATAGTGTTGTTATTGGTTTTGAATATTAACACTACGAAACGCATGTGTTTTTAAAAGTTAGAGTATCTGCACGGTGTGAAAACATCACAAAATTTTCCATATAAACCATGTTATATATTTATATATATATATATATATATATATATATATATATATATATATATATATATATATATATAAAAGCATTTCCACGTCAAACAAGTTGAAAGAACCTCTCAATCAACCATAAGTATTCATGATGTTGAATAAATTTGAAAAGTTCTATTATGTCATTATCCTTTATCATCCATAGGCTTTTTCTATGAAAAATAAGGGACACATATCAACTTTTTTTTTTTTTTTTTGGTTTGATCAAAGGGTAAATAACCATATTGTTACATGTATTATTGTACTTAATGATAGAAGTGAAGAACTTTAATTTGTTGTGAGTTGTTAAAGCATTTGTAATGGACAATGTATATTATTAAAGCTATACTTTAGTGTAATGCCCCCCCCCCCCCCGCATAGTTGAAATAATAGAATTCTCACTCCATATAAGTGTGGGACATTATCAACTTGGGTTAACCTTGTTAAGCCCTGCGAGGACGACGGTCTTAAGCAGTTAACCGGATCCTTTATGACTCAATTAACGATGTCAGAGACATGGTTGAGGGCGTAACAAATTGGTAGTAGAGACCACGACCGTACGAGACTAATTGCCACATTGTGAGAGACGGTGGGGGCCATCTCTAGATCCTACAATAGGGACAAGTCTGGGACAAATCCTGGCGGACGAGTTTGAGAGAAATCCAGGCGAGGACGCAAGTTGTCCAGTTGCTTATAAGGGGAAATGTAATGCCCAAATAGTTAAAGTAGTAGAATTATCACACCATATAAGTGTCACCTAGTTAAAGTAGTAGAATTCTCACCACCATATATATGCCCACATTATTAAAGTAGTAGAATTATCACCCCATATAAGTACGAGACATAAATATCTTGTCAACTTGGGTTAACTATTTTAGACCAAGTGATGTCGACAGAGTGAAAATTTAAGCGAAGCATTTATGACTCATTTAGCGCTGCCATAGACATGGTTGATGGCGTTACAAATTGTTAGTAGAGCCGACGACCGGGCAAGACAAGTTCCCACACAGTGAGAGACGGTGGGGGCCACCTCTAGATCCTACAGTAGGGATGAGTCTAGGACAAATCCTGGTGAGGACGCAAGTTGCTCCAGTTGCTTATAAGGGGGGAATGTAATGCCCACATAGTTCAAGTAGTAGAATTCTCACCCCATATAAGTGCCACATAGTTAAAGTAGTAAAATTCTTACCTCCATATAAGGGGAAGTTGTTTTATGATGAGTTCATTTGAGGAGTTAAAACATGTGGATGAATCTGGACCACACAGTTTCAACTCAAATTCAAACTGTGTGTGTCCAGAATCATCCACGTGTGTCTACGGTGTAAATGGAGTGATTAGGGAAAAATTACCCCATATAAGTGCCCACATTATTAAAGTAGTAGAATTATCACCCCATATTAGTCACGGACCTAGAATATTTTTTTATTTTTCTTGAAAAAATCACAAATGTTAATAAGAAAATGGAAAAACATAAATATCAAACACTAGAAAATGGAAAAATAAAACATAAATTACAAACACTAGAAAGGAGAAAATAAAAAACAAATAAAAAAAGGATTAAAAAATATGTAGCAACTAGGATTCGTACACTTGATTGCAAGGCACCGTAACAATTGAGCTACAAGGAGAGTTTTACTAGAAATGTTCGAAATTGTATACATACACAAGTGTTTAATATTATTGAAGGGTATAATAGTAATTTTGTATCAAAATTTGAGTGGGGGCCATGGTCCTCTCCCTATCCATGATGGGTCCGCCCCTACCTCATATAAGTGTGAGACATAAATATCCTGTCAACTCGGGTTAACCATTTTAGATCAAGCGATATCGATAATCTAAAAAGTCAACTTAATCTTTTATGACTCAATTTAGTGCTCCGGACACATGTTTGGGGACGTTACATTTAGAGGCTCAAACCATTCAGATTCATTAAAAGCACAAATAAATCAGATACTGGCTCAAACCATTCATATTCATTAAAAACACAATATATCAGATAGTCTATAGATAACTCTAAAATACAGAGTCTAAAACTTTACTTTAGATATATATGATATGAAATACATGATCTCTATTTTTATTTTGGTAGAGATTGTAATATTTATATTATACATTTCACTTCAAAACCTTAAAATGGGGTAATGTAAAATAAAGAAATATGACTTTTGAATCTGTGAAATAAAAAATCTATTAAAAATATCATACGCAAGTACGTTCTACCGATAGAAAAGAGTAGTTGTAAAAATATGCATATGCATGAATTCGATTTACTCACTCATTTTGAACGTTTAAATTACATTTTATTGTTGTAAAATGTAATAAAAACAATTATAATGTCCTTTTATGGCTTAGGCACCTTAAAAGTCATTAAACTTCATTCCCAAGATGTATGTATTATTAGAAACATAAAACATGCTAAAAACCACGTGCTTCCTCTAGCTTTATGAAAGAATTCTAATTTTGGAAATTTCATTGGAGTCTTAAGGGTGATTTATGCCTGGTTTGGCCTAAAAACTATTTATTTAATTTAGTTGTGCTGTTGAAAAGATAAAGAATAAACTATTTTGTTAAGTAACGTCACTGTTGTCACACACACAAGTAACATCACTACTTATTCCGACTTTAAGGTCATCGGGACTCCGTAAAGTGATAAGTGATAACATAATACGTTTATCTTATCTCTTTTTATTACTTAACTTTGATGATATCCTTGAAAAAAACAGCGGCCGAGATGAGTTTGACTCCACGTGGCAACTCCTCATTTATGCACATGAGACGCTCTTTAATTTAAAAATCCATGGGATGCATAGTGCCAGAGACAAACATTACGCCACAATGGTAGACTCAAACTACTTTTACATTATTGATTGTGACATAGGTTTCATTGATCGTGTTGTTGATCCATTATTATCAAAGGCATTACCAATTGGGATAATGACCGACACTTCGTACTTTTGCATTCTTGATGATCAATGAGTCTACATCTCGATCAACATTTCTCATTCGTTGTGTCAGAGTGATTACGATATTAAAATTCCCCTTTACGAGTAATGATATGAATATAACCGTTGTGACAAGCAGTCATTTACACCGTTGATCATGAATGACACAACGGTTATATATATATACCGTTGATAATGATCAATGTCATAATAAACGACCGTTATGTAACAACGATTATACCCGTATCATTAGTCTCTCACTTTCCATGATGCAAGCCAAAAAAAAAAAAAGTTGGAGCTGTCAACTAGCACGCGCAATCAACATATGAAAATAAGTGCAACAACTCAATACTGCCAGGTTTTTAAGGCTTTAGATACTCAACACATTACACTCTCCTTTTCTTTTTTGCAATTTTATATTTTATATGTATATATTTTTTAGCAAACTTTTTGCATTTATAAAAAGCCCCAACTCTTGACTTTAACTAACACCATTCATTAGATTTCTTTTCAGTTACTCTTTGTACTTTCACAAGTCCATATCTTTCCTGTCATAAACATCATACATATATATATAAATATATTTAATATTCATTTTCTCTCTCATATATATAAAAAACATGCTATCCATAAAGCCCTGTCTACAAATGCATGCACAGTCCTTACCAACCACTTCAGAAACAAGCTTGACCATGAAGAAGTTACCAGAACTCAATCGACATTCTGTTCGGTTCAACGGTTCAACCACAACCGCAACCACGACCATGCGGACTATTAAACAGGCATGTCTCGGTTTAAGATGGAAGGAGATACAAGGAATGAAGAACTGGGAAGGATTGCTTGATCCACTTGACGACGATTTACGTAGCGAAATCATAAGGTATGGCAATTTTGTTGAGGCTGCTTATAGGTCATGTGATTTTGAGCCTTCTAGTCAATTTTTTGCTCAATGCAAGTACTCTAAGAGGAGGTTGTTAATTGGGTCTGGTTACTCGGTTACGGGTTATCGGGTCACAGCTAACTTGACCGCCACGTCGAGCATTCGGTTGCCGGATTGGACAGAGAAGGTGCCAAGCTGGATGAGTAAACCGTCGAGCTGGATTGGTTACGTGGCGGTATGTCATGACAAAAGAACAATCAAAAGACTTGGACGGCGCGATGTTGTCATCGCGTTACGTGGCACCGCCATGTGTCTTGAATGGTTAGAAAATCTAAGAGTAACTCTTGCTCCTCTACATTTCTCGAACTCAAAATCATCTCGGAATGATCATTCACCAATGGTAGAAAGCGGGTTTTTGAGCTTATACACATCCAAGAATTCTTCAAGTGAGAGTTTACAAGATTTAATAAGAAACGAGGTGGCGCGGATTCTTGAAATGTATGGCGACGATGAGCCCTTAAGTTTCACCTTCACCGGCCATTCTCTCGGGGCGGCGCTTGCCACCCTCGCCGCCTACGATATAAAAGAAACCTTCCCTTCCAACCACCCCGTGACAGTTGTTTCTTTCGGGGGTCCTCGAGTCGGTAACAAAAACTTCAGACTGAAACTTGAGGACCAAGGAACTAAAGTGTTACGCATAGTAAATTCAGATGACGTAATAACGAAAATGCCAGGTTTCGTAATCGAGAGAAGTAGTACACAAGATGACCGTGTCGGAATAAACTGGATTCAGAGATGGATGGAGGATACACAATGGGTGTATGATGACGTCGGATGTGAACTCCGACTAAGCAGCCGAGATTCTTCTCGACTGCTTAATGGCAATGGCTACAATATAGCTGCTTGCCATGAATTAAAGACATATCTTGGTTTAGTTGATAGTTTTGTCAGCTCTAATTGCCCTTTGAGAGCAGCTGCTAAAAGAGTGTCAAGTAATGTAAATCTTGGTTATTATCATGTGTAAATATATAGAAAATCTTTGGAAGTACTATTTTCCTCCCAGAATATAAATCACTCTAGTTTGTCCAAGATATAAATCATTCTACGTTAACAATGAAATATTTATTATTATTTTCTCTATCTTATTCCTATATAATTTATTAACAATCTCAGTACTTATGAATAATTTATAACAATTTCATTAATGATAGTACTCAAAGAATATTTCTCCTTAAAATTCATAGAATTCAACTATTTTTTTAATTTGTGTGAAAACATCCAAAATGACGTATACGTTACCAATGACACAACACATGCATTTTAACATTATTGATCGTGACGTAGGACTTGCACATTGCTAACAATACATACTTATCTTAATGAAAGATGCAATAGTATGTTGTGTAACTCATCGTAGGAAAACTGCCGTGATATATAGTAGCATATACATCCAAGTTAATTATGTTTTTTTTTTCTCTCTCTCTTTCTCTCTCTCTCTCTCTCTCTCTCTATATATATATATATATATATATATATATATATATATATATATATATATATATAGATTTTAGGTGGGGTTAAATGGCTTCATTATATATGACAAGAATTGTGAAAATGACTGAGCTTATATATTCTTAATTTGGAGGGTGACTCCACTAACATGTCTCATGGATGATAAGTATACTTTTGCTCTCTCTATTTTTGGGTTGAAGTTTCGTTTAAAAGTTGTTATGGAAGGTCCTTTTGAACTCAAAGACTCTAATATTATTTCCGTCCTAAAATATAAGATATTTTGTTTTAAGTTTTGTCTCATATTACAATAAATTTTTTATATCAATAAAATATTTATTACAATTTTCTTACCACGCCTCGTTTATTATAAATTTCAACAAATTTTCATTATTTTAAAACTATTACATTAATTATAATTAAAATTTACTTATTGATTTTTTTTTTTGGTTACTTTTAAACCGTGTCAAAACTCTACAATGCCTTGTATTTTGAGACATAGGTAATGTATAGATTCCGAAACTTCACGTAGGTAATTAAACATAACTACCTACTATGATAAGTAGGTGAGACTCAATATCGTTTTGGTAATTTAATTTAGTGTTGACATTTGATTCCTAAATAAACAAAGACTTCAGAGCTTCGTTGACTAAGCATTGTGTTGGAAGTTCGAGCGAAGTGTCAATTCTGTGATATGACAGTTTGAGGTGGAAGATTTGAAAAGAGAAGAGGGCAGAGAGGCGATTGTCAAAAGACAAGTTTATATTCATAGATCCGGACGCGGCTCCTTTGCTATGACCCGAAACGACATCGTTTAGGGCCAAAACGATACCGTTTTGTTTTGAGCAAAAAAACAACAACATCGTAGCGACGTCGTTTGTGTCCAAAACGACGTCGTTTCGCGCTCACAGCATGGGCACGGCAGAGGACACCACGACAGAGGATCCCAACTCCATAGATCCATACACGTAGCTATATAGTGGGCTGGGGGTGGCTAAGCCCACCCAACCCACTTTCTTTATATATATATATATATGGGTTTATATTAATTTTGACAGTTCTATTGACACAATTGAATTGTTAATTATATACATTAAAATTTGTGTAATCATATTGTTAGAAGCTATTTTGTAATGTCAATAAAACACACCTGCATTTATGTTTAATGTTTTATCAAGTCCTGCCATCTTTAAACTTTACTCAGCATAACTCAGTTTTATTGACACGTCTCATCTGAAACTCATATTAAGTATCGAATGAATTTTTTTGTTGTTATTTTATGAACTTTAAGAAAAATATGCATCGTACAATAAACATTATAAATAATTTTTTTCCATTAGAGTAGAAAATACTAGGAGTATCGAGTGAATTCTATTGTTAAATTTTAAACGTCTAAGGATTTTTTTTATTATATAACACTATGAAAAAATCCAGCCCACCCGAATATCGAATCTTGACTCCGTCCTTACATAGATCAATGCCAGAAACAACTTTTCTCAATTGTTCTTCAAACAATGCTTGAATTTGTTTGGATTTTGAAGCTTGTAGAGAAAATGGAGTAATTAATAGGGGGAGTGGTAATAAAGGACAAAAAAAAGTTGAAAAATAAGATTAAGGACAGTGAAAAAGAATCATGTGTTAAAGGACAATTCCACTGTTTGTTATTCAAAATACACTTGTTGTTAGTTGCGTTTACAAATGGAATCCACTATCTACTGTTTGGTTTGTCCTTTTCACCAATAAAAAATTCTACTGTCCTTTTTACACATTTACACTCTTATTTTGTCCTTCTAAACAATAAAGCCTAATTAATATTATTATTTCTGGATGTTGGTTTTTATTCCAGCGTAGAGATTTGTTAAACATGTGAAACTTAATCTCAGATTGCCAAATTAATGTAGTGCATGTTGACCTTTAGTTCTCACATAATATGGTTTTTAATCTATTGTATTAAATACACTATCAATATATATCATTTGAGATAAACTATATTGGCTGTAGTCGAATGTTTAAGTTATTATCGTTTGAGTTTCAGAAGAGTTTTTGCATTCTCTACTATGACTCAGAATTAAACCCTAACAAAATATGATATGTAATCAAGATTGCATCTAAAATTAATTATATAATCTAGATAAGATTAAGGATTCTTTAATTTATTTGAAAAGGAAGATTAAGGATTCTTGGTCATCTATTATTGCAAGCTCGAAGATAAAAACCCCACTTAAACAATAACTTTTATTAATTTAAAAAGCAAATAAAATATTCCTGATCTTAGACAAATTTTGGACGGTTTCTCCACTCTTCATGTTGTGATGACGGGTCCGGGTAATACTACCTACCGTCATAATTAACATTTCAGACACAATAAATAATATAATATAATATTCGTGACACAACAAGTAATACATAATACATTTACAAAATTGATTATACTGAGTATGCGTAATAATTAATTATGTGTTCTACATTATTATCGATGATGGAAAAAAAAATTGTGTCACTCATTGAGATATAACGTTGTGATAAAGTATATAAAATTTACCAATAGCCTAATATACAAAAGTATCAGTAGCTTTTGGGAAACGTATACTTGGAAATATTATTTTAAGGACCATGACTTATAAATATTCCTTAAATGGCTTAATGGGATGATACCATCAACAAAAATTCCATCACATCCTAAAGTAAAATGAAATTCCATGATTGCCCTCATGAAAGTGGAAAAAGTTAACTGTTGTCTTTTAAAAAGCATCACATACATGCCCCATTCTCCATATAATTATGTACTTTCAATGGAAAGATAAGCCTTTGGAAGTTAAAAAGTGTACAATTGCTTATTAATTTTATAGGTTGTTAAACACTTTACAGATTAGTCCATGATAAGATAAAAAGCACCATATTAAATGTTGAAAATTGTCTTGATTCAGAGACAGAGGTCACGTAGCTTCACTGAATTCTAAGATCTTTTCGATAAAAACGATATATTTTTATTGATAAAAAAATATAATATCATCCGTGTCCGTAGCTGTCTCTTTAATTATTTTCAATGCTCCTATTATGTTCAATTTCTCGATCCACCACTGATATAGACTAGTTTATTTGTTTATCGTTAACACCATAAACCTAACGTGAATAAAAACACATATTGTATTACATGTTCTTCCATCAAATTAGAGTATAAATGAGGTATAGTAAAATTATTTTATCTTTGTCAAACTATTATAAAATAATAACTCATATTATAATTATCCGAGAAAACTCAACTTTTACTCAACTTCAACTCGAGTTTAAATGTATTAATGATAGGAGGTTTAAAACTGAGAGACTCTAATTACATCATATGACACTACACCGATCAGGTGTAATGCTCGATTTTTTAGTGGACAAATATGGAAAGACGAACCCTAAATATACATACTAGTATGAAATTCGATTTTTCAGCGGTTCAACCATCGTCATGTTTCGTATTCTTTATATGCTTTACTCAAGTACATAAATGATATATCAATATCCTGTCTAGGAAAAGGAAACACAACACAATCTTTTGTGAATACATGAAAAAATAATCTTTAGTATAATAATAATTCCATATAAAAATCGGTTCAACTAATATAGAAACTGCCCCCACAGTATCTCCATAGTATAAAAGCCACACTCTGAAAATTGGACTAATATGCTATCACCGTCCATCCAATTTCTTTGTCTTTTTCACTTTTAATACACGTACACTTTTTTCTACCCTTTTTGTCCTTTTTCTTTATTCAACTTATATCTTCCTTTTTGTCAAATCTTTCTCATAACATTTATTCAATATAAATATTTCTTGTGCATGCATGTGATAAAGCAGACAAAACCTCTTCTCTGAATACTAACAAAAAAAAAAAGATCTTTAAAATGAAGCTTACCATTGGAATGGTTAAGCCATGCAACATGGTGCAGCTGCAGTGTTGTTCAAGGAACGTATGCCACACGTCAAGTTCTGAGCGGTTCGTTGCGAGGTCGAATTTGAGAGTTAAAAGCTCATCATTAAGCTCAATTAGTAGCTTTAAAGGTGGCAAGTTGAGGGAAAAGTGGATGGAATGTCAAGGAATCAAGAATTGGGAAGGCTTGCTTGATCCTCTTGATGATGATCTTAGAGGCGAGATCCTACGGTACGGGGAGTTCGTGGAAGCAGCTTATCGGTCCTTTGTGTTGGACACGTCATCTCCGTCTTATGCCATGTGTCAGTATCCTGTTGATTCTCTGTTGTCTCAATGCGGGTTCGGTCAAACTGGGTATAAAGTCGAGAGAAGTCTGCATGCCACGTGTTCGGTCAACTTGCCTAATTGGGTTGAAAAAGTATCTCATTGTGTGGGTACTAAATCTAGCTGGATTGGTTATGTGGCGGTCTGTAATGACAAGGACGAGATCGCGAGGCTTGGGAGGCGGGATGTGGTGATCGCTTATCGAGGTACCGCCACATGTCTAGAATGGTTAGAGAATTTACGCGCCACGTTGGCATGTCTTCCTAGTGACATGGCACCCCAAACTTCTTCTGAGCCAATGGTACAAAAAGGTTTTCTAAGTTTATACACTTCACACACTAAAAATCATCCAAGCCTACAAGACACGGTGCGAGACGAAGTATCAAAGATTCTTCGAAAATACACAGATGAACCCTTGAGCGTGACAATCACAGGGCACAGTCTAGGTGCTGCGCTTGCAACTCTCACCGCGTATGACATAGCCGCAACATTCAAACACGCTCCTTTAGTAACAGTTGTATCGTTTGGTGGGCCACGAGTAGGTAACAATAGCTTCCGATCTCAACTAGAAGAAAAGGGTATAAAAGTGTTACGCATTGTCAATTCAGACGACCTAGTCACTAAAGTACCAGGTTTTGTTATAAGAAACGATGACGTGGCGAACGAAGGAAACGTACACGTGGCGGGATTGGCAATTTGGATTCAGAAGAGAGTGGAGGATACACAATGGGTGTATGCTGAAATAGGAAAGGAATTGAGACTAAGTAGCAAGGAGTGCCCACATCTTATGACTAAGGGAAATGTTGCAAAATGTCATGATTTGAAGACATATTTACATTTGGTCAACAATTTTGTTAGTTCAACTTGTCCTTTTAGAGCCACTGCCAAAAGGGTTCTCAATTAAACACAACATGAAAAGCAATTGTTGTTCAAATTAATGAAGTTGGGGGAAGCCATCTTAGTTGTTAATTACACCGGTAAGTATCATTATATTGTGTCACTATACGCTGATATCAGTGTTCTGATACTATATTAATTATCATATATATTGAATTATCATATGTTTCAAAAGTTTAAAATTTCACACACAATTCGACAAATACGTGATACAAATGTCATAGTTCTTTTAGGCATCCTAATACTTGAAAGTGTCAAACCATAATGTTCCCAGAATGTGAACTCTAAAGCTCTTTAATGGAGTATAAAGCATTTGACAAATATTCAACTTCACTATATAAACAAGAGAAAAAAAAACAAAAATTCCACTATTGGTCTTTGTGCTAGCCAGGAAAAGTCGTCTCACACGGCACACCCATTAGTTATTAGGCACAAAGGAAATAATGAGGGTCGCTGCCTCGCTGGTTAGTGGGAAGAAATTTTAAGGTAGTTCATTAACCCGTGAGTTGGTACGAGAGCCTTTTTTTTTTTCCTTTTTCTTTTCCTAATGTGAGAAAATAATGAGTGTACAAAGGATGGTTATAAACTTACATATGGAGGAAAGGTGTGTTCATATTCATCTGCATTCAAAGGCCTGTTCATTTTTTTATTTCCATTTTAGGAAATGTCTTTTCACACAGACATTTGTCTTATTACACAATAATTACTTTTCGATTTTGTCCTTTTCACATGCGCCTACATTCTGACCGGAGTTCGGTAAGAATGTGAAACATTATACCTATCCACATGTGGTCAGAACAATTTAGTTTATTTTGATCCAAACGTGATCAGGAAAACATTACATATTTGGCCTCTAAAATGGTCCGATACATTTTTGGAATTTTTATAGCGACGTTTTTATATTCTAAATTGAGATAGGGTTATACCTACTCAAATGTGGTCAGAATAATTTAGTTTATTCTGACCTGAACGTGGTCAGGAAAACATTACATGTTCGGCCTCTAAAATGGTCCGATACATCTTCGAAATTTTCATAGCGCCGTGATCATATTCTGACTTGAAATAGGAGCGGAAAACGTTATTTTTTGGCCTGTAAAATGGTCCCATATTGTTTCTCGTAAAATGGTCCATATTGTTTCTCAAGATACATAATAATGTATCTTTATTCGAATCGGGTTGAGACAAAAATTGTTCTAGAAAACATAATGTTCCGCTTTGCAACGTAAAAGCCCAAAGGGCTAATGCGAATAATATACAATTCCCGACTTAATTTGGGTCGAAATGATATGCCCCCAAAATCATCATTGTTAAATTTCAAAACGAAATTTCGGAATGATATGTGTGTTAAATGTCAAACTCTCGCCTCGCTTGGAATGTATAAAATATGTTTTGTGTGAAAAAATGCTCTCTTATTTTATTTAATGTTTGAAAAGTTGATCACTTTTATTTTTATTTTTTTGACGCTCCTTGCAGTATAAGTATTCATAAAAATTTGGATTCCTTTAATTAATACATTCACACGTGAGCCGAATATATAATCAAATGGCTTTATCGATTTTTACATTTAAAAATCAAATAGCTAGTTTTGTCATTAATATAACTCATAATTAATCACAACAGAAGTCATCTAAATTCTAAAGAGCTGTTATCGCATTGAGCTTCCTATCACACCACATTGCTAAAAAAAAAAATAAATAAATAAATAAGAAGATAAAATGCTTACTCATTTATATAGGAGAAGATAAAATGAGATAAAACTAAATTCAAAATAATAAACTGAATTCAAAATAATTAAAACTAAAGATAATTTTTTATCTTATACTAATTTATTTAAACTATAACATTATCTATAGCAATCATATCTATCATTTTGGCATTTATCCATCAATTTGATTTTCTTCTTCTAATAACCTCCCTCAAACGAGGCTGAGTTTGGAGGTCGAGTTTTTCTTTGCACATTTTGGAGGGCATCTCCACTCCGACGGGTCTTCCAGAGTCTATAGTTGAGATTTTTGGAGGGCATCTCCACCCCAGATGGTCTTCCGAGGTCCATAGTTGTGATTTTGGAGGGCATCTCCACTCCGACGGTTCTTTCGGAGTCCATAGTTGCGATGTGTTGGAGGGCATCTCCACTCCGGCGCACGTCTCTTTTCGGCTCTTCCGGAGTCCATTAATTTGTTGTATTGAAAAATTGATTGGTTGATTATGATTTCGGCCTCAAATTGGACTGCTGCACTTGATCTTCATTTCTAATCACACTAAAAAAATAGAGATGAAGTAGATGCTAAAAGAAAAATACCGTTGCTATGACCAGATTTTTTTTTTTTTTTCTTAACAGCTAATAAAATATTTTTGACTCCAAAAAAATATGACGCACAAGGCAGCTGGTTTTTTTTTATTAATTTTTTTTAAAAGCAAACGGAAGCACCAATAATATGACACTAATGATTCAAAGGAAAAAATGAGAATAAGACGAAGTGGTCAAAACCAGATCTCTCTCTTTTATTTTTTTGACCCACAAAGACAAATTGCATAGATAACAACATATAAAAGAGCAGATGCAGTCCTAATAAAACATATGCGAACGAAAAACACACGGCTAACGTAATGTATATATGCGGCTAATCAAATATGATGATTGCAAGAAGGATAACTATGATTGCAAGAAAGATATTGTGCAGGATTTTTATTTTTATTTTTTTTCGAAAAAAGATGATCGGGCGAGAATTCACCAATATTAAGGCACCAAAATATCACAACTAATGGACTCCGGAAAAGCCTCCGGAGTGGAGATGCCCTCCAAAACATCACAAAAATATGCAAAGAACAAACTCAGCCTCCAAACCCGGCCTCGTTTGAGGAGGGTATTAGAAGATTTTATCAAAGATAATGTCAAAGAGATAAATATAGTTGTTATTATAGTTTAAATTAAAGTTTGATAGTTTGATTTAAATTGGGTTAGGATTATTTCAGATTTTATCATTATTTTTTTCATTTATTTCGAATTTAGTTTTTATCTCTTTTCTAGCTCTCCTATATAAAGGAGAAAGTACTGTAACAATTTAATCAATTCAATAAAACACCAGTCTTTCTTCCGTCTGCGTATTCTGATTTTCTTTAGCATTAAAAACATTATATCCACTTTTATATCAATGAGAGATGTACTCTCACATTTGTCATATATCACATAGCTGCATGCCTATCACATTGCTAAAAAAAATGAGAAAAAGAAAAGAAAAAAAACAGAGAGGAAATATATCCCTAAAGTTCCACACCCTCCGGTGCGACAAAAAAAAAAAAAAAAGAAAAAAGAAGGAATTCTCCGATGAGCATAATGCCGATGATGATCGTAAGATAGTAATAATGCTATATATATATTATATATATATAAGGTGCTATATATATATGTTATTGCCGGAGCAATTTGGGTTTAGCAGAATTGGTCAGGTGGCAATAACCGTAGGCCGACTTCTTTGGTGTGATCACATCATGTGTTTGAAGAAACTTGGTTTGGTGGTTCTTCTTCTGCTCAAGTTGATCAGCAAAGTTGACTGCAACAAAAGAATTGCAAATTAAAAATTGGAAAAAGTAGAAACAAGAATATTTGACGACTCGATCATCTTTTTATTCAATTTTCAGCATACATACATACATGTGCGGGCTTAAACTTTCATTCATTATTTGACTCATGTTTTTAATTATTCGATCAATTTTCAGCTTAATTGGTTATTCGATCATTTCACACTTTCAAGTTATAGATATATAAATATTTGAATATATCCGACATTCAGAATTCATAAATTCGATCGCCTCCAGTTCGATACCCTATCCTAATTCCTAAGTACGTAACCGGCCGTATAGATACATCATATCTACACAGGAACAAGAACAAGATCAGTAGACCTACCTTCTGATGCATTTTCTTCTTCAGTCCTGAAGAAAGACATTCCCGATGATGTCTGTGCGGCAGTCTTAACGTCTTTGTTCCTATTAATTAATTAATTGACACATTGCAAAACAGTGAATCAGAACAATATATAGCTAGAGAAAAAGACATCAGATCGAGGCACAATTTAACTGGCTCGATCGATGACAAATTAATATACTTTTGGCCCTACACCAATACGTAACTCTTGATTAAATATGCGTTCAAATCAAATTGATATCATAATGTTAATTATGCGGTTCAAATTAATTAGTTGATTGATATCATAAAAGTGTAGTTCAGGTTTTATTTTGGACGGGGATTTTATAAAGTCCGTATTTTATATATGTTGTTCGCCTTTAATTAATTGTGAAATTTAAAAAATAAAAAAAAAACCACTCCAAGCATTCATTACCTTTCATGCAAGTCAAGTCGATCTTGGCTAGAGGTCAGTGCCACTGCAATATCTGTATTTGTAGTGGCCAAAGACTTTACATATTCTTCTTGTTCAACTGCATAAGAGTCCCTGTCCACATATTCATGCAAAACACACATTGAATCAGACTAAAATATATATATATATATATATATATATATATATATATATATATATATATATATATATATATATATATATATATAAAAGACACGAAAGACATGAGACATGATATATATACAACATGATAATCAAACTTCAAAATCACCAACCATTATGTTGTCAAATTTTAATCCATATTTTGGATTAATTTGGATAGGGGTATTTTGAAGTTCACATTTTATGTTGTTTTGCTGGGTTGAATTCCAAGAATGAAAGTCGTGGTGCATGGCGAATATTATATCAAGGACGAGGCCGAGGCCGAGGCCTCCAGTTAAAGTAAACTGATCAATGATGTGTTAAAAAATAAGCTTACCATAACGAGTATCTTTTAGATTTTTCCTCCTGCAAAGCGAGTCCAAGTTGCCTAGGCCGGTTGCCGGGATTTGCATAAACATCATTTATAAGTGTAAAGGCTTCTTCTCTTGAAGCAAAACAAGAGAAGATGTACTGTCCAAAATGTAAGAAAGAAAAACGTATACACTGTTAGACATTGTGACCTAATTAACATGCATTTTTTGTGACAATGGTATATATATATATATATATATATATATATATATATATATATATATATATATATATATATATATATATATATATATATATATATATATATATATATATATATATTCTTGTAATTAAATACCTCCTGTCCGGCAGTAGTTATCTTGATAGCAGGTGGATATTTGCATATCACACCTGGTATTTTACCAACAGCTGAAATTTCTTCAATATGGATGATTCTCTGAGATCGAGGGAGAACAAATTAGCCTTGATCATACGTACGGTAAAATTGTAAATAATCATACAATAATATTCAGCCAAACATTAATTTGTTGTGACTAATTAATTGTACTTTAAGTATTATATATTATGAAATCAACACCAAATTAACCTGAGTTTCAGATCCACACACGTCGTTGCCATGAAAGGAAATGTATCTTGGAAACAGGTACATACGACCCTGCATACAACCATATATAGCAATCACGGACTTAATTGATTATATGTTGACATATTATCCACACTCTTAAATGCTTAAAGAAATATAGTTGCGCTTTTACTAAAACCAATTGGTTTTAAGTACAACAAGTAACGATCTTTAATTAGTGCTTACGATCTTTAACAATATTTAAAAAATTATATTGGAGCGTGTTGTGAGAGATTGCCACACTTGAGGGGAGGGGTGTACGAAATCGTTGGACCCTGGTTGGAACAATACTTAAAAAATAATAATATTGTGCAAGTGTTGTGAGAGATTGCCACACTTGAGGGGAGGAGGGGTGTTGGGAGAGATTTCCGTGTTGGACAGATTGCCAAGGGGTGTTGGGAGAGATTTCCGTGTTGGACAGATTGCCAACACTTGAGAGGAGTGTTGGGACAGATTGTCCACATTTGAACAATATTTAAAAAATAATAATATTGTGCAAGTGTTGTGCATTGCACTGTTGGGAGAGATTTCCGTGGGGGGTGTTTCGCACACTCTTGAAAAAAAAATTGTGCACTTGGGGGGCTTGAGACGTTCTTCACTTAAATGATAAAAAAATAAAGTAGTTTAATGGTAAGCGTTTGATCTTGATATTATACCACTATACAAATCACCCTCAAAATGAAAAAGAAAACAAATATTACCTGAAATGTAACAAAATTGTCGTGCAGTGCGCAGGTTAAATCTTTTACAGCGACCTATAAATTAAAGAGGAGAATTGATATGAAAACATCATCAAATTACATTCACATCAGGCTGCTCAACATTCGACCGATCATTAACAAAACAATTATCACTATAATTAGCTGATCTAAACTATTGACAAAATAATAAAGCTGAGTATTGGGACAGATTGCCCCCCACACTCTTAAATTATAAGGAAATAAAGTGGCATTTTTATTAACAAAAATTGATTTTAGTACAACGATAAACGCTTGCCAAAGGTCACGGGATCGAACCCTAATTGGATAATTATTTTAAAAAAAATTATACAAGTGTTGAGAGAGATTGTCCATATTTGAGAGGTGCTGTGAGAGATTGCCCACACTCTTAGGAAAGATTGCCCACATTCTTGAAAAAAAGAATTGTACAAATGTTGGACAATTTGCCAACACTTGAGTGGGGTGTTGGAAAGATTGTCACAACCTTAAATGATAAGGAAATTAAGTAACAACTTTATTAACACTAATTGGTTTTAGTACAGCGATAAATGCTTGATCTTAGTGCTGAGTAAAGCACCTTAAAGACCCAACTACTTTTAAAGACGCCTTTACGTCTAGCTATCCAAATATGCATAAAGATGAAAAATGTATCATTCCAACAAGCCAGATTATTGTTTGTTTTTTTTTGTTTTTATTTTTATTTTTATTTTTTGGAGAGGACAGATCATTGCTAGAAGAAATAATCTTCCACCATTGAAGGAGATTGAAAGAAGGGGAACCAAATCTTCCCATAATGCAGGGCGAAAAGACCAAATATTTTCAATTCTAGGACAAAAAATGAGCATATTCTCAACAGACTAAACACAATCTGCACAAAATAGAAAAATGGAGAACTAATACGTATTAGCAAAGGCAGAATGCAAGTAGTATGCAAGTCAACTCAAAAGCAACCAAATAAGGTATGTATGCACAAATAGCAGCCAAATAAAGCAGCCAAATAAAGCAAGTATGCACAAAAACGGCAGAATGTTTTTCAAATGCAGCAGACTACAGTCAAAATTCAAGTACAGATATGAATTAAATTCAAGTGAAGTTTATCAAAGCAAGGATTACCCATTTATCCGACAAGAATCAAGTTCAAATCAGAGGGTCAACATACAATTCTGGTAGATCAAGATAAAAGAACTAAAGAAGAGTTTGGTGGAAGTCTCTTGCCCTAGCTGGTGTGTACGCAGTTAATGAAGAGTCCAAGGGTTCACTAGCTAGTACTTTGAGTTTGAGATATTGATAGAATATATAGAGTCCAAGGGTTCACAATCTTTCCCTATAAAGATTTTGATTTTAGCAGGCAAATTAAGAGCGTAAATACACCACAACATGCATGCGCAATTCGCGCAAATCTTATTCAAGAAGAAGAGGAAAAAGAAAAAAAAAAAAAGGAAATTTCTTGAATGCAACATTACATGCATGGCAATTCAAGCCTGGGGGTTGGACGCTCAAAATTTCCGAGCTAAAAAGAAAAAAGAAGAAAAAGAAGGAGAAGAGGGATGATGGAATATCAAACCTCGGAGGTGGACAAAGTCGGATAGGTGGAGGAAGAACTTGCGTAGTTGGACAAAGACCGATGATAGGAGGAAGAACTTGCGGAGGAGGAGGCGTTCAAGAGAGCAGAAGAGCCGTGTGTGGAAAGCAGCGTCCGTTGTTTCATTAATTCGGATCGACGACCAGCCTCTGCTTCTGCCGCCGCTATCGCCCTTCTTTCCTCCGACTTGGCTTTCGCCCTTCTTTCCACCGCTGCCGCTATCGCCCTTCTTTCCTCCGGCCCTGCTTTCTTCCATGCTTCTGCCGCCACTTTCGCCCATCTTTCCTCCGGCGCCGCCATCAGTGAAGAGATTACGGTCGCAATGTAGTAAACAGTGTTCTTGATCAGAAATAATTAAGAAGACGATAGCTAGGTAGTTGGAAATTGAAAGACGATCCAAGCAGGTTTTTATAGAAACGGTTTTACTAGTTGTAACCGACTCGGCTTATAATTAATAAACTGACATTTTTTTACGTTATCTTTTAATTACTATTTTATTCATGATTGTCTCAAAAAATAATAATATTTTATTCATTCATGATATATATTACACTACCACTTAATTTACATGTCAATCCATTTAAAACATGCGCGTAGATTACTATTTTATTCATAATGTATATTACACGGCTACTTAATTTACATATCAATCCATTTAGGCAAATTTTATTGTGATCCGGCCACACATAAGATTTGGTGATCCGAATCTAATAAGATTTAATTAAACATGTAATTGTGGGCTCCATCTTTATTGAAAAAAACCACCTCTTGAAAATTTCTTATTGGTAACCGATCCATTTAGAGCTAGATAGATTCAACTAAATACTCGGTATTGAAGCTTAGCTCACTCTCGATCAAATTATAACTAGATAGAAAGCATCGCTATGTTACATATACGTGTGCGCATATTATACACATCGGATGATCTCACCACTGATTGATCGGTGTTAAATCTATATTATAATATAGATCTAACACCGATCAACGGCATGCATCATCCGATGCATGGATGCGCGCACACGCGCGCGTGTATGCACTATCATTTCCGAACTAGATAAGATCGAACTCTACCCGTTAAGTATTTGATATAACTCCACCCAGCTTGTAAACTCGATAGTTGTTTTGAGTAAAGTGACATTTTTACGTGGTGTTTCAATTACTTTTTATGTTTTAGCCGAGATATATTTTACTGAATCGCATGTGTGAAAACAGTAAAGGGTATAATCAAGCCGATAATATCTAAGGCTCGACTCGATTACAATTTTGGTTCGAGCTCGATTGGGCCATGGATGGACAAAATCAAACTCAACTCGTCAAGTAATTGATATAACTCTATTCGGCTCGTAAATTTGATTATTTATTTAATGTAACTAACGCGCTCGGTTTAAATAAAGTGACATTTTTATGTGGCGTTTTAATTACTTATATTTTACTGATGATATATACTCCAAATGTCAATTTATTTTAGGTGTGTAATCGAGACGAGTCGAGTCGATACTTTCTAAGCTTGAACTCGACTCGACTACAAATTCAGGCCTGAAACTTAGCATGCATGAGATTGATTGATCCACAAATAACCATTATTGAATCGGCTCGTTAAGTACTCGATATTATAACTAATGTGAGACCATCATATGGCACGCAGTTGCTGACGAAATAATTATATCTTAGAGCAGTGATAATTCACTACTTATTTATCCACAATATATATTATCAACACCATTGATTGTTTCGAGACCTATAACAATAAATGATTCATCATTTTAATCAATGAGAATAAGATATATAATAAAAATGACACTACACAAATACGTAATGTACATATCATTTCTATATGTCATGTTATTTTTATTTTTATTTTCCGAAACGAAACATTTACATTAAAACAACAACATTACACGGTCTGGTACAAAGATCTAGCAACATTTTCCTCATTAACCGAGGAAACAACCTAGACATGAAAACATCCAGTCCAAATGGCTGGAGTAGTGAGTTTTTTTGGCAAACTTAGCTACATTATGACTAAGAACATTAATTGTACGACTAAAATGAGCCAAAGTGATATGCGGAAAACGTCTCAACATAAACTTAATCCTCTTGATTAAGACCACAGACTAATAGTTCAAGTGTATCACCATAAACTTAATCCTCTTGTGAGACACACACTAAGTTATATAGCTACATATGATACGACTTGGGGTTTTCAGTAGTGTATTAAATATAAGCACGAAACAAATAATAAGATGAGAATAAATCAGTCATTTATTAATTATAAAAACAATTACAGAAATTGTCTTTCGAACGCTAATTCCAACAGATCGAAACTACCAGAGGAAGAAGGCTTCCATTTAAGCAAGTCAGCAGAGTTGCAAAAACTCAAGGATGTGGAGAGAATCTGATTGGCATCAACGGGCCAAAAAGAGTTTTAAATTTGGTCTCATCCAATGAAGAGCCGGAAATAAGGTCCCTAACCCAAAACAACAGAAACATCCAATGACACTAGCATTTTATGAAGTGACGCCTAATGACACCAACATTTTATCAAGCCCTTTTAAACTCAACACAAATTCAGGATTCTTTAGAAAAAAGAAAGACAGAAAATACATTGAACAAAGTGATTGCAAGGTAGAAGTCTTTTGGGTTATCTCTGAGGCAAAATATCAAACATGTCATAAGCCAATCGAAGGATTCTATGTTTTGGTAACTATAGATTCAGAAATTGTAATCCAATTACACCAACATTTTATGCAGCGACATCCAATTACATCTTATGCGTTGTAGAGAACGATACAATCAGTAATCAAACAACGCAAATATTGTAATCAAACAATCACCAAGCACTAGCAGCAAAGCATAGTCCAGTATGTGGTATGAAATTTACTTTTCCTAAGGTTCAAAAGAAACAATTCAAAACCTAACAAGATCTAGGCAGGGAAATCTAAAAAACAATAGGCTATTCTCCCCATAAAAAACAAAGTACAAAATTTGGAATTTGAAATATTCACAGAAGATAGTAGAAAGTTAAAAAAAAATAAACGGTTAAACCGTAACCGTAAGATGAGAGGCTCCTCGTCCCCGATCCCACAGGAATGCGATGAGAGACAAGATAGTAGAAAATATATACAGGCATACAAGTACAATAGTATAGCTTTTATAGTGACTAGCTAACCTTTGATAAAAATATTAGGTCCTCATCTTGTAATTCTTATCCAAAAATTCCACTCATCAATTACAAAACTGAACCACGTTGCACACACTTGCATGTTGCAGGTATTTTCCATATAGTATTTATATATATGCTATCAACAAATAACGAGTAAATATTATCTATATCCAAAGTATTCAAAACGAGGGTGTTACAATATATCACATAGCTGCATGGCTGTCACATTGCTAAAAAAATGAAAAAATGAAAAGGAAAAAAAAAAAAAAAAAAAAGACAGGGAGGAAATATATCCCTAAAGGTCCACATCCTCGATCCAGTGCGACCAAAAAAGAAGGAATCCTCCGATGAGCATAATGCCGATGATGATCGTAAGATAGTAATAATTCCTTTGAGTTGTCTCCTGACTTGTCTGTTTTTCACTTGCATCCAACGAACTAGACGGTGGATCCGGAGCCAATGGTTTAAGTTGATCACCAACATACTCGGCCTGTTTTTCACTTGCATCCAACGAACTAGACGGCGGATCCGGAGCCGAAGGTTTAAGTTGATCACCAACATACTCAGCCTGTTCTTCACTTGCATCCAACGAACTAGACGGTGGATCCGGAGCCAACGGTTTAAGTTGATCACCAACAGACTCAGCCTGTTCTTCACTTGCATCCAACGAACTAGACAGTGGATCCGGAGCCAACGGTTTAAGTTGATCACCAACATACTCAGCCTGTTCTTCACTTGCATCCAACGAACTAGACGGTGGATCCGGAGCCAACGGTTTAAGATGATCAGCAACATACTCAGCCTGGTTTTCACTTGCATCCAACGAACTAGACGGTGGATCCGGAGCCAACGGTTTAAGATGATCAGCAACATACTCAGCCTGGTTTTCACTTGCATCCAACGAACTAGACGGTGGATCCGGACCCAACGGTTTAAATTGATCACCAACATACTCAACCTGCTTTTCACTTGCATCCAACGAACTAGACAGTGGATCCGGAGCCAACGGTTTAAGATGATCACCAACATATTCTTCTTGCTCTACTGCATACGGGTCCCTGTAGTCATATTCAAGCAAAACACACGTTACACACACATTGAATCAGACATATATACAGAAAAAGCATAAGACATCAGAAGACCTGAGAGGCCGTTTAACTACTGCGATGACATACCCCTAGCTAGCTATAGCGTTTTATTTTTATTTTTATAACAAGTTGGTCCTTACTTAAATGTTATTTTTTTTACCAGATAAACAGCTGTTAAAAAAAATTATCCAAAAAATTACCATACCATAATGAATAATATGCTGGTTTTTCCTGCACTTCATTGAGACGTCCATGTTGGCTGGTTCCATTTGGCTAGAAAAAAAAAATCACAATAAAACTTGTTATTTTTATTTACACAGAATATTAAACCGTAGTTACCACAAATTTAAAGAATAGTAAAACTACTTTACTTACGATGATAGGGTGTTGCCAAGCTTCATTTATAATTCTAAAAGCATCTTCTCTTGAAGCAAACGAGAAGATGTACTGTAAAAATTAAACAAAGGGAAAAAAGAAACTACTGTTAGACAATATTGGTATATATATATATATATAGAGATAGATATTCATGTAAATACCTCCTGTCCAGCGGCTATAATCTTGATAGCTGCAGGATGTTTGCAGATCACACCTGGTAACTTGACAACGGCCGAAATCTCATGAAAATTGATGATTCTCTGCAGGCAGGTAGGGAGAACAAATTAGACATAATGAGTTATGCTCGTTTTTGTGACACTCGCTTTTGTTAAAGTATTATTATGGATATCAAATGTGTGCCACAAAACTAAGCTACGTACTATAGATACCAGATGAGACACAGCTAGCGCGAAAGAAGCTCAGACAAGGACTCATCGATCACTATAGCATTGTGCATGCCACAAAACTAAACTAAGCTACTGATCAATGAGTGAGACCTATACAGCTATACTGATCGATCATATTTCAATTTTTCTGATTCTGCTGTTTTTGAGTTGTAGTTTCTTGTTGCACCTACCCATGCCCCAGAGATTACATAAACAACACTAATAAAAAGCAAGCAAGCAAACAAACAAACAAAGAGAATCAATCATATCCTATCCAGAGCCAAACCTGAGTCACACATCCAGAGATGTCATTGCCATGAAAGCTAATGTAACGAGGATAGATGTACATATGACCCTGCATAAGTCAAAAGTAGGTAATTAAAGACCTTTCTTAACATGATGATCTGTTATATTATATATTCTTGTACCTTTTGTAACCATAAGTTAATAAATTTCATACTATAAGTAACAAATTATTATTATTATTTTGAAGGGCAAACTATCATCTTTTAAAATACATAAATTGAGAAATAGACTAATCTTTGAATATTGTGTGATATAAACTATATGTTGATAATTTGGGAAAATGAGCAATTGACTTAGTAACCACTTTAATGAGTTTGTTTCAGCATAGATTTTGCCTTCTCAAAAGTGTACAAACACACACACACACACACATATATATATATATATATATATATATATTACGTCCATTGCATTTACACCTGTGCTGATGTGGAAACTTTGTATTGTCACCGTCAGCATAAACACCAGACTGAATATGTACATAATTAAAAAAACATTTCATATTTTCAACTAATTCTCTTAAGTAATACAATATCTACAATAGTCCAAATTGTCCTAAACTAAAGTCGATTAATTAATTGCAAAATCCCTCAGAATGAAAAGAAAACAAATATTACCTGAAGAGTAAAATAATTAACGTGTAGTGCACAGTCGTCGAAATCTTTTACGAGGGCCTAAAATAAAATTGTATAAGGGGTAAGAACATGGATAACATAAAAACTAGAATGAAAATCACATTTCTTTATCTTGTATCGATCAAAAAAAAAAAAAAAAAAAAAAAAAAAAAAAAATCTTATAACACAAAACTAAAAGGTACAAAAAAAAAAAAAAAAAAAAGGGCATAAATTAAATTTCCCCAATTCTAATGTGATACTTCCATTTCTTGCCGCTGATTCAAAGTTCTTTTTTCTTGATGATTCAAGATTGAAATTACTAAGGGATAATATCATATAAAAAATGGATAGAATATAACTTTCAGAACCAATTAAGAAAGAAAAGAGAAAAAAAGAGCAGACCTGAACGTTGTCCGGCTGACGTTGGGAGTTGGTGGACAAAGACGGAGAACTTGAACTTGCGTTCAAGAGAGAATGGTGGGGTTTCATGATTAATTCTGATCGACGACCAGCCTCTTCCGCCGCCGCTGCAATTTCCCTTTCCTCCGCCGTGGCGGAATCCACGGCTGCCCTTCTTTGGTCCGGCGCTGCATTCCTCCATGCTTCCTCCGGAGCCGCCATTATACAATCGGAATGCGGAGAGGAGAGGAAAAATAATTAGACGACAGGTAGTTGACATGAAGATCGAGGCGGGGGGTTTTTATAGGCAGGATTTTAAATAAATTGTAACCGACGGCTTAACTAATTAACTGACACTCCCCGATTCACTGGAGGTGTACACTCAGCACATGTAATACTCTCTGGATCTCTGGAGGTGTACACTCAGCACCTATATATATATATAATAGAGCCTCAAAATAGCAAAGCTGAAAGGTCATAGTTAGAAATAATATGAAAGGTGAACTTACAAGCTAGGCAAATACAAGATCAAAAAAATGGCAAGCACCTTGCCAACACGAGTTGGTTCAGCCGGTAAAAACGAGTCACCTATTCGATAAAATTGTGGGTTCGATTCATACTATCAGTAGTGACACTGTGTTGATGGATAATCTAGTAATTAAGTACCTTTTGTAAACGCTCAAAGAGTCTGAAGACTTGTTTTGACCCGAGATGATAGACTGGAGTCGAAATCATTATCGAGCACTAAAAATAGGTTCCATGTCTATTCTTGGTTGACTTCTACGTCTGTATTTCAAAAGTAACCCTTCAGATGAAAGCAGAATTATGTCATCATGAGGACCAAAAGAAGAATGATGAGCAATGGAAATCGATGAGCCTGGTTGTAAAATCCCACATCGGGAAATTAGCAGAAAGCTCACCTCTATATAAGTGTGAGACATAAAATATCTTGTCAACTCGGGTTAGCTCTTTTAGACCAAACGAGGACGACGGTCTAAGCAGTTGACCGGACAATTTATAGCTCATGTAGCGTTACCAGGCGCCACTTCTGGGGGTGTTACAGTTGGTATCAGAGCGAAGCGTCTTCTAGGCTTCCTTTCCTCTAAGATAAGATTTCCTTGGATCTTGTTGAACCTTTCTGATCTCTCTTCACCTTGGTGGTAAATCCTCGTAAGACTAAGAATCCTTAAACCGTGGTTAGGTTGCACTAGGACCAAGTGAAGAGTCTCCTTAAGCAAAGGTTACGTTGAGTTCTAAACACACATCTCTTACGCGTTTCCCTCGAGTTTGTTCCTCTAAGATCCTTAGTAGAACCCCTCTCTTCTTTTGGAACTTTCAAACTTCCCTCACATGTTCTTTCTCTTGGTGGATTTAACTTTTTTTATTTGCTACGTTTGGTCCTAATCACTTATTTTTGTAACTTGGTGTTAAGCAAAACGAGTAAACGATTTTGTTCAACTTTCTCTATGCCTTGTAATATCATTTCTGAAATACCAAAAATTCTGTAAATTTTCAGCTACTTAGAAAGTTGTCTTATCTACAACTTCTCTCTTTACATCAACTCACTTTTCAAATTGGATTGTTCATAAATTTCATGACAAGGATGAGCACTCTATTCAGAAAATTCTGCAGCGGTACTCTTATTTATCAATCTGTTTTGAATGAGCTAAACACCCTCAAATGACTTGAATTTTTGATATGTTGTAGAAAACTTTCTGCTCTGCAATTTCTGTTTTGAAGTCAAGTGCAAATTCTTTCTGGTTTGAGTACAATCTGCAACACAACATAGATTTTAAATTTACGAAATTTTTGACAGATTACGTTACGATCGATGAAAATAATTATTTTCACCAACCTATGATTTTCCAAAAATGTTGGTTTTGGGTAGCATATGTAAAACTTGTATACCTACAACTTTTCTTTTTACATCATGTTCAAAATCAGTTCGGTTTGTATTGTACAAATCAATTATTTCATGGCTTGTGTATGCACCGAATTTTTCAAAACCTTTTAAGTCCTTTGATCAAGAAAGAATAGATGCCTTTCTTTCACCCTAGAAGTTTGGTAGGTAGAGATTAGGTGTTGTTGTTCTAGGGCTCGGTAAGAAGCGAGTGGTTTAGGTCAGACAGTTGTGAGTCAGTTGGAACGAGTTGATCGGTTTCAGCATCAGGTACCTCACCTCAGTTTTAGTAAGAACAACCTCAAGGATCTCATGGTTGTTACAACACCTTTGGATAGAGTAATCAAGGTTGCTAGGGTGTTACTACAAGTTGTTGGCTATGTTGGAATCTACCGTGGCAAGAGTAAAGTTACAGTTTTGGATTCTACGGACTTGGTGTGTTTCTTGGTATAGGTTGCAACCCAAGGATTTTTCTACTTGGACGGTTGAACTAGGAAAGTGTCCTTCCTAAGAAGGGAAGACGAGTACAAGATTGGTTGGTGCAGTTTCAGTGGTTCAAGTTATGGTTGGACAGTTTTGGGTTGAGTGTGCAAGGTTTGAATAGTCTGGGAATCAGTAGCGTGTTGGTTCAGGGGTTAGCAAGATTGGAATAGGTTAGTGGTTGACTGTGTGAAAACAAGTGAAGCTTTGGTTTGGTTTGTGTTGAAGGAAGAGTGCTAAGGAAGGTCAACGGTTTGAGCACGCTCGAGTTTCGAGGACGAAACTCCTTTTAAGGGGAAATGAATGTAATATCCCGACTTTTCGAAAAAGGGCAGACGTGTCTTTTTGCGAAAAATGGAATATTATAATTTATGGATTTAAAGTATTTCAAGTGTATTTATATATTTTTGGCCGATATATATAAATAATTTGGAGATAAATCCGATTTTAAGTAAAAAATGGCAATTAAGGAAAATAAGGGATTAGGTTAATTATTGGGATTTTCCTATTTTAAGGAGAAATTAACCCCAGTAGTTTCCCTAACCTTTTAAATCGGAAATTTCCTCCTTAGAAGCCTCCTCTTGCGTGTGAGAGTTGGAAGAAAAACGTGGCTGAGAGCGTAAGAAGAGCCAACGAGAGTTTCTGCGATATCTCATGGAGTTTTCAACCGTTTTTAGATCCGCAAGAAGCGTTGGAATCGTCGTGAAAGGAGCGTCGTTTCAACACTCATAGATCAGATCTTTGTTAAGGTTATCTGCAAGAAAAGATCAAGGTTTTGCTGCAGTTTTCTGAGTTTGAAGTTGGTTTATCTTGCTAAAAAGGTAAGAGACTCTTCCTGCAAATTAATTATGGCTTAGAGGTGTTAGATCATGTTTGATTATTTTTATAAGAGGGTTTTCATATCGAATTGTAGATGTTTCATGATGTTACGGTGAAGTAAAAAGGGGTGTTCTTAAACGGATAAATAGGTGTTCAATCGTATTTTAATTATGTTATTATTGGTTTATTTATTTATCTTCTTTTCGTTCGATATAGTTTCTTTGTGTGCATATATGTTTTCTTTTGGTTAGTAGATGGCGAAGATCTTTTCAGGAAAAAAAAGAACAGCAATCGAGGGTTATAAAAATAAAAAAATAATAAAAAAAGGGGGAAGGTTACTTTAACATATATTCATGCATATACTTATGCAGATGCTTTCGAAAGGTTATTAACAAAAGGGAACGGTTTTGTTTGAACAATATGTAAACAAGATAAACTTGAAGAATAAGAAAAATTATGAGTTTCTTCAAAGCAAATAAACTATTAATGCTGCACGCTGTCAGGGAAGAAAAATAAATATTTAATAAATATTTAATATATAGTTGTTTAGTGTTATTATGTTGTGTTATTCTCTCTTTCGATAAAATATAAATATGATTGGTAGACGATGGATTTAGCGACTAGTGTTATTTTGATACTTAGCATGAATTGTAGTTTTGTTAATGATCTTAAATAAGATTAAATAAACATGAACAAGCCCCGATTGAATTTCTGATGCGTTTGGTTCCGGCACCGGACGTACTCTTAAAGGGAGTTGAAGTTTGGGACCGTCGGAAGAGCATGAAAGGGCTTGTGCTTTGATGAACTAGAGTTCGTCAATGTCTGTGTAATTGCTAGGCCTTGTCCGTGTCTAGAGGTCTAGGAAAGAGAGTTGAGTTTGCGAGGGAGCTTACTTGAAAACACTTAGGTGGCTGGTTAATAACCAGTAATAATTACATACTTACATAGTAATAAGATTAAACATCATGTCATCCTTGGTAAGGCACAAGACTATATCGCAATGTGTAGGCCTTTGGATAGAACGAGTAAACTTGCTGGACTTTCTAGAGGCACCAGGAGTAGAGGGTACTCGTTGTGGATAACTCTGCTGGCCCAAGGGCACCAGGAGTAGAGGGACTTCATAGGTGAATAACTTTGCTGGCCATTAGAGGGCACCAGGAGCAGAGGGACTTTACAATTGAATAACTCCGTAGGTTAATAAGACCCCAAGTACGGAGGGACTTCGCCGAACGCGTATACTATCGGAACTAGCCCGTGGCTATTGGTGTTTCATCATGACTACCCAAACCATCCTTGAATAATCATCAATAAAAGAAACAAAATACATGTGACCACCCAATGACTCCACCCTTGAAGGTCCCCAACAATCAGAATGGACATAATCAAGTGTCCCTTTTGTGATGTGGATTACTTTTGGGAACTTGCTCCTATGTAGCTTCCCAAACACACAATGTTCACAAAATTCCAGCTCATTGACCTTATGTTCCCTAAGTAGATCAGACTTAAACAGAATTTGCATCCCTCTTGCACCCATATGACCTAATCTCATATGCCACAACTTAGTCAATTGTGACTGGTGAACCTCTCGATGATGCAACATCGGCGAACTCCGATACGAGACCACTTGTAGTATGTACAAAGTCCCCTGCCTGATACCCTTCAGAATCACACTTGAACCCTTATAGACATTCACCACTCCACCTTCTCCCCTGACCTTGAACCCTTTGTTGTCCAGTAGACTAAGTGATATCAAATTTTTGGTCATTTGTGGAACATGCCTAACATCATTCAATGTGCAGGATTTACCATCATGTGTCCTAAGTTGGATTGATCCAATCCCAACTATTTTGCAAACTTTGTTGTTGGCCATATCAATATGACCTCCATCAACCTGCTGATAAGTTGAAAACCACTCCCTGTTTGGACACACATGATAAGATGCCCCAGTGTCCAGAATCCACACATCTCTGTGCCCTACTGACTCTAAAACTGCTAAGGCCAGATCTTCTTCAGAGTTGGTGTCTTGTTCTGCCAAATCAATTGTACCCTGCTGAGTACCCTGCTGCTTCTTCCTCTTTGGACATTCATTTTTCCAATGTCCCTGCTCCTTGCAGTAATTACATATATTCTTAGCTTTAGGACCTTTGGAATTCTTTTTGAATATCTTCTTTCCAGATTTTCCTGGACCCCTGCTTACTCCACTGGCCACCAACCCAGCAGACTGACTATCTGTTCCAGATCCAGATGCCTTATGGCGTAACTCTCGAGCATGGAGTGATGATCTTACATCCTCCAATGATACTGAGTCAGTCCCAACAATAAAGGACTGCACAAAGTTCGCATATGATGCTGGCAATGACACAAGTAGGATCAATGCAGCATCATCATCTTCAATCTTCACATCAATATTCCTTAAATCAAGCAATATTGTGTTTAGCTGGCCTAGATGATCCCTCAGCTGAGTACCCTCATGCATCCTTAAACTAAATAGACGTTGTTTCAACAACAACTTGTTGGTTAGAGACTTAGTCATATACAGACTCTCAAGTTTGGACCAAAACTTCTCGGCGTGTCCTCCTCAGCAACCTCTGTGATAATATCACCTGACAAGCACAACATAATTGTTGAATGTGCTTTCTCCTCCAAACTGGCTCTCTCAGCAGCACTTTCTTCTGTTGATTTAGACAAGGGACCCCATAATCCCTGCTGCTTCGACAAAGCACGCATCTTGATCTGCCACAGACTAAACATGTTCCTTCTTGTAAACTTGCAATCTTAACATTTAAAGCAAACATCTTTCTCACCAGAAAAGCTTGTGTAGATCCCAAATCCTAGCGTCAATTATGACCTTGGTGCCAATCTACCTTGCTTAGAGCAGATAAACAGATTTCTTGATGAACCTGGACGCTCTGATACCAGTTTGTTATTACGGATCGATCAAGAAGTGATGGTGATTGTGAGTAAAGATAAAAGATAAACAAGCAAACAAACACAGAAACAAGAAGAACATACATTTAACGTGGTTTCCGGCAATGTGCCGACTACTCCACGGACAAACGAGGATATTTTATTATCAACAGAAAGTTACATCAAGTTACACTTAATACAGATGGTATTTATAGCCTTCGGAATCCAACCCTAACCGACTAAATAGCCAACCCAGTAAATGACTGAAATACCCCAGAAATAACTTAGATAAAACCCGAACAAACATGCAGCAGACGTGTTCCCCAAGTCTGCTGAGGCTCAGCAGACTTGTCTTCAGTAGGCTTGCCATCAGCAAGGCGATCGGCCCCTATTTGAACTTGCCCCCAGCTGAACACCAGACTTCAGCAGATGCTTTATACATTGCTGACCAAAACATGTTTCCAAAACCAGACTCAGTAGCATAGTTTAAGTCACCATTACAAGTGGAAGTGAAAATTAAAGTGAATTTGAAAGTGAATTACGTTGATTTTCAGCACAAAACCAATGTAATTCACTTTCATTTTCACTTTCACTGATGAAATGTGCTTTTTGACAAAAATCTTTTCTTATAGTACTAAAATCATGACATCTTTCTAAATGTGTCCTAATTGACAATTAACTAATTTTGTTTTATTGGACTGGGCCGGAGATGAACAGTAAAAAAAAAGAACCAATCAGTAAAAACAAATGTCAGCCTCTCCTTTAGTGTATCTCTCTGACAAATTTTGGTCAATCTCTTTCATATATAGAGTACAATATTTATAGCCACTAGCAGGGCTTCCACAACTATACAATATTGTACTCTATGATTGATTGAGATATACGAAAGAGATTGACCAAAATTTAACATGGTATCGGAGTCAGAGGTCACGAGATCGAACCCTGGTTGAAACATTATTTTAAAAAAAATGTGCAAGTGTTGAGACAGATTGCTCACACTTGAGGGAAGTGTTGGGACAGATTGCCCACACTTTTGAATTAAAATTGTGCAAGTGTTGGACAGATTGTCAACACTTGAGGGCGGTGTTGAGAATGATTGCCCATAGTCATAATGTATAATAAATAAAGTACCGCCTTTACTAGCACAAATTGGTTTTAGTACAACGATAAGCGTTTAATCTTAACACTCTCCTTCTAAGATTAAGAAGATAGATAGATATTTGTCACTCTCGATTAATAACTTACTCAGCTCGCATGCTTGATAATTGTTTTAGAATTCGTTTAATTTTTATAAAATATGGCAGAATGAGATCGACTCGTCGAATATTCGGATCGAGCTCGATCAAGCCATAAACATGCTAGATTTAACTTGACTTGTTCAGTCATTGATATAGCCGACTCAGCTCGCAAGCTCAATTATTTTTAAATATTCATTTAATTTTCATAAAATATGACAAGATCAAACTCGACTCGTCTAATACTCGACTCAACAAGTAATTGCTGATTTATATTAATTATTATTACAATAAAATTACAATATAGAGAAATATTAAATTATCTTATCTTTAATTAAGAGAATAGTATAGATCATATCCTAAATCCTAATATATACAACACCTTCGTCAACAAGACATTGACCCAGCGGTAAGTGCTTTGTGGTTATTAACCCGAATGTTTCAGGTTAAAGTTCCGGTGAGAATAAAAAGTATGCGTGCATGTGCATTTTCATATCCGTAAAAAAAAAAAAAATACAACCCCTTTAAATTCTCTATGCATGGTCTTCGTTAATTAGCAAAGTAATGGTTCAGTTTTTCACCTACTATGAGTCGAGTCAATTTGATTTTGAAAACTAGTCTAGCTAGTAATCCAAACCTGAACTATATATAATGTCCAAAAAAAAAAAAAAAAAACCTGAACTATTATGTCTAAAACTTGCACGTCGAACCCCTCGACTACATTAGATCCGCCTCTGTGTGTTGGCCTGCAAATGTTAAATAATTGTTTCTTGTTATTATGCTTATATGATTGTATTTGTATCTATGAGGTGGTCCAAATGGCTTTCTAGAAAGTAGTCTCATTGTTTTTTTTTTGAATAAATTAAAATCAGTCCAAATCATTCAGTGTTGACCAATTATTGACTACTAAGTATATTTAAGAAGGTAGTATATGCATGTCTAAATACTGCTTGAACCTTTTTATTTTACCTAAGTTAATTAAAAAAAAAAAATAAGTAGAAAATTTCTATATATGAATATCATGAGTTCGATTATTCTCTAAAACGCTATATATTAAACGGCTCTGCGTCAGATTTTCATCCTCTAGAATGAATCACACTCTGCATATTTTCACCATATATATATATATATATATATATATATATATATATATATATATATACCTTTATACTAATATATATATATATATATTCCAAAACCCGAACAATTAGTGAATTTTTTGGTACGTGTGAAACTAAAATAGTGCAAATTTTTAAGTGACCGGCGAAGAGAGAGTATAGTAAAGTATACAAAAATCTGTATTAATTTTACGAATAAAATTGGAGTCTCATATTGGGCGGCAAATGCATTACTTTGCTTTATTAATTTCTTGCAAAACCATTATAAATTGACACCAAAACTTTGACATTTTATTACAAAGTCATATATTCTCACTTCATCTTCATTTAAAACTCTATTGATTCTTCATATAAAAATATTCATACTATATCTTTTCATTTATTTTTTTTACACGACAGAGGTCCGAAGACCTAAAAGACAATCTACACACCTTCGTCATGGATCAATTGTCTCATATAGTATTTCTACCATCCCCGGGAATGGGCCATTTCATACCATGTCTCGAGCATGCCAAGAAATTCGTCATTCACCACAATTTCGCCGCTACGATTCTCGTCTTCCCGGATCTAGGCCCGAAATGGAGTGCGGTCCAGTCACCGTATATAGAATCCGGTCAGCTCCCGAGTAACTTAAACTATCTTCATCTTCCCCGACCCGATTTCTCATATCTCCCTCCTGATATGAAAAATGATATCCTCGGAATTTACGCCGTTGGTCGATCTCTACCAACAATCCGTGAAATCCTTATGGAATTATTATCACAAAAGTTAAAAATCGTAGCCCTTGTTGTCGATCTTCTTGGTACTCCAGCGATCGATACAGCTAGAGAATTCAGGATTTCTCCGTATCTGTTTTTCACAACGACCGCAATGTGTTTGTCTTTATTCCTCTACGTACCAAAGCTTGACCAATGTGTGTCTTGTGAGTATAGGGAACTTAATGACCCCATTCGGTTACCGGGTTGTATTCCGCTTCCGGGTAAAGTTGTTCCGGAGCCGATGCCGAACCGTCAAGGTAACAGATACAAAGCCTTTGTTCAAGCTGTGAAGAAATACCAAATGGTTGATGGGATAATTGTGAATACATTCCAAGAATTGGAGCCTGGGGCTTTGAAAGGCCTGCAGGTAATAAAACCCCAAGTTTATTTTGCATGTGGATGTTAATTTGTATATATATGGTATTTACTTTTATTTTAATATTACTGTATACTAAATTTGTACACACCTTTAATTACAGTGATGGATAGTTAATATCATATAATAACATATATTGTCTCCATTTATGTGCTGTAGGAGGAAGATAAAGACTTTCATGACAATAATCCTTGATCTATACAATTGGTCCTTTGATACAAAGCAACTCAACTAATCATGATGCTAAAGAGTCGGTTCTTACAAATTGGTTAGATAAACAACCACCGATGTCTGTATTGTACATATGCTTTGGAAGCCATTGGACGCTCTCAGAAGCCCAGATGAACGAATTAGCACTCGGTTTAGAGATAAGTGAGATCCGGTTTCTCTGGATTGTAAGGCTTCCAAAAGATGACAACGGCGGTAGAGGAGATGACCCTTTAGAGTTTCTTCCTGAAGGGTTCATAGATAGAACAAAAGAACGAGGGCTAATGGTGCCCTACTGGGCATCACAACAGACAATACTTGAGCATGAAGCAATAGGAGGGTTTGTTACACACTGCGGATGGAATTCTGCGTTGGAGAGTATAGTTAATGGGGTGCCGATGATTGCTTGGCCTCAGGGTGCCGAGCAAAAGATGAATTCGTTGATTTTGACAGAAGACGTGAAAATTGCAGTTAAGGTGAAAGCTAGAGAGGATGATGAGTTGGTGATGAGAGATGAGCTCGCAGATATAGTGAAGAGTTTGATGGGAGGAGAAGAAGGAAAAGAGGTAAGGGAAAGGGTGAGAGAATTAAAGCATACCGCAAAAAATGTCCTCCTTGAAGGGGGTTCCTCTTGGAAATCGTTTGCAGATCTGACTTCCAAGTGGAAGGCAATGTAATCAACCTTTTAAGTTTTCCTTTGTTTTGAAGAATTGAAGTGGAAGGCAATGTAATCAACCTTTTAAGTTTTCCTTTGTTTTAAACGTGTAAAATCGAAAAGAGTTATTATGCAACAACGATTGATGGGTGCTAGCAGGTGGAGGGGTGAGATGTGCCAAATTCACCTCTACACACTCCTGCTCTATGAGAGAGGGCCTATCTATTTGATATCACCCATAAAATCACTTATGTATAATAATTTTTCTCATACTATTTTATGATACCTAAAATCAAAAGCTCTCGTGATAAAAATTCCAAGTCCACGGCCCCACATAGCTAGGAGATTATATACTTAAAATCAAATATTATTAAGAAAATAAAAAATATTAACAAATAAAGTTTTTTTTTTTTTTTTTTTTTTGAAAGAAACAAATAAAGCTTAAAATGTTAAATATTTACCCTCAAAAAATTTTTTTTTTGTTAAATACAACTAACAAAGATCAATACTATTCATTTAAGTGTAATGTACACTTTTACGGTTTTCTTCACTTTGGGCCCAACTGAAAATCACCCTAAGCACTTCATAGAATCCACATATATATATTTACAATATCTCCAAAAACACTTGCACATCAACCATGTCCAAAAGAAGATCAAGAAATGCATAATATCTCCAATATATACACTACAAAACCTAAATAAATCTTGTAGTGGTGTTGGTTCCTAACATCCTAACGCACATCAAGACTACTATTTTAGCTCGGGAAGAGTAATTTTGGTTTAGTTGTTGGGTTGGAAACCGTTGTCTTTTGCTTTGTATAGTACACATTGTATGCTGTTTTTCATACTATAAATCAGGATCCCTTTTCTTAAAGGAAAAAAAGTTATGTAACGTTATGTTTCAAAATTGTGTTTTTCATATAGACGGGCCAAAACATAATATTTTACTTGATCAAAGGTCAATATGTTAAAAAACAATTTGATCAAGTGTCAGTTTGTTCACACTAAAAAAATGATTACAGGCCAAATTGTTTAATGAAAAAGTAGAGACTAAAATGTACGATCAAGATAATTTAAGGAACTGCAGTGTTTTTTTTTTTTTTTTTTTTTTTTTTTTTTTTTATATGGAGAAAGTGGGGATAAGATCGATGTTGATGGCTTATGAGTTGTCACCATAATACATGTTTTTTATCAGAATATGTTTGTATGGATCGGGCCTGTTTGGTTTCGTTTGGTTTTGAATGATTCAAAAAAAGAGAGAAAGTTAAAATAGGATTAATAAATGAGGTTTTTTATGAATAAAGGACAAAAATCACATTGTTAAAAAATTCTTCAGAAAGTAAATTTCTTTCTATAAAATATACGGTTTCCTTCTATTCCGATTTTTTGATAATTTTGTGAAAAAATAAATAATATATAAATAATAATTATAATGTTGAAATTTATATAGTTGAAGAAATGATTGGTGAGAGAAATTTTAATAAAATATTATATTGAAAAATTAATAGTTAAATAATGTAGTGGGTAAATAAATTGAATTGATTTATATTATTTTATTTGTTGATATTGAATGATTGATGAGAGAATATATAATAAAATAATAAAATTAATAAAATAATGATAAATAAGATAGTGGAGTGAATAAAATATTGTGTTGGATCCAAATGGATCCAACCCTGCCAAAATCCCCTGATTATTAATATCAAAATCAAATAATAATAAAAAAATCTCGTTATTTCATATAATAAACTATATATAATGCACAAATGGATAAGTGAGGACGTAGGAAATGGGGAAATGAGCTTGTAGTATGAGTCAAAACATTATTAACCTTTCAAAAAAAGAAAAACATTATTAAAAGTTAAAAGAAATATTTTAATTTTTTTTAGTCAAAACAATATTATTTCACATATACCTATAAAACATTCATACAACACTTGTACTGTAAAATTTTCCCAGTGCCATAACACGCAATATGATGACGACATACGTACTATAGTATATGTTTTATTAAATTGTGTTTAAACTAAAACAAATACACATAATAGGCCAATTACTGTGACTTCATCCAAATGAAAACCAAATCTGCAAGCGAGTTCCAAGAGGATCCTCCTTCATGAAGGACCGTTTTGGCAGTATGCTTTAATTCTTGCACCGCTTTAATTCTTGCACCATTTTTCGCACCTCTTTTGCTTCTTCTCCTTCCATCAAATCATTTATTGTATCTGCAATTTCACATCTCACCACCACCCCGTCCACTTCTCCAGCTTTCACCTTAATTGCAACTTTTACATCCTCAATCAAAATCAATGTATTCATCTTCTGCTCTGCACCCTGAGGTCAAGCAATCATTGGCACCCCATTCACTATACTCTCCGGTGCAAAATTCCATCCGCAGTGTGTTATGAACCCTCCTATTCCTTCATGCTTGAGTATCTTTTGTTGTGAAGCCCAGTAGGGCACCATTAGTCCTTGTTCTTTTGTTCTTTCTATGAACCCTTTAGGAAGAAACTTTAAAGGGTCATCATCATCTTTCATGCTGCAATTCCCATCTTTTGGAAGCCTTACAACCCATGAAATCGGGTCCTGTTTAACTCTAAACCGAGTGCTAGTTCGTTTATTCGGGCTTGAGAGAGTGTCCAATGACTTACAAAGCATATATACAAAACAGACGCCGATGGCTGATTATCTAGCCAATTTGAAAGAACTAATTCTTTAGCATCATGGTCATTTAAGTTGCTTTGTATTAAAGGACCAACAGTATAAATCAGAGGGTTATTGTCAAAGAATTCCTTATCTTCCTCCTACACCAGGTCAAACATTCAGTGTTATGTATATTGATTAAGTATTCATCTATTTAGTCCAGTTTAATCTAGAAAAATTCTTAATCTAGTCCACCTGACCAACTCGATATAGTCCATTAGTCCATTCTAAATTAATTAAAATTCTGGCTCCTCCTTTGCTACGATTATATTTGTGTGAATTATTTCTTTTTACAACAATTTTCTTAATGAGAATTAAACAAATATTTTTATCTTTATTTCTTTGTATATATCCTTGAATAATTACCTGCAGGCCTTTTAAAGCTAGCTCCAGGCTCCAATTCTTGAAAGTTATTCACAATAATCCCATCAACCATTTGGTATTTCTTCACACTTTGAAGAAAGGCTTTGTATTTGAAACTTTGACGGTTAAGCAGAGGCTCCGGAACATCTTTACCCGGAAGTGGAATACAACCCGGTATCCGAATCGGTTCGAGTAATTCCCTATACTCGCAAGAAACCTGTTGATCAAGTTTTGGGAGATACAAAAGAGAAGACAAGGCCATTGCGCGCATTTGTAGTAAAGAAAAGAAGATAAGGAAAAATCTTGAATTCTTTCGCCATATCGAATGCATCAGTCCCAAGAAAATCAGCAACAAGGGCAACGAGTTTCAACTTATCTCTCAAATCCGCAATAACATTACGGATGGATTCGAGAGATCGACTAACGGCGAATACGGCACGTATGTTTTATATGCACCATAACGGCGGGTAGATCATTGAAACCGGATTTGGGAAGAAGAATATAGTATAAGCCAATTGGGAGGTGGCTTGGTTCTAAGTATGATTTACCCACCCTAGCTCCCCCGAAGAGTCCTATTTTTCCTCCACGGCGATAAGGCGTCGGGCAGAGATCCGAGAAGATGAGAATAGTTGCTGAAGAAATTGAAGTAATTCGATTATGTTCTTCATGAAGAACACAAGAACAGTTTGAAAACAATATAGGCGGGAAAATGGAAAACTGAAATTAAACTTGTGATTTTATTAATTCTCAAAAGTTGAAGTTACAGATATGTTTCTACTAGTATATATAGATGTAAATCCTAGTCTAAGTGCACAGAAAGCGGTTACAACTGATTCAATCAGCTACAACAACTTTCAACCGTTTTCGTTTGAAAGTGTTTGATAAAATGCCTAAAAGAACTTCATTTTCATTTGTTGTTGCTTGCTGTTGCTGTGTGCTGAACTTCATTCATTTCACAACCCCCCCCCTCAAGACAGACTAGGAGGAGAAAAAATGTTAGAAATAGATAACCTACTCAATATGTACTTGAAGATATGTCCATCTAATGGTTTGGTTAGAATATCTGCAAGTTGATTAGCTGTAGAAACATATAGGAGCTTGACTAGTCCGGATTGAACCTTTTCTCTTACCACATGACAATCAATTTCTATGTGCTTTGTCCTCTCATGAAAAACTGGGTTGTGAGCTATGTGCATAGCACTCTCATTATCACAAAACATGGGAATTGGTGTAGGTACTGAAATCTGTAAGTCTTGAAGGATATATAGTAGCCACTGTAACTCACATACTCCTAGTGCCATGGCTCTGTATTCAACTTCTGATGAACTTCTACTGACAGTAGGCTGCTTCTTAGACTTCCAAGAAACAAGGGCAGATCCCATAAACATACAATACCCTGTTATTGATCTCCTAGTATCATGACAGCCTCCCCAATCAGAATCAGTAAAAGCTGTTAACTTCAGATCATTTGTACTAGGAAAGAAAAGACCTTGAGCTGGTGCTTCTTTAATGTACCTTAAGAGCCTGTTAGCAGCTTGTAAATGATTTGTAGTAGGAGCAGGTAAAAACTGACTTAACTGGTGTACAGCAAAAGAAATATCTGGTCTTGAGATTGTTAAATACAGTAGCTTTCCATCAAGCTTCTATACATTGTGTTATCTGGTAACAACTCAGAATCACCATTGTGTAGATGTGCCTTACTTTTCATAGGTGTTTTTGCAGGTTTACAGCCTGCAAAGCCATATTCTTGAAGTAGATTCATTGCATACTTTCTTTGGCAGACAGAAATGCCCTTGTTTGATCTTGCTACTTCCGGACCTAGGAAATATTTAAGTTCCCCCAAATCTTTTATTTGAAACGAGATCATGTAAGTAAGATTTTAGTTCGGTGATCGGTTTCATATCATTGCTTGCTAGAACAATATCATCAACATAGACTAAAGCTGCAATGAATGAATTATCAGTTTGTTTGGTGAATAAACTGTAATCATGTCTGGATTGCTTGTATCCCAGATTTTTCAAAGCTTCTGTGAGTTTGCAATTCCATTGCCTACTTGCTTGTTTGAGTCCATAAAGGGACTTCGTGAGTTTGCAAACTTTCCCTTTTGGAGCTTCAAAACCTTGTGGAAGCCTCATATATACCTCTTCTATTAAATCACCATGCAAAAATGCATTGTTGACATCAAGTTGATGTAAATGATAACCTTTTGCAGCTGCTATAGCAAGTAACACTCTGACTGTGTTCATTTTTGCTACTGGAGAAAAGGTTCCCTCATAATCTATGACATATGTTTGTGTATATCCTTTAGCAACCAACCTTGCCTTGTATCTCTCAATTGAACCATCAGCCTTATATTTGACCTTGTATACCCATTTGCAACCTATTGGCTTTTTTCCTGGAGGTAAATCAACAATCTGCCATGTATTTGTACTGACTAGTGCATCTATCTCCTTTTGCATAGCCTCTTGCCATTCTTTGTGTTGTATGGCTTGATTATATGTTGAGGGTTCTGTTACTTTATCCACTGCCATGACAAATGACTTATAGTTGTCTGAAAGATTATGAAGGCTGGTAGCAGAATTCAAAGGATGAAGAGTTGTATGAGATGACTGATTGCAAATATATTCATGTAAAAATGAAGGAGGCCTCTTGTCTCTACTGGATCTCCTGACATTGGCTTGCTGTTGGTGATGATGAGGAATTTGGAAGGTACGATGAATCTTCCCGAGATTATGAATGATCATCTGCCGAGAGCCCGTCCGGAATCATCTACTGAGCCTTGTCTGGAATCATCTACTGGACTTTCATCAGTATGAACTATTACTGGAGGTACGAAAATTTTGAGAAAAAAGGTAGTCATTAGACATAGATGGCAAGGGAAAAGACCATGTGGTCTGTGGCTGTGTGTTTTGTATACTGATATATGGGAAATGATGTTCATGAAATACAACATTTTCTAGAAACAAACACTTCCTGTGTGGATACATCTATCAGTGTATATCCTTTTTGATGATCAGCATGTCCTAGATTGGCACATGTCCTTGCCCTGGCATCAAATTTAGTTCTGTCAGCACGTAAAGTAGATGAAAAAACCAAGCAACCAAACACCCTTAGAACATCATAATCAGTCTGCTTATTGTGAAGGATAAGAAATGGACTTTTATTTTCAATAATAGGAGAGGGCAACATGTTGATGAGTTTGACAGCATGTAGAACACAATATCCCCACAAATTAATAGGTAAACCAGACTGGAATTTTAGAGCCCTAGCTACATTCATGATATGTTGATGTTTCCTCTCCACAACACCATTTTGTTGTGGAGTGTCAACACAACTTGTTTCATGAATGATGCCTTTGGCATTGTAAAATTCATAATATTTAAACTCTTGGCCATTATCAGATCTAATGGTCTTGATAGATTTGTGAAAATGAATAAAAACATACTGATAAAAAGCAGAAATAACATTCCTTACTTCATCTTTAGATCTTAAGAGGTATATCCAAGTGTATCTACTAAAATCATCAACAATTGTTAAGAAGTATGACTAACCATGGATTGTTTGGTGTTTATAGGGACCCCAAATATCCATGTGTACCAAATCAAATATAGATTCAACAGCTGAACTACTTAATGGAAAAGGTAACTTCTTCTGTTTTGCAAGAGGACACACATAACAAACAGAATCTTTTGGTTTTTGAATCTTATTACATGTATTATGCAGAAATTGAATTCTATTGCTAGACAAATGTCCTAATCTATAATGCCATAACATGTCATCTGCTATTTTGCTGGATAGAGGAGACTGAGAGCAAGTAGTAGACAAAACAGTGGAAGTGTAACAATCTGCATGCAGTACATAGAGCCCTTTTTCTTTCTTAGCTGATCCAATCATCTTCCCATTGGACTTGTCCTGCATTAAACACTTGTCAGAGATGAAAGTGATAGAAACATTTGAATTATTTGTCAATTTAGTAATGGAAATTAGATTATACTTGAACCCTGGTACACATAAAACAGGAAACAGTATGAGATTATCATTCAGTCTTACTTTTCCTATAAAAGTGATAGGAATGTGTGCACCATTAGGCAATGTGACAAATAAGCCTTTAACATGTTGTTTATTAAAACACAAGTTACTATCAAAGACAATATGGTCTGTGGCACCTGAATCCACAATCCAACAGTGAGTAGACAGACCTTGAGTCTCAGCAAGATCTGGTTTGAAGTTTGTAATAAAAGCAGTGACTTGATTCACGATAGGTTGAACTGGATCCATTTTATTCCCTTCCATGAGCTTCATTAACTGTGCCACTTGATCTTGTAGATGGCTTATCTGATTTTGCTGATCTGGATTTGACACAGAATCTTGGATAAAATCCTGACCATCCTCTTGATGAACCATATTCACTCTTGGTTTTGGCTTCCATCCTGGTGGAAAACCATGCTTCTTGTAGCATTTATCAACAGTGTGGCCATTATATCCACAAAAAGAACATTGTACTTTCTTATTGCTACTGTTAATCCTGTTATTTCCTTGATTTGCAGGCTGTCCTTGATATATTTGCTGACCAGCAGGTGGATGATAGCCTGTTCTGCTCTGCCCTTGTACTTGATTAACAAAAGATATAGCATCTGACCCTTGAGGATGACCTAATGCATACTCTACTTGCCTTTCAAACTTGATGGCCATGGCAAAAGCCTGTTTTAAACTGGGAAAAGGAGTCATCAAGTAAGCTCGTGATCTAACAGTGCAAAACTCGTCATTGAGACCTTTCATGAATCTAATAACATGATCAGCTTCTATGAAACTAATCATCTTAGCACTGATATTGCAAGCACAAGGATGTCCACAATCACAATGAGGAACAGGTTTCAAAACTTCTATCTCATCCCACTTTGTTTTCAGCTTTGTAAAATAAGTTGTAACTGACATTGAGCCCTGTTTAATCAAATTCACTTCTTCAACCAAATCTGACACCCTGAAATAGTCTACATTTGAAAATCTGTCTTCCAATTCTAACCACATATCTCTTGCAGACCTAATCCACATGACACTTTGAGCTATATCAGGAATGACAGACTTGATGATCCAAGTAAGGACAAGTGGTGTTGCATTGGCTCCAAATTCTATACATCTCATCATTCATATCAGGTTTCTTGATTGTTCCATCAATGAATCCTAATTTGTTTTTAGTTTCTAACATCATAGTCATAGAACGAGCCCAGGAATGATAATTCCTAGCATCAAGAGGTGGAGAAACCAAGGGAATCGAGGGATTTTCACTAGGATGAATATAATATTGACTAGAGGTACTTACCACAAGTCCAGTACCTTCAAGACTTGCACCATCAGACCTCTGACTTGTTGATTGATTTGCCATAACAGAAAACAGAACAAAATCGTCAAGAAATGAAGCAGAACGCTCTCAAGCTTCTGGAAAACAAGAAGAACTCCAGTGCCTTCTTGAAAAAAACCTCATAAATGATTTACGATTCTCTCAAGAATCGCTTGTAGAACTACACAAACGGAAGTTATGCTCTGATACCATGAAGAAATTGAAGTAATTCGATTATGTTCTTCATGAAGAACACAAGAACAGTTTGAAAACAATATAGGCGGGAAAATGGAAAACTGAAATTAAACTTGTGATTTTATTAATTCTCAAAAGTTGAAGTTACAGATATGTTTCTACTAGTATATATAGATGTAAATCCTAGTCTAAGTGCACAGAAAGCGGTTACAACTGATTCAATCAGCTACAACAACTTCCAACCGTTTTCGGTTGAAAGTGTTTGATAAAATGCCTAAAAGAACTTCATTTGATGTTGTTGCTTGCTGTTGCTGTGTGCTGAACTTCATTCATTTCAGTTGCAGTGAAATACTATATGATCCATTAAGGATATGAACCGAAGCTTGAAGATGGATATCGTATCAAAATATATATGAAAAAAATTAAAGGAGTGTAAATATGAAGATGGAGAATTAGAATGATAATACAGATGTCAATTTATAATGGTTGCATGAAAGTGACACATATGTTGGTTTAAAATAAAAGATACTTTAAATGATCTGAGTCATATCCTCCCTCTTCTATTAAGAGCTAAGAGCAACCCCAATGGATACTGGATGCAGCTCCCGATTTCTTTTTTCGAGTGACTCAAGGCCACAGTAGGCCTCCATAACACCTCCGATATCTGTAATTATCTACCCCTCCCTCATTATATCGGGTGTTGCCAAGAGGTACTTTTTTGCTGAAGAAAATTTCTCTCCCCAGGCTCCAGCCCAATTTGGTCCCTATCCTTCCACCTTCTTTTTTTCCTTTTCTTTTCATTGTTTGATCCAACAATAGCAGCTGGAGTGATTTTATTTTTTTTTTTTTTTTTATTATTTGAATACACAGCAGAAATCCAACTTCATCTTCTCATTCAGGTAAATTTTTTGGATGACTTCTGATTTTTAATTTAATTTTAAGATAAAATTTTAAGATTTTTAGGTATGGATTTGGGTTTAATCGGTACAAGAAATCCAGAAAACAACTGACATTCCGTTTCTTATCATCATTGAAATTCCAATTCATTGGGTTTGTGATATAAGCAATTTATTTGTGATAGGATTTTTTTTTTTTTTGGTTAGTTTGTGAAAGGAAAATATCAAAATAAATAACAGGAAAAGTAATATAAAAAAAAGGTAAAATATATTGATATGGTTATGTTTGTCAGTTGAGATGAAAGAGAAAAGTTGTGTATTGAGGGTTGTATAGAGATTGATTATTGAAGTGAATTTTTTTTAAATGTTAAAAAAATATAACTGAAACGGAAAACGATGTGTCTAAAATGTTTGATCGGGGACAGCCATTGGGGTTGCTCTAAGAGAGGTCTTTCCACAATGAGGCACGTCACGTCACCCACCCTTTCTACAATTTATAGCACAAAACTGTCCTTGACTTTTCTTTATGGACAAAGCTTTTCAGAGAAGTTTTTGTGGCACAACGGTGATCTTCACCATTGATCTGTGCAGGATCTAGATCACCGTGGCACATGGATATGGCAGTAGCATTGCTGTTCATTATATACTTCAAAAATCCGGAACTCAATTTACACACTGTAATGTTTTGTTTTTTACTTTACAAACGTTAAACGTTTTTCCCAGCCGGCCACAAAAGAAATAATACTCCCTGTTTCTTTCCCTCCACAAAATAGTCACAGACCAATTCTCCCCCCATCCCCCCCCCCCCCCCCCACAGTCACCTATCGGTCTACCGTGTCGGGGTCATGTGATTCCATTGGATTTTTAAAAAAAATAAAATAAAATTTTTTAGTACTTAAACGATGTAGTTTTGTTGTTAAAAAGTGTCGTTTTGTCGATAAAAATTGATGTTTTAGACTCCGGTGACCCCACTGGAATTTTTTTTGGGTAAAAGATGTAGTTTTAGACTCCAATGACACCACTGGAATAAATTGATGGATCCGCCACTGCCCTCACCCAGTCATCTACCGCTTCCTTCCTCAAAAAATCAGTATCCATATCTGATACTCAATCCATCTGGACAGACAATCGGTGTTTGTAGGTATTTCTATCTCCATGCAATTAATTAAAATGCAAAGAAAAAAAGCTTTATTCTACTGGCCACGCAAATTTCATAGATGTGTAGGTATCATGATCATCAGGGACAGGGAGTATTATTTCTTTTGTGGCTGAGAAAAACGTTAACGAAGCTAAGAGATACATGACGGCGGGACATCTGACTTGGGAAAACAGGATGATTTACACCAACCGTCATGTAGCCTCATGAAATGTTTATAAATCACTTCCGAAATGTTTAGCAGTCGATCTGTACGTAGCTGTGCAATTAATGTGCACTTTATTATTTTATTTTGTGGTCAAATTTGTGGATTTTATTTTGGATTTCTGAAACTTGAAGACTAATTTCATGTGCGTGCGTTGAGTGCAATGCATATTTTCTTATGCAGATTAATGAAGTGCAAGTACAATTTATTTTCTCTCCAGCCGCTATATACTCACCAATTCATAAAGCGAATAATTAATGTTGGCTTGCACGTCTTATACATATATATCTGCCATTGTTGCTCGCTCTGTGTTCACTTTTATTCTTGCTAGCTATTTCTATGGGTTAAAAAGGCCGTGATGAATAATTAATTTTTCTTATCCTTTGTTGCTTAATCATCAAGCAAAGAGCTATATGTATATGACAGACATGTATCTTGGCTGCTAGCAGACTTGGCCGGATGGCATGTAGGATATTGAACCTTGTTTTCTTGTTGGTTAGGTAAGGTTCTCGATCCATGAATAATGATAAATTCTGAAATTTGAGTTTTGTTTGCCTTTGTTGATAGGTTTTTCAAACTAGAAGACATCCATAAGTACGGACAAAAGATTGGTGTTGTCTTGCTTTCGCATTAATGAATATTGCATATATGTATGATATATATCATGGTTTTGCCAATTTCTACGGTTTTTATTTTGACACATGTTGTTTGCGAATTTGTTTTGGAACTTTATTATACTTCTATCTATTTCTAGCGCTTGCGATTTTGTGAGAAAATGTTTTCTACTGGGCATGCCGTGCATTGCACGGCTTTAGAGCCATTAGTTTTTCAATAAAAAACTAAAAATCTTACAAACGGGAAACAGTAAAAATATTCATCGAGAATTATGTATTTTTATGTAAATCAAATGATGTAAATTTATCATTGTTTTAAAGTGTGTTATGTCTCAACCAGTGACACAACACATATTCATATTTTTTAATTAATAGATTCAGTTATATATTATTTAGATTCATTATTCTAGTTTCAGTTTTTTTCTTTCTATTTTCCCATATATTCACCCTTGTATTCATTTTTATAAGGGTTTATTGTTAAAAAATACATTTTGGATATAAATATGCAAAAAGAACAATAGAATTTTTTTCAGGTAAAAATAATATGTCCTTATGCAAAGGGTAATTCTTTCATCTCATTTTTCCTTTTTCGTCATCTTTATTTATACATCTCATTTGATTTTTTTCAACATTATTTTCGAGGTCATTTTTATGAAAAACACATAAACAGTGGAATGGTGAAACATTAGATTTGAGGCAAATTCTACTGCCGCAAACAATGGATTTGGGGTTATGAACAGTTGATTTGTCATTATAATTACCCAATTTATATTTTCACTCCCCTCTCCTGATTCCTATTTTTCTCCTCACTCCCCTCTTTATAAATATAAGGGAAAGTGTGGTATGCCACCGCTTCAAACGGCAAGGAAATAAGTGTTACCTGGGGCATAATATGTCCTGCTACTAAGATTTATTGTCTTCGCATGGCTTAAAATGATTAACTCAAGTTACTAAGTCCGTTATTTTTCAACATCATCTCTTAATAATACTTTACTTGTCTCAATCTTCCTGTGTAGATATTATATTATTCCCTCTTAAAGAACTAGCATCGGTAACTAAATTAAAGGTGGCTCCTACCATCTCTAATGGTGTCTAGGATATTAGATTCTTCCCATCATTAGGACCCTATTGTTGGAAGTAGTGCCCGAAAGACAATTTATGTAATTGTTTTTAGAATTAATAAATGACAGATTTATTCTCATCGTATTACTTGCTTCGTGCTTGTAAGTAATACACTACTGAAAACACCAAGTCGTATCAAATGTAGACATATAACTTAGTATGTGTCACACGCGGGGATTAAGTTTATGGTGATACACTTGAACTGTTAGTCCGTGGTGAACTTAATCAAAGTTTGGGGTATATTGATTAAACCACAATTAATGCACCCAGAACACTTTATGGTGTGACTGTCATATCCGGACCGTCGACATTGGTTGTCTAAGTGGGCCATTTATATATGATGAGAGTCATATAGGACTGAACCGATTTAATCTGAGTTTCTCATATAATTCCGTGATTGAGAAATCTTATTAAATCATAAGATGATCATACATGGATTAACCTTAATCCTGAAGTGATTACGGACTCCTACTTGTTTCAGGATAGCGTTTGATGTGTTCGTTAAGGATCGCTAAAAGGCGCGGTCCGAATAACTTTCACGTTGGCACTATTCTGGAATGAGTGAGAAGTGTGTGTCTCACATATATGGAATCAATTCATTCCTACGGGAAGTAGAAAGACAATCTCCTTATTTGTTAATCCTAGAAACTGAACGATCCATGGAGTTCGTATTGGTTATGAACTAATTGATCACTAGTGGGTTAATGGGAAATAAGGATAAGATGTATTGAAGAAGGTTTACGAAAATAATCCTGCTTCATTACAGATAGTCTATGGAGGGTTAGTTTATATGTAATGATTATATCAATGGACATTTATCGTCTCGACTCGACGTTTTGAGAATAAGTTGTATCTATAATCGATAGAGTTCAGTTTCGGATTTATGGTGGCGTAATTCCGGAATTAATGAATTAAGTAGAAATATCTGTTCGATGAATATTTTATTTGATTTATTGTAGCTACTGGTTATAGGTCCATGGTCTCCGGGTTTGGCTCCTAACACGCGAGTGTTTTCTCGTTTTATGGAACCTCGAGAATAAATTAAATAGTTGGTCTATTTAATGAATATGCAATATTATTTATTTGGTAAATAATATGTAAAATAGAAAAGACATTTTCTATTAAAATGACTGAAAAAAATTGCGCCCCATTTGAGATAATTAGGAGAAGAAATTTTCCTAGATTATGTCACATGTGTAATTAATTAATTATCTATTTGTTGGATTAATGGGAAAATTAAGAGATTGGTTTTTTTGGGAATTATTTATTATTTTGTAGCAAAAATATCTTTTCCTTATGGGAATAGATATTTGTGGTGTGAAAAGGATAGCTCTCTTGACTAGTTATTTTCCTATAATAAGAGAGTACCTCCTAACACAATTAATCATCACAAATTGCGCCACTTAGTAATTAAAAGGAAGAAAAATTAGTTTCTTGCCTTAGTCATTAAGAGAAGATTCGAGGAGGTTCTACGGCGAGGATCGACGTCCACGAGTCGTCGCTAGGAGATACAATCCGGAAGATTGTGGCTTCTCCCTTTTGTCGATTTATTATCTCTCTCTCCGGTTGAGGTAAATCTACTAATTTTCTTGTAGATTAATTTATTATGCGAATCGAATCGTGGTAAAATCGCATACGTAGCTTCCGCTGTGCATGATCGAGTGTCTCGATCGGTGTTGTGAATCAGATCTGACGATCCAATTATGGATCGGATCCGGATTCGGGTTTATGTATATCCAGCACCTATAAGAGATTAACTACAAGTGAGCGTCGGGTACCTATCAGAGGTAAGTAGAAGTGACATTCACCATTATATATCGTCGTTTTCGTTGAATAGCCCAAACCAAACAAAAGGAAGGCCTCAACCTTAAAACCTAGACTAATAAGTGGTGGAAGTTCATCTCTTAATATGGTGGGTGAAACAATACTAAGTGTCCAATGTGGGACAATTAACTTTAACAGGTCCCCTCAAGTGTGAGTCTATAACAAAGAACCCTAACACTTGTAATATAATTGGGTGGCTCTGATACATACCATGTTGAACGACCATCTCTCAATGATTGCACATCTCAATGAACAACGTGACCATTACCTTTGCATTCCAACAATGATTGCACATCTTTCAAGATTCTAGAACCGTTGAAGAATCGACCTGGAGACTGCCAAGTAGTGAGTTTGTCTTCTATGGATGCCCAGAGCTCGAGTTGGCAAGGTGTTGAACACAAATTGATGTACAAAGAACCGGAGAGCAAGAGTTTCTGATTGTGTTATTCGTAAAGAAGAGAAAAGAGTCCACTTCCAAGTAGAAGATAAAGTAATCGACCCTTTTATGTATTATGTTTTATTTTAAAGACGTTTTCTTTTAGGCATGCTTGCTGCATGAAAACATACGAGGAAAAACATGGTCGGTTTCGTAATAAAATGATATTTTATTACGACCCTTCTTATGTTTCTTTAAAGCTCAACATGTTCTCATTTAAAGGCAAACAAACAAAGTATTTGTGTCTGTATCGGTGCTACAAACCGGTGGATTTAATGTCGTATAAACTCAATGATGTAAATATTTCTAAGGGCCAAAGACCCAAAAGTACACAAAACGGACTTATTGGACTTATAATGACAAAAAGAAATCAGTTGGACTTATAAGGACACAAATTAGATAGATAGACTCAAATACCCTCAATGAAGGAAGAAGAAGAAAAAAAAAAGGAAAAAAAAAAAAAAAGAATGGGCAGACGCACGCTGAATGTTTGTGATTTTTTTGTTTCTTTTTTTCTTTTTCTTTTGGATACAGATGCTGAATGTTGTTGCCTTTTTTTTGTTTTTTTTTAATAATTTTTTTTAGCACGCTGCATGTGTTGTGATTTAAATTTTTTTTTTGTGATCCGGAGGTTGTAAATTTTAAATTTTTTTTCTTAGACCGTGAAAATTTATTTTTTCTTTTTTTCATTGATCGCCATGATACATTGACCACCCCGATGCATTGATCACCGTGATGCATTGACACCGCGATGCAGTGACCACCGTGATGAACTAACAACCGCGATGCATTGGCCACCACGATGAAGTAACCACCGCGATACAGAGACACCGCGATGAAGTGACACCGTGATGCTTTAACAACCGCGATGCATTGACCACCGTGATGAAGAGACACCGTGATGCTCTGTAACAACCGCGATGCAGTGACACCGCAATGCATTGACCACTGCGATGCATTGACCACCGCGATGCATTGACCACCGCGATGCATTGACCACCGCGATGCCCGATGCGATGACCATCGCGATGCAAAGACACGGTGATGTAGAGACACGGCGATGAAGCGACACCGTGATGCAGAGACACCGCAATGAAGTGACACCGCAATGCAGTGACCACCCCCGATGCAGAGACACCGCATTGTAGAGACACCTCGATGAAGTGATACAGCGACGTAGTGACCACCCACGATGCAAAGACGCCTCAATGAAGTGACACCACGAAGAATTGACCGCGCCAGATCCATTTATCACCTCGATACAATGACCACCTCCGATGCAGAGACACCACGATGCAGTGACAACCCAGATGCAGAGACACCGCGATGCAGTGACCACCCCGATGCAGAGACATCATGATGTTATAACATTTGATGATGCAGAGACATCACGAATAAGAGACACCACGATGCAGAGACACCGCGATGAACTGACACCGCAACGCAGAGACGCCGCATTGCAGAGACATCGCGATGTTATAACATTTGACGATGCAGAGACACCGCGATGTAGTGACAACGCGATGCAAAGACACCGCGATGAAGTGACACCGCATTGCAGAGACACCGCGATAAGTGACACCGCAATGCAGAGACACCGTCTTATGTCGATTTATACAGTGACGTCTTATTGTATCGGTGTATGCAGTGACGTCTTATTGTATTGATTTATGTAGTGACATCAATGTCACTTCATTAGTTGTCTAATGTATGCAGTGACATCTGCAGTGACATCAATGTCACTTCATTAATCGTCTAATGTATACACGATACGCATCGTAGCGACATCAATGTCACTTCATTAATAAAAGTGTACAACATCTTGCATTATGTTTATAGAAACAAGAGTCATCATAAAGGTTTTACTTAGGTCCAATAAGCCAGATTTTTGAACCATTGGATCATACAAAAAGTGAGGTACACAAGTGGACTATTCCAACAACATGCATGGTAAGGGAAATGAACCAAGTCATGTAAGGTACTAATCTTGAAATACAAGCACTGCAAGATTAAGACCCAAAATCAAGAACAAAAACTGAAATTCCCATGAAAAGACAAACACAAAACCAGAAAATCCAAATCCGTCAATGAGAGGAAGATCACCGCCCACAAAACAAGCACTGCAAGTTGTACCTTAATATTTGGACAGGGATATAACCCAAATTTGTTGCATTCTGTTGGGCCTCCACACTTGCCCACATGTGCCTTGAATAGTTGCTGATGCATTAATAGTGTGGTCCCCTTGGTAAGAAGGCAAAATGTTACATGACAGTCAAAGGCAAAACCATCACTAATTAAAGTACTCACAGAAAAATGGAACACCAAAATTCATCAATTCTACAACATGTAAGCTTTCTATTTTACATTTGTATGCTTCAACATTGTACTTATAAACATATTGCCCATGATGTCCAACCTGCAAAGATAATTAGTCCCCCCACCCCAGAGACAAAGTGAGAGCAGCAAACGGACAAGTTATATGCAATACCAGGTATGAAAGTCCACTTAACCAACAAGTTATCATAAAGGTTTTACATAAAAGCATATAATATATGAACTCTTCTCTTTGATTAAAAGTTGAGAAAATTGCCGGCATATACAATTATTTTTCTCTCATATATTTTCCTAGCAAGGTCAGCTGGAGTATATTTGGGAACTAAAGAAACCTTTAATCGACTTGGGTTTCACTGTCTATATATTTACTACAAAAATGGGTCCTCAAAATTAATAATAATTCTTCAATCGAGTCAAGTGGGGGAGCTACCGAGCTAGGTTGTGAGATCAAAGCTGAGAGGATTGATGAACCATATCCACAGGTGATTCAGTAAACTGATGATACCAGAAATTAGTATGGAATCCAGCAACCATTGAAATCATGCCGACTGTTTGTTCAATCCAATGGAAGAATTAAGAAGAAGAAGCAGCAGCTGGAGATCTGCAGAGGGGACAAGTGGAATGATTCTTCAACCAAGCTTCGATGCATTCGCCATGGAATCCATGCAGGTTGCATCTAGCTAGTATAGACTCCTGTTATTTTCACCTTTACACACTTTGCATAGACAGATCACACAATCATTATGCTCCTCTTCTTCATTAATCTCCACCCCCACCGGCTCCGTTTCCTCCTCCGCACGACGGCAGTTTCAGAAGACAATAATCGCGATCGAGCATAACGTTTTTGACAATCGCCTGCAATGAATTCTGGATCCTAGCAGTGGCCGCCGTTAAATACAACTGACTATTTTTTCTTTTATTCCACTTCCACACTCTGTCGTACTTACTTTCATTTCATTTTGATCGCCGACGCTATTGATCGCCGACGCCATTTTCGGAAGACAATAATCGCGATCGAGCATAACGTTTTTGACAATCGCCTGCAGTGAATTCTGGATGGAGCAGTGGCCGCCGTTATTTTCTTAATACAACTGACTATTTTTTCTTTTATTCCACTTCCACACTCTGTCGTACTTACTTTCATTTCATTTTGATCGCCGACGCTATTGATTCGCCGACGCCATTGGTTGCACTTCCAAAGATTCAGTGAATTAGTTCAAGGGTAAATTAGTAAACTATGATATAATGTGTCCTTATAAGATAAACAGATTCATTTATGTTCTTATGAGGCTAATAAATATAAAAAACTTTAATTTTAAGGAATTAACTTTATTTCTTAATAATCACAGTCCTTCAAAAGATATGGTTTGTTCATGCATGTTTTGAGATTAAAATAAAAAGATGTGGTTTGTTCATGCATATTATGAGATTCAAATAATAAGATTAATTTGAAGACTGTTGAGCATATAATGAAATGATTAAAAAAATAAATTCAGTGCTAACATGCACGTTGGAACAATGTCTCCATATTTAATTTATTAATATGTTTTTGTATATATTAGATGGGTGTACCATACATTTTTTTTTTCAAACCAAGTTCCAAACGTGCTTAAATTCTTCACGTGTTTAGTTCTTTATAGTATTTTTTATTTTCTTGGCATTAAATTGTGTGCCTGAGGATTTAAAACAGATTTTTTTTAGTATAAATGATAGTACATATTAAATATTCCTAAAATAATATGATGTCATCTTTAATTTCTAAGATATTATAGAAAAAAACGGTTAAATCCTACGGAAGGGTCCCCTCACCCCCGATTCCATAAGAGTGCGATGAGAGGTTAATCAGGGGGGGGGAGGGGCCATAAGGACAAAAATTAACAGAAATGGGTCTGGAAGGACATTTTCTATTTTCAAAGATTATAAAGGACAAAAACAAATCTTTTGGACAAAAATACCCATTCACAGTAACATTCATTCAGATGCAACAACATTCATGAATCATCAAGTAACATTCACAAGTAACATTCATCCAGATGCAAGAACATTCATGAATCATCGAGTAACTCATCCAGGATGCAAGAACATTCATGAATCATCAAGTAACATTCACAAGTAACATTCATCCGGATTCAATAACATTCATGAATCATCAAGTAACATTCATCCAGATGCAAGAACATTCATAAATTCATGAGTCATCAAGTAACCTTTGCACACGATCAGACTAAACAAGCAGTATCATTCATCCACATCATACCGTAACATTGATCGGCACATAGTAACATTTACCGTTTCAGGTAGTGAATCCCAAATCCCAAATTCTCAACCAAAAAAAAAAAAAAAAAAAACGATGCAGCGTTCAAGGAAGGAAAAACGATGCAAAGAAGAAGAAAAACTCCATGGACGAGCGTCCATATCCTTGAACGAGCGTTCATTCATCGGCATCAATACGGGATCGATCCAAACTTAGCGTTCAACGGCGTCCACTCAGCGTTCAAGTCATGAACGAGCGTCCTATGCCACAAACGGGCGTTCACCACCGCCTCAGCCCCAAAACCGACCTAAACTCCTATTTAAACAGCGCATAATCAACCCTAATGACACAATATTCGAACCCGCAGCCATTGAAGTTCACCACTCCTCCTCCGCCCAGTAACAATCACTGATTTTTCGGATTGTCGGAAACAAATAGCAACAGCAACAGCAAATAGCAACACGGATTTTTGCAAAACGGAATGTGAAGAAGAACAGCAAATAGCAACACGGATTTTTGCAAAACAGCAAATAGCAACACGGATTTTTCTGATTTTTGCAAAACGGATTGCCGGAAACAAATAGCAACAGCAGCAACAAGGATTGGGTTTTCAATTAGGTTTTGTCTGCAATTTTGTGAGAAGAAGAAGAAGATGCGGCTGGAGAAGAAGAAGATGCGGCTGGAATGGTGATGGAAGGATTAATTAGGTTTAACTAGCAAAAGGGTATTTTGGTAATGTTAATTAAATTTTGTCCTTACTAATCAACCATGTACTTGTAGCCCAATAATTAGATTAGTTTGTCCTTTTGGACAAAAATCTATAATCAGGGACCTAACAGTTTGGGAAGAGGCTTGCTGTTATTTCCGCTTACCGAAAGGGGCCGGCCCTTTACGGGACTCGAACCCCCACATCCCGGCTTTCGGTCCAGCGTGGCATTACACCTCCCAACCGCTTACCACTAGGCCATATCTAGGGGATTTCTAAGATATTACAAAGTTACTATAGGAAGCAACAAATATATGATTCTCATGGAATTATATGATCCAGATTATGTGTTTAAATTTATTAATCAGTTGCACCACGTTTCTTTGATTTATTAGAGCACTCGCATCAGATACTCTTAACGAATGTTTTATTATACATTATTAAAGACATTTTTTTTTAGTTTACAGAATCTTTATTCAAGATGAAATGCATCAGACTCTCTATTTTACATAGTGTGGTAGATATAAAGGAAAATTTGTAGAATCTGGATTTATGCGGTAGATGTAAAGAATTTTTTTAGAGAATCTGTAGTTTACGGTAAAAGTAGAGTATCTGCTGCAGTGTTATTTTTCTTATTGAAATCTGTACAATAGAGTTTTTAAAGGATTTACAGACTGCAAGTGCTCTTATTAATCAGTATTTAATAGCTATACATTCCATTGAATTTCCTCAAATTATTTTTATGTATTTACCTACCATTTATGATATATAGTATGACAATTAATGGTGTGATTCCTTGATATAAAAATTGAGTAATAGATTTTTATATGTTTCATTCATCGGCTCGACAATTGGAGTCGGCTTGATCTAGCCGTCTCAACATGAATTGAACACTATGGAAATCCATTTTACTCAGGCTAATAACCCTCAATTACCGAAATTGGATCTGTGTGTAAAAAGTTTTACGGGGAAATATTACAGAATCTTAATGACATATTTTTGAATAAACCTAACGCCGCCAAGCAAGTTGGGTGGTCGCTAAGGTGCCAAAAGACAACCAATCAGCGCACGTTTTATTAGGGTGGTCACTTAACCGCCAAGCCAGTCGGGTGGACTCTAGCTCCAACTCGCACATCTTTTGAAACTACTTTTCTTCTCTTTCTTCTAAGAAAATCAATCAAGTCTCCATCAACATTTGAAGTCAGCTTTTGCACTCGATCAACATGTAGATTTGTATATAGCTAGTAACGCAGGGCAAGTACCAATTGTAAACCCTAAAAGCAAAAAAAAATGCAGCTCAAAGAAGCAATGACATGTGTAGGCTACATTTCATCCTTTATAATTCAAATTCAAACGATAATCATCCACACATACAATAACAAGAAAACATTCGATTACATTTGTTAATGTTGACATTCAATATTCATCATCAACACACATAATAATAAGAAAATTCAAAGTCGGCGTTCACAACAGAAAGATATAGATTTTTTACTCGTTATAAAAATTATCACAACACGATGTAAAAAAAAATGGCATACAACTTTACTTCGAGAGTTCACGTTATAAAAAAAGGCATTTCAATTCCGTCAAAAATAGTTATTAAACGGACATTTTACCTAAAAAACCGTGAGGACTTTCTTATGTAAAGAACATGTCTTATTGTTGGAGTTTTGATGGGATCCGACGCATTGGTGCTAATATGATTTCCTTCTCTTCTGAAAAGTGCCATCACTCGATGAAGATGACGGTGAAGGTGAAGAAAGCTCCGAGAAACGCTTTCTCGGATTCACCTTAGGGGGCTCTGAGAAACTTGATGATCCAATTAATTGAGGAAAATTAAGCTTAGCTTTAGAACCTTTAATCTCGAAAGCCGCTTTGTCGTACGCCATCGCAGCATCTTCGGGTGTAAGATAAGTCCCCAACCAAATCCTTGACCCCTTCTTGTTGGGATTTCTGATCTCGGCCGCGAACTTCCCCCATGGCCGACGCCTAACGCCACGATATCGTTGCCACTCCACAGAAGACTTTCTTACTTCTTGCATTGTATGTAATGACGACCCTCCTTCTGAGGTGTCCTTAAAGCTCAACTTGTTCTCACCCTGCAAGTTCTCATTCAAAGGCAAACAAAAGAACGTATCCGTGCCAGTGTCAATGCTGCAAACAGGTGACGTAATATCGTACGAACTCAATGCCGTAAATATTTCTGAGTAATCGGAGTCATTTAGAAGATGGTTTTCTATGGATTCCAAGAGGGCTCGATCATATACAGTAAGAGATTGTTCATACATTTTTTTTTTTGGTTTTGTTTTGTTGAGATTCTAGGGTTTTTAAAATTATTAGTACAATTTTTGTGAAGACTATTGAGCTTATATAGTAAAAAGATTAAAATAATAAATTCATTAGTAACATGCACGTTGCAGCAATGGCTATATATTTTATCTTAACAACCTTTTTTTTTTTTGTGCGTGTCATCGTGTGCCGTATATACTTTTTTGAATCTTCCAAGCTGGTACGATATTATTAATGTTGGAAACTGGTTTTTCACGTGTGTAATTCTTTCTATTTTATATTTGTGTGTCAGAAGACTTTGAATACAAAGATTCTCTTACGGCAATAGTCTCTGTGGTCAATGTTTTCGGATATGGGAGGCTTAAAAATAAAAAATTCCTTTTACAGTATGTAAATGATAATAATTCCTTAAAAAATATACTCCTTCCGTCCCATTTTATTTGTCATATTTTCAATTTTCAAAGAGATTTTGATTAGCGTATTTAATGTTTTGAATCTCATTAAATGATCTAATATTTTTACATTTATGTAATTTAAGTAATACTTTATCATATGTAAAAATATTGGATCGATTAATGAGATTCAAAACATTAAATACGCTAGTCAAAATCTCTTTAAAAAGTCAAACAGAACAAATAAAATAGGACGGAGGGAGTAATATGGTTTTTTTTTCTTTTCTAATAAACATATGCTATGGTAAACAAAGATGATATCCGCTAGATATAAGATCTAGTTGTTTTATTTATATTTAATTGGTGCACTACATTTTGTTAATTGTTAAGTAAATGTTTGTCAAACCAATGTGTGTTTTATAATAGGATAGTGACGGCCGGCACATAATTCATCCCCCGACCGACCATCCTCCGAATTTAACATCATGTGGATAGAAAGAAAAAAAGCACTTTTTTTCTTTTGTTTTTACTTCACTGTTCACGGATGGGATCAAATATCGGTGACATTTTTATGCAACATTTCGGTCCTTTAATAGAGAAATGCATCACGCAATGCAACATCCTGACCACATACGCTTCATCCTCAATAGGGATTTGCATACGTGGCGTGAAATCGTGTGGTCAGATGCGCGTATGATGTATGCTTCTCTCTATCGTTCTTCCCCGCATCGAATAACCCATGTTATTATCTCCGTCCCTAAATGTAAGTCCATTTACAAAACCAATAAAACATTTATTACATCTTTCTTCTTTTATCCTTCATTTATTATATATCCAACCACTTTTTACTACTTTGCATTAATACCAATGAAATGTCATTTTAGTCTTTTTAATCAAAATTAATGACAAATAACAAATTTAACTAACTTTTCTTAATATGTGTGAAAAAACCTAAAAAGATTTATATTTTGGAACGGAGGTAGCTAGTACTTGTTATAATCATGTCACAGCATCGTAGATAAATATTTCTTACCATTGTTCATGTTAATTGAGTTTTATGCTTTATTAATGATATAGTTTGCAAAAGGTTGTTTGTATTTTTTTTTTTACCGATACTGTCAATACAATATTTTCGTATTTTTATCATTGAGTTATGTCCCGTAAGCACAATGATTTTTACGCTTGGGGGAGAATTATTATAACAAATGTTCAGGTTTTTTTCTTTTTTCTTGAAGGTACATGGACACGTTTGGATAAAATGTTTATTTAATTTAAGGGTCACTTTCTCTTTACAATTTCTTTATTAACTCAAAGTCCAGGAATCTTTGCTTTTATACGGCCAATTTTTTTATATTTGAAGGATAATTTTGTTTGTATGTTTGGTAGGACGTAATTTCTAGGGGAAATTATTTGGTAAAGAGATGATTTTGAGTGAAGTGATTGATGAAATGATTTGAACCACACAGTTTAAATTCAGTTTGAAAACGGACGGTGCCGATCGTGCCACCTCACATATCCGCACGTAGGTATATACTACCCAATAATTTCCAATTTCTAGTTTCTTTTCTTTTTACACAAAATTGACCTCATTGATTTCAAAATAAATAAATGACATCATTACTATGATTAGGGAAGTCAATATAATGTCACGTCTCAAAAACTGATGTCTTTTTTTTTTTATAGGGGAAAACTGATGTCTTATATATCGAAAACAAAACGTTCGTCACGTGCTTTATAAACAAAATTTCAAGTTATGCGTACGTTACAAACCGTTCAAAACATACACGGAAGCAATTAAAACAACAAAAGAAGGCTCAGAAACCAAATGTGTGTGGATCCAGTGCCACCGCGCCCAGCAGTAGTATCATCTTGTCGTGGTGGCGGCAATCTCAAACACAAGATTTTACATATATATATATATATATATATATATATATATATATATATATATATATATGCTTTATTAGTTGATTAATTTCAAGTACAAGAAATTCAAAAGTATAAAAGAATATTATATACATGTACGTTTCCTCAAATAGCAAGCATACCAAAAGAAAAAAATCAAGAATTTGCTTTATCTGCATATAGAGAAAAAGCAAGTCGATTGTTCACAGAACAAGCACAGAGTAAAAAGTTAAACTCTGTGATTGTATTGTGAACAACAGATAAACCATTTCGGTGGATATATGTATTGATATCGGTATATATATCGTATCTACACATGTAGAACTTCAACCAGTTTAGCGGTCCAACAGGCTAGAACTAGCCCTTCGGTTTTCAATTCTTTCTGAGCGTTTAGGAGCGATAATCTGAGCAAGTGAACGTATTTTTGGAGCTGGTTCGTTGTTATTGGGCTGCTCGGGCTCGTCAAGAACAGTAATGGGTTCATCATCCGTGGCCTTTTCTGTGGACTGAATTAAATCTTCGTCAAGATCGTTTATTTCTTTCTTGAGTGTGTCATTATACATCTTTTCCTCCTCTTCAGCCTGCAAAGATATGAAGATTATTGATGGATGACAATTTTTTTCAAAAAAAACAGAAAAAAAAGCACAACTTTTACGATATTCCCATCTTTTGGAGCTATGTGACATCCGGTCCACACAATGATTAATGACTCTAGATGACATGAGTGTTTTAATGACATTGGAGCCAGCTATGTGATGTCCAATCCGCTATGATTGGTGACTCTAGATGACAAGAGTGACTTTATGATAGTCATGTCATCTAGAGCCATTGATCATAACAACACTCATGTCATTTGGTGTCATAAAAACCAACTCCTTATGACGTGAGTCGTAAAGACAAAGGCATCACCTTTGTGACAATCCTCTCATCGGGAGCCAACATGGTGGACCGGACCCCACATTGCTGGCTGTAGATGACAGGAGTGTCACAAAAACAAAGGCAACACTCGTGTCATCTGAAGCCGGCTATGATCAATCGCTTTAGATAACAAATGTGTCACAAAAACAAAATGCACCACCATAGTGAAAAGAAAATTTATGATGCAACAGTTATCAGAGGAGTTGTAGCAAGTGAATGAATATGATTCATCCAACTTATCTTATTTCACACACTAAAAGTGTGTAGACATGAGTTGGACGTATCACATTCCTCCACTTAGTATAACTCTCCAATCAAAAACTACCGCACCACAACTCTTCTCCTTAGTGACTCCTCTCATCTCATCTACAACCACCACAGTGGACCGGACCCCACATCGTTGAACCAGATGACAGGTGTGTCATAAAGACCAATGGCATCACCTTTGCGACACTTATTTCATTCGAAACATAGTCGACCGGACCCCACATTGTTGGCTACACATGACAGGAGTGTCACAAAGACAAAGCCACTACCTTTATGACACCTATGTCGTCTTAAACCAGCAATGTGAGATCCCATCCACCATGATCGGGTGATTACATATGACAGTGTCACAAACGTCGTGTCCATATCATCAACCAAAGAAAACTTTCCACCATTTTCACTTGTTACCTTGTTCACTCTAGTCCTCATATTATTGATCCTTGATTTTAAAGCTTCAATTTTTCTAAAAACTCCTTCAAGTGAGTCATTAACATCATCAGAAAGCCATAAGCTTTCGTCACCTTCATCATCAGAATCTCCTCTTATCATCTCTGTAAAATCGTACCGTACCGAACACAAAACAACTAATTAATCAAAAAATCACATTAAATAATCAAGGGGATTCATAAATAAACACTTCTAATCCCACCTTGAGTATACAAATCCATTTCCATACGAGCACGATTATGCGTACCTAAAAAAACAAACCTAATAAGAAAATACAACACATGGATCAAAAGAAAATTATGATTCTATCAAAAAGATGTGTACCGTCTTCATTAATTATAAGGCTTGACACATACGGCGCCATATCAGCTCTGTTTTCGATCTTTATACGTTTCATTCTGTGCATTATCTTGTCTCTCGGCACGTCAGCTGAAAATGGGAGTGATTTCGAGCAAAATCCTTCATTACTGCAGCTCTCAGATTTGACGTTCTTTCTTAGATTATACGCCGCAAGCTCTTTATCGTACTTCAAAGCTTGTAAATTGCATTTCTTGATTTGTAATTCAAGCCATCTACATTTCCACATAAGCGGTTGAATATATTTCTTCCACTGAGGTGTCAATTTCTTCGTCCTGAATAAGAAAACGCGCATTAATTCACAAATAATATGGACAGAAAGTTCGAATACTTAGATACATATATACAAAAAAAGTGCCCTGCATATATAAATATACATATATAGTGCCCTGCAGATAAGAAGTGACTTGTACCTCAACCGAAAAAAGTCACCAAATACATGTGACACAACATCAGAATCACTAATTGGGTACTCAGTTTCACAATCAGAATCATCGAATGAGCTTGAACTATCGGTTTCTTCTCCATCTTCGGCTTCAACAAACATGTTGCCATCGGAGTTTGTGATATTGACAGAAGTTTCACTACACGTGCGGGCGACTGAAGGCTCAAATCCGGTTCTATCCATTTTCAAAAGGTCTGGTGCACACGGTTAGCGTCGCACTTAGAATACTTATATTCTGGGAATCTACAAACACAATGAACTAAAATTGTGAACCCGCAAACTAATTATCCAAAAGACGAATTCATGATTACAAAACCGAACAACTAATACAGTAGAGACTAGAGATATTTCAAACAACCAACCAACAGTTGATTAATTGATAGCCTACAAGCTCATTGAATTCTTGATTGCATGGTCAAGCACATTCTCAAGCATTGTTGTCAAAAAGCCCAAAACTTTAAACAAAGAAAATCCATCAAATCAATAAAAAAAAGAGGGCTAATCAACCAAGATTAAATCTTTAAAGAAAATACTAAATTCAACAAGACAGCAATTAAAAATTAGTAATTGCTACAAAAAAAATTAAATTCAATACTCAGCAATTCATTTAATTGCTTGTGCCTACAACACTACCCATTTAGAATCACAGACGGTTTCAAAACCAGAGGAATTAATTTACATGATTAGCTATAAACAAACCCTCTAGAACACAGAAATCTAATCAACAACAAAAAAAATTTTGAATAGCAGAGAAAGTTTGCTCCAAAGCACCAAATATACAAAAGAAAAACAAGTAACACTCTGATTATAAATTCCATAACAAGGGAAAAAAACACTGAAAATTATGCAGAAAATTGAAAAGCGATACCTAGTAAATAGTAATCGGATGCAAGATCAAAAAAATTCTTGATCGAACATCGTACGTATGAATTGTTTCTGGGCTTTGAGATTCTAAGCTGCTCTGCTTTGAAGCCTCGATCTTGCGGCAAGATTTGTGAATCAATTGGATTCTTGGGCAACGGGGAATCAAGACACCGTAAAACGATTGGAAATCCAAAGTGAAGAGGTACAAATTTTTTTGAAAAAAAGGTAAGCTGTTCATAACTATATATTCTTTCCTATTTTTTATTTTTTTCAATATTCGGAATGCAATCATAACAGGTGCTAAATCCCGGGAAAATTTTCGCGGTCGAATCGGTGTGTTGACTCGTACATACTAATTCCCCCGTGTCATTCTAAATTAATACTGTACTATTTTTTATTTAAAATGTAAAACATTTATAATACCTTATGTCTATTGTATTTATGGCAATGAAGGGTGTCCTACACATATGATATTTAATTATTTCTTAAATCATGTAAACACTCTCAAATAACTTATATTTAGGAAAATTTGAATCCCCTCCGTTCTAACCCGGTCGAGTATCCCCTTAAGTGGACGTCTTGGGTTGTTGGTACAGTTAATTGTAATGTCGATGCTTTTATTGCCGGAGGTGAGATCATTTGTTGTGGGAGGATATAGAGCAGACAATAGGTGTTATGGAGCAAAATGATGTCGTATTGATCCAAACTGAAAAAAAGAATACACAAAACGACATTGTTTTGTGCATTTCCTCAGTTCACAACATATGCCACATAATATTTTGTACATAATGGATATCCCGAATCTTATTGATGAGGATCCATGTGAAATAGGTTTGACATTCTGAGACCATGATGGGAGGGTGAGGGTTTTACATGCTATGTATGAATTTTTGGTGACTTATATCAAGTGAAGGTTTTAGAGATGATTGATATCTTGGGCGGGATACAATGTGCAAAGCAGTTGGGGGTACCGAGGTACCAATCTTTTGTGGTGGAGATGGATTCTTGTACGGAGAAACACTTGTGTGGAGAGTGTATTTTGATGTAAAGTGATGGTGAAACGATCAGAACTACACAGTTTAAATACAAAAAGAAATCATATCGTTTATAATGCTCCATACGGTGTCTCCAAGTGTGTAGAAACACCACACACAAGTATTTCCTCATGTATGTACTGTTAGCATATATATTTATATTAGCTATTAGTATTTTAGCCTTAAGGGCTTTTTTAGTCTTTTTCCTTTTAGTTTCTTTGTATCCGCTATATAAGCGCTCTCTCTTGTATTCTACTTAGGTATCTTTTCATTGTAATATCACAAGCTTCCAGCATTCATCTTCTCCTTTTCAATTCTTGTTTGGTTGTATGAATGCTAACATGTACATTCACTTAATATTGTAAAATGATCTTTATTAAAGAAGAAATAAAAAATATCAAAATGATTTATATTTAGGGATAAGGGTTCTAAAGAACACAATATAAAAAATGTCAACCAAAAATGACAATAAAAAAAGATTTTTATACAAAAACACATTTCACTAGTGAAAGTGAATTTGAAAGTTAATTACGTTGATTTTCAGCACAAAACCAATGTAATTCATTTTCAAATTCACTTTCAGGAGTGAAATGTCGTTTTTGATAATAAAAAAAAAATTACTTATAATCCTAACTTGATATCTTGCTAAATATGTTCTAATCGACAATTAACTATTATATTTAATGAGGGGAGAAGTATAATTTATAGATACACTGCCGAAAAATGTCTTTAAATCTCAATGATTCTAAGCCTTAAGACGCAGGAAGCTTTTGGGAAACAAAAATGGCGGAAGCAGACAACACGGAAGCTATAATCACAAGGATCGAGCACAAATCTCGCAAGATCGAAAGCTTACTGAAGCAGTAAATTGTTTTCCTCTGCTGTTTTAATCTCAAATCTGTTTCACTAACCGCTCATTTGCATCTGAATTCTTCTTTTCTGTTCAAATTTTTTTTTATGGTTAATTAGCTCAATTATTTGTTTGGGCATTGATAGGAATAAGCCAGTGGAAGCTTTGAAGACAGCTCTAGAAGGATCGCCCCCAAAAACCAAAGATGAAAGATGCAAGGTTATTCAAATTCGCCATTTTTTTTTTCAGCTCAATGAATGTTATGAACTGTAAATCTGTTATCTTTTTAGGTGTTTTTCCCCATGATTCTGTGTTTTTAATTGTGGATAGTCAGCAAATTGGATTGTGGTGCATAGAGCAATAATGGCTATAAGAGATTTGGAGAGCTTGTTCTCTTCTTTGGATGCCGAGTACTATGACATTCTCATGAAGTTAGTACCTTTCACTCTATAGCTTTTTACTTGCAATATGACTTCTTTAGTTGATTGTTAGCTTTCGAATTGATTTTCGCCTGTTTGATTGTGACAAACCGCTGAAAAGTCAATTTTAAGCTCTAAAATCGACTGTGTCTATGGTGGCACAACGGTTGATTTGGTATAGTGCCACTAAAGACGTCCATCTGTAAAATCTTTAAGGATTTCTAGTTATTCACTGGAATTATCTGGTTCTGCATCAAGATTTTTGGTTGCTTTTGCTAGATTAGATAATCTTTCGTATTAGTAGGATAGGATTAAGGATTCATACCTTCAAGCTAGAACTTTGAAATAAGCAGATTGAATGTGGTTTGATGGGAAAGCTGTAGGATTTTGCTTCTTTGACTAATGTGATTGATCTTTACAAATGGTATTGCCACAACAGTTGAATCATTACAAATGACACAAGACATTCTTACACCATAGATCATAAATATGTAGGACTCGTTAACTGATATGAACTTATGGTAGTAGCACTATCCATCTTTTAATTCTCGTAAAGTCTCCGTTTGTCTCTATGATTTTCGGTGGTTGTAATCGAGATTGGACATTTATCAATGTTGTGTTCAGTGTTCTTATATTAGATTGATTGATTGATAGTACACCAGATTGGTGCCATACTCTACAGAATTGAGCCAACCAGTGACCATGCTGATTCTGTAGATTAAGCATCGTCTTTTGCACACCTGTCACACGTCTAAGCGTCTGATGCAGCAAAGACGATGCACGATCGAATGAGAAAATTCTCTTTTGTAACGGTCTTTCACTGCATTAGAACCCATTAGATGTGTGACAAATGTGTAAAAAGACTTTTGCTAGTCCGTTTTTGCCTATTGTATTCTTTTTTCGATAAGAATGTTGTTATGTGAAAGTGACAACTGGTAAATTTGCAGGTATCTGTATCGAGGTTTGTCTACGGGAGATCGTCCTACGTGTGACCAATGTTTGAAGATTCATGAAAAACTAACAGAAAAGGCTGGATTAGGATGCATATTGCGTTCGATTGCAGATACCGTGAATACCGTTTAATTGAAAAGTATGTATACTGCCATATCTGTAACCATACAGTTTTAACATTTTGCTTTGTAGAATGTACCCAAAATTCCTATTGAAAATCCAGATGTTCTTTTCCAATGGATTATTGATCTCAAAAAAAGGAACTTGCAAGTTTCCTCGTGTAAGATCCATTTACATTCTAAAGGTGTTTGAGTGGACATTTTACGAGCCGAGTATCGAGCTGCTTGTGAGTGGCTCGACTCGTCTTGCACCCCTTACGAGCAATAACGAATCGAACTATCGACCCACAATATTAAAGAAAAAAAATAGTTTGATCAAATGTTCACCTCCATCACTAAAACTAAATCATACATCTAAGCAAAGCCTCTAATCATACATCAACATATCATAATCATCCAAAATGGCTAAACTCAGATTCATCTAAAGATTCTCTCAAAGTTGTTCTTTACTACACAAACTATACTGAAAACTCCTTTTTTTTTTTTTTTTTTTTTTTCTTTTCTTCTCATTACTCACAATCTGAAATCTATCTTCTTTTTCCTACTACTTTTGGTTTTGGTTCGGGAATATCGCAGCCCACGGATTCACGGCGTTCTTTTGTTTCGAACCGGAAGACGGTTGTATGTTCGGTTGTTGACGAGCACCAGCACCATCAGCACCACCACCACCACCACCACTACCGGGAGCAATAGCAGCCGATACAGACGAAGTTGTTGAAGATGAAACGGCGACGCGTTCGCACTGAGGACACATAGTGAGGGTGGTAGGTGGGCTCATGTTCATGTAGAATTGTGGAGAAAGCTTTAATGCTCTAAGCTCATTCACCTCTTTTTGTAGCCTCCTGTTTTCATCTGTTAAGTTTTCACAGCACCTTTTTAAGTATTCACAATCTACTTCTGTTTGCTTCAGCTTTGTTCTGCAATATATGGCGAGAAAAAAAAAATCAATAATGCATATATGTAAACATTTGGGAGCGATCTGGATCCTATGCTTTGAAAACCGTCTTGTGATCCCCTACAGTTAAGTGGACAAAACCGACGGTACCATATTTTTAGACGGCATGCCGTCGTATTTTCGGACGGTGACGTCATAAATACGGAGGTACCATCATATTAGTTGAAAAATACGACGGTGCCGTCGTATTTTACAACTAATTCGGGTGATTTTTTAATACATGGTAACGGCACAGTCTAAAAATACGCCGGAACCGTTGTTTTTCACCTCACAGCGGTGATCACGTGACGGGCTTTACATCGGAGGATCTAAACTCGAATAGGGAGTTCTTATTGCACTGCACGACAGATACGAGTGACATATATACAACAAAAAAAATGAATTAAAATTTCTTTTTATAAAAAAAATTATTAACGAATTAGATTTTTGTTTTTGAATTCTAACGAATTAGAATTTAAATGGTCATTTTTTTCTACTCCTGCAGTTGTTATAAATGTCATCTACCTACAATAAAAGGAAGTCAGACAAAAAGCTAAAACAGAGTGACAATAATAACCCTGAAATAAAAGAAAAATAACTGACCTTGCCCTCCTGTTTTGAAACCACACCTCTACTTGTCTAGGCCTAAGATTTAGCTGTTTTGCTAGTGCAACCTTTTGCTTCTGCATTAATGCAAAAAATTAATAATTATAAGTTATAACAACAACAACAATCATAACAATAATATTAATAACACGAATATATAATATCAAAGAAATATACCTAAAAACATCTCAAACCAGTAACGCTCTAGACCCGGGCCTGTTAGCGCTAAATGAGTCATAATGGTCCGGTTAACTGCTTAGACCGTCGTCCTCGTTTGGTCTAAAATGGCGTAACCCGAGTTGACAAGATCTTTATATCGCACACTTATTCACTTCACTTACTTTACCGATGTAGATATCACATTCTCCCCCCTTATGAGGGACTGGCGTTCTCGCCAGGACGGCCAAGACTTGTCCCTGTGGACTTGTCTCATTTCGTCTCTACCAGATGACTCTAGAGGTGGCCAGTGGCCAGTGGCACTTAAGTTCGTCTAGAGGTGGCATGTGGCAGTTAGATCCGGCCGTCTGATAGTCGGCTCTGAATACCATTCTGTAACGCCCCCAAACCCCGGGCCTGGTAGCGTTAAAAGAGTCATAAATGGTCCGGCCAACTGTTTAGACCATCGTCCTCGCTTGGTCTAAAAGAACTAACCCGAGTTGACAAAACATTTATTTCTTACACTTATAGGGGTGAGCATTCACTTACTATACCGACGTGGGATATCACAAAACCAATGCGTAGTTGTAAAAAAAGTAGTTAATGACATCACTAACAAATCTACTTTCACTTTTCACTTTCAGAGAAGTACACTGACACTCGACTTCTGGAAAGCCGAACGTAACCTCAACATTCCGACTTCTAGAAAGTCGAACGTAAGCTCAACATTTGACTTTGCAGGAGTCAAATGTCCATTTTCGTCCTCCGTAAAATCAACCTACAAGTTGATTGCATGCTCACATTCGACTTTACAGAAGTCGAATGTAACTTCGACCTCAAACTCCATAAAGTTGACATACCCCGAAGTATGGTACTACGGTAGCATTCATTGTAGTGTCAATAAGGGAGCATGATTTTTATTCAAAATTAGAAAAATTAATTAAACAACCAAAAAGGTGAAACACACACCGGGTTAAGAGTATTGTGCTCTTTGAAAGTCTCTTCCAGAAAAGCAGCTTGTTCTTTAGACAACCTCAGCTTCTTACGGGCCGCCGCATCGCCGCCGTCGTCCTCTTCCTGTGAGCTCATTGAACCGCCTCTCTCTGCTGCATCAATAATAATGTCTTCTCTTTCAATGCTTTTCTTTCCACTCACACTTGATACTGTACTGTTTGGTGATGAAACCATGGCTTCTTCTCCGACGTCCACAACCCTTGTCGCTGCCACCACCGGTGGTTGATTCACGTCGATTCCTCCGAGATACATGCTTTGAAGCTCAGATGGTCCATTTCTTACTGTAAAACAGATTACGTGAAACAAATTAAAGGGTCTCATTTTCCGAACGAATACGTCTACTTCTTTTCGTCAAGTACTCCATCTTGTCTCCAGAAAAAAATACTTAAAATGATCTGAACCACACATTTCAAAAAGACTAAAAGCCGAACAAATCCGAAGCACTCCACCATCGTGAATTCGTGATTTATCTATCTTTAATTAAACTAAAAAGGGGTAAATTTATCAATCTTTTTTTTTTTTTTTCGTTTTTTTTTTTTTTTTGCGTTTTCAGTCCAATTTAGAATGTGACATGTATGTCGAAAATTTATCGTTGATATGTAGGAAGTACAATGTACTAGCTCTAGCCAATTAAAATTGGCCATTACTATTAGTCACAATAAAATTAAGAGGTTAGAGGCCAAAAGGAAGACAAGTACAAAATAGTTGAGAAGGACAAAATATAGTAACATGTAGTAACTGTCCTTCTTCTTCGCAACCTTTAACCTTAAAATTAAAGGGACACATTTTATATGGTGGATGAATACCTTAAAATTAAAGGGACACATTTTATATGGTGGATGAATGATGTAAAAACACGTAATATCAATTTATTGTGATCATTTTCCTATTGAAATCACAAAAATGGACTTGATATGTAAGTATAAATACATAAATAAGAGGAAAACAATGATGAAATAACACATATAAAAATACAAAAACAGTGAATGAGAATGAAGCAAAATTTTATTTATCCATATTTTACTCAAAATAGACATTTTAAGGAATTCTGTTCAAAATAATCTGCCTGTTACCAATCTCTTTCTTCTAAAAAGAAATCCACAATCATTCCAAAACAAAAAGATTTTTAGTTAGTTACCAGAAAATTTTAAGAAATTATTATGCCACAACAATTGTACAACACACTATTCATTTTACTGTAAGATCTATAAACAAAAAAAAAAAAAAAAAAAAAAAAAAAAGGAGAAGATTATTCAAAAATAAAAACAAAAAAAAAAAAATGATATAAAGTGCTTTTCAACAAAAAAGAACACAAAAAAATCTGGATTTTGAAAAGGTAGTAAAACTTACCAGTTGAAGAGTGAAAAGCATTAGCAAGAAAAGAAGCCGGTTTGTTGACCACCGGTGGTTGCCGGTGATGATGATTCTGTTGCATGGAAGGCATAAACTTAAAAGGAAAAGCCGGAGGAGGCGGCGGATTCCGGCCATTCTCTCCACCATTTCCACCACCACTGCCACCACCTAAGCTCAAACTTAATCCCAATCCCAACCCATCATCTTTATCAACCATCTTCTTTAATCTCTAAAGATTTTTTTTGTTTGTTTTTGGAGCTAATTAATTAATGAAGAAGAAAATTAAGAAATAAAGAGATCTACGGACTACATGAGGTGTTTTGTAGCAAAAAGCAAAGCAAGAAAAGGGGTGCAGCTTTTTATCCTATGGATTGTACAATACAGTGATAGGAATAGGTGATGAGCTATATGAAAACAGTGAGGGGTGGGTGATGCAAATAAAGAAAATAGATGGAAGGTGGGGGTAGGGGGGTGGTAAGAAAAGGACAGTAACGTAGAGGGCAGATGTTCAATGATGACTTGTGTCAGAGGTGGCAATTGACTCAATCATGACACTTCGGATTCTGTTTTTTTTTCCTTCTGTTTTGCTTCTTTCCGACCATTTATGTTTACTATATACTCAATAATATATAAATCATGTAAGTTCCTATTGTTATACTCGGATAATTTATAGATGGTGTCTTTAAATCTATATGTTAAGATAATATAACATAGGTTAAGACATTCATACCATACGGTTTCATCTGAGGATGAAATTCTGTAGTCTGTATCAGTCTTTGAATCTAGTTTCCACAAGTGGTGACACTAGGTAAGGATCTTTCATTGTTACAACCGTGCTATTTCAAATGCATTATTATCTTTTTTTTTTTTTTTTTTTTACGGAAACCGTAAACTTTATTTCAAATGCATTATTATATTATATACTATCAAAATAGTTGTGATAAAAAACGAGTGATACCGAATATTTTTACATCTTTATTATGGTGCACAACCTAGTTCGTGGTAGACGGGACCTGCATTAGGACTAATAGTATGTAGTGTGGCGTGTTACTTGTTGTGGTATTACCATTGTACTAGTGGCGTTTCCCAAATCGAATAAATATTGATAATGTCCGTAACCACTATGATGAAATGAATGTTACTACGTGATGTGTAAGTAGACCAGCCACTCGTGTAAGTAGACCAGCCACTCGTGTGATGCAGTATTGAGACGCATCTGTAAGGATGATACTACTACCACAACGAGTGACATTGTACACATTAACAACCACAATGATGAAATGAATTTCACTACCTGATGTGTAAGTAGACCGACAACTCATGATGCGTGCGGCGTTGAGACACGTCTGTATGGTAAATACTACTACCACAACGAGTGATATTGTACACTTAAACAGTTGATCATAATATATCATTCATTGATCATGATGCAGGCCACAATAGTAGCATCACACCCTCTTTAAATTGATGTCAAACACAAACACTTGTCACACTGTCACATAATATATTGTTATTTATTGAGTTAGAATAGTATTTGCAACAACATTACTTTATTTGAACGGAAGTTTCTACACAGAGACTCCACATTCCAAGATTGGTGGTGTGACATAATATGTGTCATTCATTTAAAGGTGTGATAGTATATATAGAGTGTGTCGTGCCACTAATCTATGTATGTGAAGTCACAATATGTAAGGTAAATACAACTACCACAAATGTATATATGATTCATTGACTATAATACAAGTTACGATAGTAGCATCACCCTCTCTTTAAATAGATGTCAAACCGACACAGGTTACTAAGTCCACATAACAATGAACCCAAGTTATCAAATTCATTATAATTCAACACTATGTTTTAATCTATTTCTCTCATATTTTCGATTTTGGACATTACAGTGTAACTCAAATGTCTTCACATATACATACACAACCCAAATAAATTCCATATGATATCTCTACATATGAATTCATCAAGATCATACGGTTTTATTATAAGAAAAAAACTATGTATTTCAAATGTCTCCACCTATAGACACACCACACCAAAAATTTACTACTACTACTTGAAAGTTGAAATCACTCATTAGTAATGGTATTAATGTTGTTTTCTTTTGACTTTTTTTTTCCCCTAGTTTTCTGTCATTGGCAATGCCTAGGAGGCTACAATGAATTAAAGATTACTCATCAATGAAAATTCACTTTTCTTACACTATCATTTGACTGAGGCCTGAAGGGGTTGAGCGCCGTAGGTTGTAATAAGACTCTCTCCAACAATCCGTTATATCATCCTCCGATTATGTCGTTTTTCGTTTCAGTTATACTTTTTTAACATTTTATAAAACAATCTACTCCAACAAACACATTCCATATAATCTTCTTAAAGCATTTTTTTCCCTTCATCTTATTTTATTTAAGAAACAAAATTATACCATCAACATCCAAACATTTTTTTTCCTTCATTTTATTTTATTTAACAAACATTTTTTTGATCAGCTTCAAACTTTCAGATGGCTATCGAAATTGTTTTTGCTGCTATAAATAACAATAAAAAAAATCGGGTGTCTAAGGTTTTTTTCCCTCATTATCTCCAGTAATATCACTTTAGATAATTATTATGATTAGATTTTGTATTTGTATGTTATAAAATATTAATATTAGAAAATACTCTCATATAAAATAAAAGGAAAAAGTTGGTGTGATTGGAAAATGTGCAAGTTGATGGTGAACTATTCAACTTAAAAGCCCCTCCATATAACAAGAGCAATGTAGCATATTTCAAGTTTGGAGTGTTTCAAAGTGAGGTTATTGTAGAGTTAGTGTGTGCAAAATACACTTTAATTTTTCTTGAAATAGTTGATAAAGTGCTCCATTGGAAATAGCCTAATAATTGTAATAGTGATGAAAAAGAAGCAAAACTAATTAAAGACACATTCGTGGGCCCTATTTTGATCCAAGAATGCGTGCGTCTCACGTGGGATCTTCACTAAACTCCAATGAGAGGAGGTTACAAGATGAGTCTCCCTTGAACCGTAAACGAATCGACTGAAACTGAGCTGAATCAAGTACTGAGGTTTTAGTTTGTGTTTAGTTTAGCATACGGATGAGGTCGAGCTTGCTTGAATTGCCACTACATAACACTGTACGAGTTGTGCATGGTACGTTTTGTGCAGAGGAGGAGTGCATGCAAAATGACTCTTATATATGGTGTTACGTGGGGTGCCCGGCCAGGACATCGTATAAGAGATGAGCATAACACCGTGTGTGTGCGCGTTATGATGATGGCTATGTGATACACTTATACTTGTTGATCGACTGTGTTAAGTGGAATCACAATAAAGTAAAAGATGTCTTCAAATGGGTGATATCGTCATGTAGATAATGGATGTAACGTGGTAAGACTTTAAGAGTGATCCTAATGGTCATTTTATCCGGTAATGAGACATGAATTGTTTTCAACGTTATTGATACATTATAATTCCTGAATTTATAATTTATTCCCTCATTCTATGATATATATAAACCAAGACCATCATGCTATATTTTCCTGAAACCGCCACCGGTGCTCGATCAATTACATGTAATAGTTTCTTTAAGGGAATCTTGTATGCTAACCACTTGTGTGTCCCTTAAAACACTATTACATGTAATTGATCGAGCACCGATGGCGGTTTAAGGAAAATATAGTATGGTGGTCTTGATTTATATATATCATAGACCGAGGGAATAAATTATAAATGCAGGAATTATAATGTGTCAATAAGTAAACAAAATGTGTTGAGAAGAGTTCGAACCGAGGGCGGATTCATACTATATACTCATTCTGTTTCAAAATACCGAGTCAGTTGCAAAAAACACATATATTAAGGAAACAATAAATTGTTTTGACTTTGATATGCTAACCCTTATCTAACCTGAATAAATAATGCCGGTTTTAATGCAGTGAAAAATCAAGAGAAGGGTAAAAAAGAAAAAGTGCATTAAATCTTGTAGTTGAAGATGTTTTGCATCAGTTATTTTGAAACAAATTTTTTTGAACTGTCTCTCTTATTTAAAAACGAAGGGGGTATTAGACGAGGAGGTCAATGGTCACACTGTGATTTGGATTTTTAGTATTTAGGAAAAAGATCACATCCAATACACTTGACGGTCAAGTGCAGTAAAACACAAAACGACGTCTTTTTGTGTGTTTTGTTGTACTTGGCCGTCAAGTGCATCAGAGAGATCTTTTTCCTAAATACAAACTATCGGATTGATTTCACTTACACGTTTCGAGCCTATACATTCACTTTGTATGTCTACTCCATGTATCATTCTCCCCTTATTATCATTGATCATGGTGAGGCCATATCAACTATGAGTATTACACTTTAATTAATGGTGCTAAGCATACAGAGTGTTTAATAGAATAAATATATGAATCATAAAGCGTTACAAATATATAAATATATGAATCATAAGGCGTTACAAATATATAAAATTGTTTCATATTTATCTTAAATCTTGTTGATATGCATAGATATAAAGGAAGCCCTCATGGACACGACGGTTAAAGAACATTAGTGTTGTAGTTACAGTTTTGTCTTAACAGGGATATAGAGAGTTTGTTATCATGTATCGACTTCTCTCATTAAAAAAATGTGTACAAACAGTATCATAAATTATATAATTTAGATATAATTCTCAACTTACATCATATATAAAGTTTTAAAACGAAACAACGAGACTGTGAGAGCCTTTGGGTCGAGGCTCGGTTTTGTTTGTTTGTGTGTTGTATTTTTTGTTTTTTTTTGCTCATGATGAAATCGAAGGCGTTACAAAATAGATAAAGTTGTATACAAAGACACACCATGCATATCTATCCAAAAGCTTGATGATGATATAAAGCAAGTACCATACAAATAATGAGGACAGCAATGATTCACGTGTGCAAGCATGCTATTGAAATGCTTTTCTCGCAGATTACCCCCCCCCCCCCCCACCCCCTACCCTCACTCCCAAACCCCACCTTTACAACCTCTCGTGCGTTTCTTTGTCTTTTCTTGACTCGACATCACCGAAAATAATACGTTTACATCATTTCGATACATAAAACATACATAATACTCGATAAACGGATAAATTATTTTTCGGTCATGTAAATGTATATTATTGATATGATGTTGCCTATCTTTGGATACACTTCTTCATAGTATATCATACATGAATTCCATTTTGTTGGTATAAAAATAAAAATGGTCCCCAATACAAGAAAAGACTTTGTTTCATTTAATTATCTTATTTCATTTTTTTTTTTTGTTGATCTTGAAACAAATAGTTAAAAGTAGACACAGTAATGATTATACCAATGACATTGTATCCATACATTTCTATCCATTTTTTCATAGAAAGGGTCCGTAAAAGAGTAAAAATATGTAGTTACAAAGTATTATATAATTTATATTTGATATACAATAATATATCTCATAATGCAAAGAGATTTTACTATACCGCATCTGGGATAGTTGAAGAATGTAAATTAATTAAATGTGTTTTTATAGTTCAATGTATATTAACTGCCCGTAAAGGAAGTTGTCTTTTAAGAATTCAACCTCACCTTCTAATTCTAAGGATAAAAAGAGCTTTGCACCAATGGAATCCTGATTATTCTACATACGTATGTTTTTTTTTTTTTTTTTTTTTTTTTTTTTTTTTGAGGGGCTCTACATACGTATGTTTGATCAATAAAATTCCTCCATTATCGTGTCAGGAGGGAGCGAAGAAGAAGACACCCCGAAAGTAGAGGGCATCGATAACAAGACATCTGAGTAAGCATTTATCATTTTGTTGTTAAGATCAAAACATTAACTCTCGTTCTTAATATACGTGATTTTGAAAATAAATCAATTAAATAGAAATGTAGTTTTTCCGTCGCTAAATATGCATCACTCATCTTTTTTTAAAATATTTGTTTCATAATGATAATATTACAAACTAATACCACTATATACACTCATTAATTACTAATTATCTTTTCACCTTTCAGACAAAAAAGGGAGTGCATCCATGTGGTAAGATGTGTAACTTTTATTTCTAAACTGAATTGATACTGTATGATCTATATTTGTTTATCTGTTATTTCAATGCAAATGAATATACCACACAATAACTTCCAAAATAAATTCTCGTTAAATAGTAATTTCATATATATATATATATATATCGGAAGTAAAAGTTTTGGGAAGTTATTGTGTGGTAAGAGATTTTGAGGTGAAATGACGGATGAAACGATCAGAACCACACAGTTTAAATACAAAATAAAAGCATGTGGTGTGTGGGCGCCACACGGTGTCTCCGCACCGTGTGTAGACACCACACAATAACCCCCAAAAGTTTTAAGGGGGAATGAGGGAGAATGACAAAAATATTTCATCAATTAAGTAGAAGGACAGTCTTTTGAAACTTTTGCATAAATGACAAAACTATTTATCCACTATCGAAATTCACTTGTGTTCGAAATTCACTCGTTTAAATTCACCGCCGAAATTCAATTGTCGAAATTCACTAATTTTCAAAATTCATTGTCGGGATTCACCGATTTTCGGGATTCACCGTCAAAATTCACTATCGAAATTCACCGATTTCGGGATTACTAGGGAGATTCACCGATTTTCGGGATTCACTGTTTTGTCCTTCTCGCTATAAAAATTATGCAGTTGTCCTTCTCCCTATAAAAAATATGTAGTTGTCATGTTGCTTAATAATATTTCAGATTGTGTCCTTATCCCTAATTTTCCAAAGTTTTAAACTATTCAAAACCCTATTTTGATTAAATCACTCTTTTATTCTTCTTCTTTTACACCTCATAAGTCTACATCAACATGATGCTTTCCACAATCCGACAAAGTCAATATGTTGTTATAATTACAAATTATACTGTATTCCATTCATGATTGCTTGATGCAGTAATCATATTAATGTTATTATATTATTATTATTATTATTATTATATTATAGAAGATGCATATCATTGCCTGCTAGAAGCTAGATGATGGACCTTTGGGACATGGTCCCAATATTGTCTGATAAAGACTAGTCTTTTGATTTTTGATCATTTCGATAACAATTAATATATTGGTGGACTCATTTATAGGTCAAACATGAGAGATTTTGATGGATGAGTGGCACAGTTTTTTATTAGTTGTATTTAGTGGGAAGCTTTTGTGTGCTATCTGTATGTCCATCGAATTGATAGGTAAATAAATTTGAATCATACAGTTTTAATTTAATTTAGAAATAAAAGGTTTACATTTCGCGACATGGATGCATTTCGCATATGGCGGGTGCACATCCAATAACTTCCCGTATTTAGTAGTATTGTTTATTTGCACAAACCTAAAAGAACTCATTATATACTCCCTCCGTTATTTTGTAACTGTGGCAGTTGTCAAAAAAATTTGTTCTAACATAACTGAGGCAGAACATTTTTTTTTTTTTTTTTTTTTTTTGAAGGTGAGGTAGAACATTTTCCAAAGCTGTATTTATTGTTAATTTTCTTACTTTACCCTTATTTAATACTAGGTAAGAAGTTAAAAAGAAGACTATATTAATTGTATCATAGATATTTTTTAGTCATTGTATCATTAAAATCATACCATCAAATCACATTTTTAATAAGCTTGTTTTTAGCAACTGCCTCAGATATTTCGGAACGGAAGGAATAATTAAGTAGACATGGAATTGGATAATTTGTCTGCAGTAGCTCCATAGGGAGTAAAATGGTGCGCAGGTTGATCAGAACAATAAAGTTTATATTTAGAGCATTAATTATGTCGTTCTGATCATCTTAGACGTCACGTTATTCAATGTGGATTGACTAGAGAAAAATTATTCATGTAAACGAGCCAAACTACTTAATTTGTGAATATATTGAGATCGTCTCGAATAAAGTTCGATTTGACTTTGTTTGAATCAACTTTGATAAAACTCTCTCCTATTCACATTAGGAGTTGGCTAAGTTATTACCATATATAAAAAGAGTTTCACCAACACATTAAACTCACACGCACGATATCAAAAACAAGACTGTCACTACATCACAATTGTTTATGTACTATTGAATTATGCCCTGGGAAAACAAATATTGAATATAAGTTTCTATCAAGAGAGATCAAATCAAAACTTCATATTTTGTATGCATCTTCATGGTGGGAGCCTCCATGTCCCATTAACAAGTAAAGAACCTTCTTGGAAATTTCCACTAATGAAAGAGTACAATGCATATGATATAATTTGGGGTATGAAAAATGCGTGGGCAATAAATTTTATTACACATGACTAAATACTATATGTGACTACTTTAAATAATAGAGTGTGTAGGACACATTATTGTCAAAATCATATTCATATTACAAATGCAATAATACAACGTGACAGATGATGTGATAATGTAAATGTATATTAAATGACAACCCAATATATATATATATATATATATATATATATATATATATATATATATATATATATATATATATATATATATATATATATATATATATATATATACACACACTAGAGTCCTTAGGCCTTGCACCGCAAGGCCCCTATCTTTGGAATAGTTTGATTACATTTTGGTTTTGAACGCATGAGTGACAATTGCATTTGAGACAACAGTTCAAACTGCAAGCGTTATTTGAATAGCCTGGAGATGATAACTCTGGTATTGCATTTAAGCATACGCATTGTTGGAAGGGAAAAACATAAAAATCTAAAGTTAAGAATAAGAAACGAAGGGAAATATACAAAGGCATAAGAAAATGTAAAGCAACACATTGTTGTAACTTAAAACAAAGAGGTAGAGTACTTAAGAAGAACTGTCAAGTTGATGTTACATGCAAAAATTACAATTTAACAAAGTTAGCTGACCTGATAATCAGGAAGCAACTTTATCAGGCTACCATCAACATCCTTGCCTAAAGATTGTGATGGATGCAAGAGAGCAAAATAAACAAAACGGGGAACGTCCTAACAAGTTGAGTTTTTTACAATCAAAAGTTGTTTGTGTTGGTATTAACTAACAACATCAAATATTCTTGTCTTGTCCTTTGTTTTTCTTCTTCGGTGACTCAATCACCTTGTTAACTTCTGAATCAGGAAGCGGCGACTGATGGCAATTCCTAGGTGTCCAATCTAACCGGCAGTGTACCGGGTCGATTGTAGTCTAGTATGGTGAGTCAAGGTCGAATCCACGGGGAAATCCCTTGTGAGGTTACACACTAAAAAGCTTATATTAATTCGATCTAGGTCACAAATTGTGGGATGGTAATGTAATCAAATGCATAAATGAATAAAGTGCTTGTGATAACAACGATGATAAAATGATAAAAGAAACTAACCAAGACAATGCATAACCTAGTCATCCTCTTATAGAATCAAGGGAATGATCTCCTACCAATGATGTTCGGAAGTGTGAAACAATGCATTCCTAAGCAAGTAGTTTCCCCTCATACGAGTGTACGAAACTACTCTCTACCTCATCCTCGGTTTAGGGGTCCTAAACCTGATGAATTGGTATGCTACGCACGTGAATGCAATGATAAAGTCAACTATTCTCGGATAAGAAATCGAATGCCTCGAAAGGTCGATTTTACCTTCCGGTTCTCCTACCCTCTTCCCACGACTAACATCTCCTTCCGGTCTCCGTCAAGTTTGTAAATGCTAACACTAGGCAATTACTCCAATGCAAGCAATCAATACAACACAAGTAGGAAAAGCTTCACCACAATCAAAACTAACAACACGAACAATCATTCCCAATCAACATAAGAGGATGAACTAAGGTTACAACATAATCTTGGCTAGATAGGTCTAGCCACTCATGTTTACAAATATCAACATCTCAAAATTAATATTCATAACCATGAGAACAATTGAATAACAATAAAGATTAAGAATTACCAAACCAAAGAGTAAAATTATGAATTGGTGTTCTTCATCCAACTTCCAAAAGCTTCAATGAACTAACACTAGTGTGTTGAATCCAATCAAGTGATAGAGTTAAACTAGAATCCTTAGCCTTTACAATCAAGTTCAATAGCTAATTTTTACTAAAATTTGGCAATAAGAGCCTGGGGGGTGGGGGTGCCTTCAAGATGGAAAAGTTGAGGAAGATGAAGTGTGTGTTTTTTTTTTGTATGAATGGAAGAATAAAATAGATCAATCCTTGTTGACTCTGCAAATTTGGCGCAGGTCAAAGGTAACTGGCGCGCGTCATGTGCTACTGTGGTGTTGGGGTAGGTCACTAATATTTGGCGTGCGTCAAGTCCCATATTCGCATTAAATGCTCAGCAGAATGTGTAACTTCACTTAGCGCGGGTCAAGGTCACATGGCGCACGCCAGTTGTAACTGAAAGTACTATGATAAACTTTATTCTTCCCTAGGCATGGATCGAACCCTCTAATGTGTGTCAGCGATCCTCGTGGCTTGAAATCCTTGCCTCAATTAGCAAAATCATCACTCAATAATCCATGGCACTAAAAAGTCAAAAATCCACGCTCCCACCGTGATACCTGTGCTGCAAAATAGACACAGAGATACCACGCTAAATCTGATAACAAAATCGGCTAATAACTATTAAAATAAAAGTAAAAGCGTGTTTTTTCTGAAAGTTTCTATGTACACAAAATGGTTCAAATCATCGTAAAATCTGCTCAGGTTGATGTCAAAATATCACCAATTGCATTGGAAAAAGGGGTGAATCATCGGAAATTGTATCATCAGGTTGACTTACATCAACCACTCCTCACTTAGCGTTTGCTCGCCCTCGTGCAACTAGAGCGATAAGGCTATCTAGAGTAACAAGAATACGATCATGTAGCATCAAGAATTGAGGACCCAATCAAATGATGTAACCTATCAAAATCACAAGAACGTGTTCCCCACGATCTAAAGCGGTAGTGGAGTGTGTAAGTGAATAATCCTCAAGTTTGCTACCAAACTAACGATCATCAAATCATGCAAGCCTTACTCAAAAATGCAACCTTAAGCTTAGGAATGATATCGATCTCCACTAATTAGGCACTCGGACTCGAGGAGTTAGGTCAGGTAGTTGACAATTCGGTTTGTAACGTTCAGGCTAGGGTAGTGGCGAACCGAAAGGAATAAACGGATAATCAAAAGAATAAGGCAAGATAGCAAGAATCCGCACCCTCGTCTTATTGAAATCAACTCCCAAATTAGTCACTTCTTACATTACTTAGGATCTTACAATTTGCTTAAAAATTGCCTTCAATGACTCATTATTCGCCGATTAAGTAATTACAACTTGTACGTTTCCTTTTAACTTGAGTTTTTGAATTGTAGAAGCCTTTATTCAACTCTTGGAATATGTACAACGAAAATTAGAAAGGAAATTGTCCCCTTTTTTTTGAATAACAATAAAGATTGCTACGCCACTGGTTTCCGAACCAAACTTCACAAGATGCCCTCTCAACATACTAACATACTCATCCAACTCTTAGTTCCCAAACACCGGCCACACAATTAATAGACTCTTGCTACGCTTGCGGGAGGCCAAAGGAATGTAGACCAAAATTTTGGCTAAAGGTTGGATCATAATGAGGCTAAATACGAACGGCTAGCTCGAGTGGGGTCTCACCACTCTACAAGGCTGAGATGGGGACAGAAAGGAAAACTTGCATTCAGGAAGGCCGTTTGGCTACGGGCTAGTCAAAGTAATGCCAAAAATCTTCATCCCTACTCCGATTCCAAGTACTTGTTATTCATCTCAAAAGAATAGCATTCCTCAGTTCAAGCTGCAAGCTAAAGTATGCATGCACAATTTCATGAAGAGTTGTTTGTTAACGAAATATTGGAATATGCGTGCACAATGGATCACACTACCGACAATGATAGTGAATAACATGTACTTATGTTCCATCAGAGTTACTCGTTTAATTGAAGTGCTCGCTCTATCAATTACATGGTCGTAACTTATGTCAAAAAATAATTTATGCAGCTCTAAATTTCTCGGAAACGACAAAAGCTAAGGTTTTTCTCAAGCAATTAAATGCATTATCCGTTGTTAGACTAACTGTACTCTCACTCCCCACTTATGGGCTTGCATTGGCCTCAATGTGAAGTGAAGAATGAAAATATAGTTAGGGAACACGGGGAATCAGCATAAGCAAAATTAACGATACGACCATAAGCAAAATTAGGGCAAAATCTGGACAAAAGGGCGTGATGGCGCATGCCGAATGCACACTGACTTGCGCCAAAAACACTATCGCTATACAGAGAGTTTGGCTGCAAAAACCGGCGCACACCAGAAAGAGTCTTGGCGCACGCCATGGCCCAAGAAAGGGTAATGACGCACGCCAAACCACAGTGGTGTAGGTCAGCGGTGCAAGAAACTCAGAAAATGGAGGGTTTCATGAGGATGGGGTAAAAGAAATAGCTATGGAAGGGTGCAAGATAACAAAACAAAGCAACACCAACCAAATAAGCAAAACAACAAATATTTTACATTATTGAATTGAAAGGGAAAGTGCAAGAGCATTGTTCAGAAACAACCAAGGGAAATGTGCAACAATTATTCAAAGCAACCAGCATAAATGAAAAGAGATAGACACTAAACCAGCCCAGCCAACAACCAACCAACACCACCAACAGCAGCCAACCAGAAACAACTACTCAGACTCAGACTCAGCGAAAGACGGGGGAACACCAGACTCAGACTCATCGGAAGACGGGGGAACACCAGGAACATCCCACGGGATAAGGCCACGATATGGAACCAAACTAGGGAAGAACTCGTCCTGAGAGTAGGCGGGAACGTGGGCGACCCGAGTGCAAAGATGAGACACGACCCATGCAAAGCGGATGAAGGGTAGGGTACACGTGGGCTGAGCACAAGACCATGCAGCCTGATGAATCAACTTACCCCAATCGATGTACTCCCCACGCTTGATGGCATAAAGCAGAAGCATCTCATTGTTGGTGAGCACATTGAAATTATCAGTGGGGAGAATGCGATTATTGACAAAGCGCTTCCAGGCCCGCATATCGGGGGAAAGATCCGAGACTGAATAGTCCGCACGAGGGCCTTCCCGTCCCGGGAAAAGTGCAGTTGTAGTAGTAGAGAGACGAGCGATGAAACTGCCAATGTTGGAGAGATTCCACTTGATCTCATAGTGATGATGGGGTGCAACGGTGGTGGAAGAGAGGTGGAAAACATTGTTGATGTCCATCCAATGGAACGGGACCTCAATCCCACGAACCATGACAATATTAGTAGACCTTTCTTCGGATGCAGAGGATAACATGGCATAGAACTCACGAACGACAGTTTCGTTGACTTGTCCTCGAGGTGGTGCGACCAATCGATTCCAACCTCCCCACTCTTTACGGTAGTCTGAGTACTCCTCTAGCTCCTTGGAGTCGATACTCCGCTCAAAAAGAATAGGGCAACAGCTGAACAACTCGATGTAGTTGTGCACAGCGTCAACACCGGCTACATCGTAGAAAAGAACGGGGCGGTCTGCCGGAGGAGAAGACATGGTAAAAGTGAAATAAGAAGAGGAAGAAGAAGAAGAAGTTATGCAGAGAGAGAATATGGAAAAGAGAAATAAAATGGACGGTGAATGAATGTGAGTAGGAGGGGTGGGTAAAAGAATAAAATTAGGGTTTGATGGTCAGTCGGTGGCAGAAAACACGTTACTAACGCGCGCCAAACAGACATTGGCGTGCATCAAGGGGACAAAAGCTGAGGGCTAGGGTTCTGTGGTGGTAGAGGCGTGACAGCTGGGTGTCAAGTCAGGTTGACCCGCATCAAAAGTATTCCGACGCACGCCAATTTCATCGTTTGTGTGCAGAGTGTGTTAGAGTGAAGTGGCATGCGTCAAAGGAAACTGGCGCACGCAAAATAACAGAAATTACTGGCTCACGCTAGGAATAGACTGACGTAGGCCAAAAGTGCCTGGAAACGGACTGTGATTCAGGAAGTATGAAAATCACCCAATGACGGACTATCGCTACACAAGGAGCTAAGCACAGATAATCACACAAGATTGGGGAAAATACAATTCATTTTCCAACACAAAGAGGGCTAGTTATACTGATATCGCAAACTAAAAATAGTGCAACATTCCCAAAAGCAAAAACACTTGCAACATTCAACAGCACCAAATAACAAAATAGTTCGACAAAATAATAAAAGGACATCAAAAGTACCATAGCCACATGCGGCTAAAAACAAAGCACGAATGAAGTTTGGTGGACAGAAGTACTAATCAACATCGGTAGTGGAAGTAGGAACAAAAGTAGAAGCAGGAGGGAGCTCCTCATCATCATCGTCCTCTTCAAGTAGCATACCGGCACTCAAATGAGTAAGTGAACTGGAAGACAGAAAAGTCGTAGGATGGAACAAGCTAGTGCCCTGTTACTCGGTAGCATAAGGATTTGACAACATCTGGATAGGATCATCAGGGAAAGCAGAAGAAAGCATAGACTGGAAAGTCAAACTACCAGCCCCGTCACCAGTGGACGTAATCATCGAACCTGTCAAACTTTGCCCAAGCAACGCTTAGTGCCCGAACTTGTACACGCAAAAAAGCAAACACTACCCGGAGGCATGGAATGCGGTGGGGTCCTAAACCGAATACTCCAAGTGTGATTTGACACACGAATCAAAGTCGTCATTACAAAAAAAGAACGGTGACCACGGGAACCGACTCGCAAATCATTCAAACCTCTTAACACACTCTCAAATCCTAATCTAGAATCGGTGTCGGATGCCACCAACGCTCCACGCACAGCCGCCATCTCGGACTCAAGGAATTCAAACCCAGCCCTCACAGCTGAATCGCGAATAGGAGGACGCGAAGGGACAGGCTGGCCGGATGTAGGGACATCAACCGAGGATGGACCACTGGTCGAGATAGGAACATCAGGAGAGGAAGTGGGCTGCTTGACATTTTCTAAGATATTAGGGCCAATCAAGAGGTTGACAGGAGGAAACAAGGTATCGCTGGACCAACTAGTGACTTGAGCTCGGTCACAAAGCTCACGAATCAGCCAAGGAAGGGGCATATTGCCATTCGCATGGAGATTCAGAGCAAAGTCCACCGCTCCCTGGTATATATGGTACCGGCATCCACAGGCACGCCAGTGAAAATGGCAAGGGCTAGGCAAGCCTCAGGAAAATTGAAAGTATTGATTTTATGGGAATGAACGATGTTGTGACTAATGAAGTGCTTCATCACCCTCACATCCTTGATCGCCTTGCCATACTTAAAACGCTTGTCTACCCAAGTAGCAGATGAGCACATGTAAGCCTTAGCCTCATGGGCCTTGGCAAATAGATTGCCCTTCTCACTTAGTTTCCACACGCTAGAAAAAGCGGTCTCAGCCGGGACGCCGGGCATCCCAAAGAATTCATTGATGGCCTTACCATGAATTGGGACCGTACCCTTGGCTGCCTCAGCAGGGGTCAGCGGCAAGATTGGCATAAAATTCAGCCACAACGGTGCCATTGACAGTAGAAGTACGATTGGCTGCTAGACTCCCCCACTTACGATCCTTAATGATTTTCTGAATCCTAGCACTAACCGACTTAAAGTCTATTCCTCGCTCAAAATGCAATGTGCACTGACCGAAATACTCGACAAAGTGTTTCTGGCCCCTCCTGCCTAGGGTGGTCGAGGGGAAAGAAATAATTGACTCAGGCGAGGTAGGCGTTCAGGTTCGCTCCGGTCCACTAGGGTAACTAGCGGCTGGAGTTTTCCTTTTCTTATTCTGGTCACCTTGGCGACTACCACTACGAGTACATGATTCAGACATGGCTATGGGTTCACGACAATCCAACAATACAGCAGAAACAACAATCAGCCCCTCCTCCGGTTTCAATCAAGTCAAAATATTAAAAAAAAATAAAAAGAAATTAAATTGAAAGAGGAGAACTAAGCCAAAGTACCTTGTTGGGTTGAAAAACACCGCAGAAAGAAATGGAGGTCTCCGAAAAGTATGGTGTTAGCCGGAAATGCAGAAGATGTGCCTTGAAACCAAAATGGAGACCTTCACACTCAAGAAGAAGCAGGAGAGAAAGAATGGTAAATGGTGTAGAGATTGATAGATTTAGATGAATGGAGTAAATGGGTGGTGGGTTGGAGAAAACTGATGGAAAAAGGGAATAGAAGGGGTGAATTTTCGATGGTAATGAGAGTTATGGAGGGGAGAGAGAAAAGAAGAACCATTTTAGATTCAAAAACTGCCACTCAGACGTACGCCAAGAGACATTGACGCACGCCAACTCCTAAACAACTACCCAATGACTCATGCCAGAGACAAAATGGCGCGCGCCACCAAAAATGCCCAAACTCTCTGTACGTCTTATGGGAGTCAACTTTATTGTACTTTGGTGTGCAGTTTAACCCCCGTTTATCACTTTATTGACATGTTTTGGGTAGTTCTAGACCTAAGTAAGAGTAATATCGAGAGTTATATGCACGGGGAGTTAAACTGTCATATCGATAGTGAACTCCGCCTTTTTAATGATATATAACTGTTTTTCGAGCACTTTTGTTTTGCGGAATTACGCGTGGTGTTTGTTCGCATATGTTATTGTAGGACATAGGTGACTCGAGAACCCGGAAAGCGTTGTTTTGGAATGAGAAAGATGTTCGTGGCATGAAAGTAGCATGAAAGTGGAGAAAAATCAAGTTTGGAGCGAAATCAAGGCAAACTGGCATTTGCTCTACCCAAACTGGCGTTTGAGTCAGGATTATGGTTGAGGAATAAATCATCATGCCAGACTGGCGTTTGTGCAGTCTAAACGGTCATTCACAGAAGTAGCATTTGACTGAAAGTTATATTTTCAGACGGACGAGCGTCCAAATCCCCCCCGAACGCACGTTTGGATGGGCTCAGCCCGAATCAAGAAAGCTCATATAATCCAAACGGGCATTCAGACAATCCAGACGGGCATTTGCCCTCATGGCATGATCCATGAACTAGTGTTTAGGAAGGGCCAAACGCTGGTTCACTGAAGAATAAACCCTAATCATCATCAGATTTCTAGGCAGACGTGCGTCCACCTTGGAGTAAACGCTCGTCCGGCCCCGACAGCAGCAGATTTCAACCCTACACTATAAATACGCTGCTCATTTAGCACTTTTACATATATTGCCGACTTTAGACACTTCTAGGGCGATTTTGGTGCGGTTTTAGTATAGGTTGATCATCCTTTGGTCCTTTGATTCCATAGATAACATCCTTCGATTCTACATACTTTCCATAGCTTAGATTAACGTTTCAGGATCAAAGATTTGGCTTTTCGATGCAATTATTTCTTCCTTATTTTGTGGATCAGATTTTCTGGAAATTTATATGGTAATGACTTCCCTTTTATTTATTGTCTTTAGTTTAATTTTTGCTTTTAATTCCGTTTCTAGTATAATCATGAGTAGCTAATCAGTTGTGTAGCCGAATTATGTGAAAACGAGTGAAAACCCTAAAGGGGGACGAGATAGGGATTTGTGTAGTGCGCAATTTGATGTTTTAACGATTAATCCACGACCTAAAACTTATTATAACGTCATTGAATTAGATTGATCACCTAGTTCACTATCACACACATCAAACTTATAGATGTATTTTGCGGTGAGATGTGGGAAAAGGGGTTTTGGTATCGTTGCGTAGATTCGTCATAGTTGTTAGGACCGTTTCCAATACAGAGGTTTGTCATCGTTGTTCGAGCAACTCTAGACCTTAATCATGTTAGGATAATCGGTTTTCTAAAGGGAGAGTCGGTTAGCTTCACATAGGGTGGTTAGATCGAGTTGTTCAGTCTGATCACTAAAATTAAGAGTTGGCACCCGTGGATGTCGTTAAACTACATAGGATAGGTAGGTCGGTTAAGACACGCTCCCTGTCAAGTCCTTTCTAAGGGGTAAAAGTAGCTCGTGGGATCATAGTTCGGCTATACCTTTCAATACTTAGAAGTAAAACCGGTAGTATAATCTTTATCGCATTAGTATAATATCTTCCACCGTTATTTTGGCCTGAACTAAGTTCTACGTCAGCTTTGGTACTTAGACATTATTCCCTGTGGATTCGACCTTGTGACCACTATACTCTCGTTGACCCGATACTCTGTCGGTGAAAGTTAGCTGTTAAGTATTTTGCTATCAAGAATTTTGGCGCCGCTACCAGGGAAATAACGTCTAATATCTTTTAAGTTGACCGAAAGCTTGGGCTTAGGTCGTTTTTATTTCGTTTTCTTGTTGTTTATTGTTTTTACAGTGAATGACCCAAAGTTCAAAAGAACCTCTTATCGACCCGATTAAAGAGATTGAAGCTTTTGCATGCCACAGAAACCGTCAACGCCGAGGAGAAATCCTGATTGCTAGTCCGAACCCTCTGTTTGAAGAAGAAGGGATAGTAGAAAGCTTTGTCTCAGATTCCTCTGAAGAAATGGATGATATAACAACTCGTAGAGATGGAAAAGATCCCTTCATTGAGCATGATGCATAAGGGCAAACCTCAAACACTATTGGTGGTAATGCAACACTGCCGTTGCAAACTCCACTGAGAGACCCCCGTGTAGAACAGTTAGGGGGAGATGATACATTGTTACATCAGTTAATCACCCCACAATTTAATCAGAGAACATGGATTGGACAGAACATGAGAAGACAGAATGCCCAGAACCTCGAACCAGAACTCGACCAAGCTACTGTAAACTGAGTACTGCAAATGCTTAGGAATCAGGGGAACCAACAGGTGTTACCGCCTATGCAGCAGTTTAATCAACAGCAACCACATCAGAATTATCAGCCACAGAGGGCTCAACAGGTACATGGACCAAGAGTCTATCGAGATTATGTGACTACCCCACAGGAAGTTACAGGTCACAATCCAATTAGAGTGCCCCTATCAATGCCAACAACATGGACATAAAGCAAAACATCTTGAATATGTTGGGGGAACACGCCTTGTTCCATGGGAAGTCAACTGAGAACCCGAATAGCTTCTTGGATCATTTTCTCCAAATCTGTGGAACGATGAAGTATAATGGGGTAAGTGACGAGGCGATAAAACTGATAGTTTTCCCTTTTGCACTTAGAGGAGCTGCTAAGGATTGGTATGATTTTATTGCCTAATGATTCGTTACATACGTGAGCGGATGTGGTCAGAGTATTTTTGAGGAAGTACTTTTCTCCGGCTAAGATTCTGGATTTGAAAGAAGAGATCTCTTCGTTTGATGGTCTCGAGGGAGAGACACTGAAGGATACGTATGAGAGATTTAGGGGTCTACTGAAGAGATCCCCTCCACACGGTTTTTCAACTGTTGAGCAAGTGATTATATTATTCAGAGCCTTAGAGCCAGTGGATCAGAACAAGCTGAATGCCGCAAGTGGCGGAGATATTATAAATCTTTCACCGGATCAAGCTATGAGACAGATTGAGAATATAGCTGATGGAGAAGGGCATGGGGGTCATCTAGGAAGAAGAAGAAGGCTCCAACGGAAAGTGTGAAATCTCTGAAAGAAGAGTTGGATAGAGAGACAGCCATGCAGACAAGATGCAAGAAATGGTACTGAAGATGGACCAAATAGAGTTGGCTAGAAAGAAGGCAGAGCAATGCCAACTTTGTGGGGGTGGACACTCAGCATTGGAGTGTACAACATCGAAAATGTTCACTTACCCACAACAGTTGACATCTACTCCATCACAACAACAGTTTGGGAATCAGAATGATCAGTAGAAGATGAATGTGTATGCAATGGGGTAGATGAATATGAATCAGCAAGAGTTTGGTCAGCAACAACAGTGGAATCAGAATTTCGACAATCAGCAAGGGTTGCCAATGGAGTATGGTATGGGTGATGATTCACAGCATTATGATGTGAATTATGTTGGACAAGGTAGTGGGGGACAGTGGAATCAGAATCAACAAGGTCAAGGTTGGAATCAAAACCACCATCAGAATTGGAACCACAATTCCAATCAGGGCCAAAGCTTTAGGCCAAGTCAAGGTTCATCCAATAGGCCTTAGGACCAGAATCAGAGCTACCAGAATAACCAAGGCAACTATCAGAATAACCAGAATCAATAATCTCAATCACAAGGCCAACGGCGGTGCCAAGAATCGGGGTGGGGGCGAAATCGGGGAATGGAACCAGAACCAGGGCCAGCAGGGCAATCAGCAAGCAAGCCAGCCGCCCAGAAATAATAATTCCGGCACCTATCAGCATCCGAATGCTCATCTCCACCAAATCAATCAAAATAATCAGCAATCGAATAACTCTGGTGATCAAAAGACTTCCACAGAAATTCTCCTAGAAAAGTTGGATATGTGCGTATCTAAGCTGAATAAGAATGCTGTGGAGCAGAAGGTAGCCACTCATTCCGCTATCCGGAACTTAGAAACCCAAGTGGGTCAAATCACGAATACATTGAAGAAAAATTTGAGTGGTGGCCTCCCAAGCAATACTTAACCGAATCTGAGGGAAGTGAATGCAGTATTTACTAGAAGTAGCAGAGATCTGGGGGTTGATTGGTCAAAGAAAGATAAAGTGACCGAAGCAGAGAATTATCTAAATGAAGAAGATGAGGCTGAGGATTTGGAAAGAGGCAGGGTCGAAACTGAGTTAGAGGCAATGAGAAGAGAGATGGCGGTAGTAAAGAGAGATCTAGCAATTGCAAAGAAAGAGAGAGAGAGAGATGGAAATGGAGAAAGAGCTAGAGACTCAGAGAAAGAAGGAAGAGTCAGCGAAGAAGCGGGATTTCATAGTGATAGATATTAAAGAGGAGGAGTCGAGCACCCCTGTAAGGAAAGAGGCTACAGCCGTACCGTCGAGGCCAAAAGCTCGAGGTAAGAATGATTTTATGCCTCCTCCCCCTCCTGATTTTGATGAGAGTACACTGCCTTATCCACCTAAGGGTCCTAGGAAGAACTTTCTCACTGATAGTCAAAATAAGTTCCTAGACATTCTTAAGAAGGTAGAGATTAACATTCCTTTGCTAGAGGCGGTCGCGAGTGTACCGCCGTACTGTAAGTGTTTGAAAGGAGTGTTATTGAGTCGAGAGAAAATGGATCAAGTAGTAAAGCTGAGGGAGGAGTGTTCGGCGGTGTATGATAGTAAGATCCCCCGAAAATGAGAGATCGTGGCAGTTTTACTATCCCTATCACCATAGGCAACACTGTGATCGAGAATGTCTTATGCGATCTAGGAGCTTCTGTGAGCTTGATGCCTAGAGCCTTATATGAGAAGTTAGGGTTGGGAGAACTAGAGCCTACGGGAATGACCCTTCAGATGGCTGATAGGTCAGTGAGGACACCTATGGGGGTAGCGGAAAATGTCCTGGTGCAAGTAGGTAAGTTTGTTTTCCCAGTAGATTTTGTGATCCTCGACATGGAAATGGACTCTAGAACATCTGTCCTGCTTGGTCGGCCCTTTTTGACCACGAGCGATGCTCACATTGGGGTGAAAGAAGGAGATATTTCATTTGGCGTGGGAGGCGAGAGAGAGAAACTGAATGTTTACAAGGACATAGGTCGTAAAGTTACACATGATGAATGCTTGTATGCCGAGTCTATATTTTCTTGTGTTGTGGCTTGTACTAACATGCAGGAAATCAAGATCCCATTGAAAGGGAAGATGGTGAGTTCACGTGGTGTCGTCGATGAGAGAAAGATCGAGACATAGAATGAATCGGGATTTCCCGTCTTACCGTTGATCCCAATGCTGGGGGAAGTGCATGTTGATAAGAAAGATTCTAGGGGATGGCCCGAGGCAGCATCACGAGCTAAATGAGGTATGCCGTTCATTAGCTCTACTATGTTTGCACTTGGTATATCTGTGAGTATGCTTAAACTGATGAGTACGGAATTTGGCTGAGTTGATTACGTGCTTAAGTGCTAGGTGATGCCTATTTGTTAGAGTTGTTTCAGTTTGTCTTGATTGGAGTTTGCTAAGAGTCACCCGGTCGAGCCAACGACGTAAAACAAAGGCGCTTGGGGGGAGGCAACCCCGCCATAATAAGACTGTTTGGAATAAAAGGTGATCTAGGGGTTTTTGAGTATGCGCTACTTGTACTTGCCTTTGATGATGTATGCCTACGCACGTTGATGTTTTATATGATTTTGTGCCTCTGTGGTCTTTCTATTATGCTTAGATGTTCTGTGCTTTGCCCATAGAGGTTATTTATCCGTCTATAGCAGTCTATTTTATGCATTGCATATTGCGTTTCGAGTTTTCTGGCGTGACAGGGCCTTATTACTGTTATACCCCCATACCCCTATTATCTATTTTGGCACGAGGACCATGTCCCGTGTTTCCTTTGCGTTGTTTATGTCTACTTTGATATATTGGTTCGGGTCGTGCTTACACGAGGCTGTTACGAGATTCGATAGCGCCTTTCTGCCGGGTTCACAAGCTAAGTCTTTCTTTTCTATCTCATTCACGCACTGAGGACATTGCTTCATTCGAAGTGGGGGGTGGATACGACTTAGCTTGGTATTGTTTTGATTGATAAATGTGCCGGTAATTTGATATGCTTAGTTAATGTTCGGTTTCGAGTCAGTCCATGGCTTAAAATTTTAACATTTTTCTGGGTTTGACACCGCGTTATATGCATGTTTCTCACGAAGGAGTTGGTAAATGTCTTAGTAGTCGAGTAATGTGTGCAGGGCGATTTTATTTTGTTACGATACGAACCCTTTTGTGCACGTAGAACCGTGGTTATACTTAGCTTGGCTGCTATGCACACTGATACTACTAGTTTCGAGGCAAAATAGACAGGTTTACCCAGGCCGGATACGGGATGAGAGTCCCAACATTTTACCCTCGTACCCCCTCTAAGCCTTGATAGGACGGTCTGACCACCGTCCGAGAATGAGCCGTTTTGGTTACTTAGTCTGTATTACCCTAACCCTGAGCTATATTAATGGTCACGTTCCTTTTGATCACCCTACGAGTGGACTTAATTGTTACTTTAGACACACTTTCTGAATCAAGTGTGGGGTGGGAGATGGTGCGTATTTTGAGAGGAGTTGGTTAGTACGAGCTAATATAATGAAGGGGAGGAGTTCAAGAAATCTATTGTGAGGCTTGTTGGTTCGGGAGAATTTGAAAAAGAATTATGCAAAGAAATTTGAAAAGAAAAAAAAGAAGAAAAAGTTGAAAAGAAATTTGAAAAAAAAGAAAGCTTGAATAAAGTTTGAGAAAAAGAGAATAATAAGTCAAAGAAGGATGTTTGAATGAATAAGAGTATGATGTTGAGGTTGGAATTGTTTATTAATGAGTATAGAAAGATCGAAGGAGTTTGGTGTGGTTTGGTACGTTTTTGAGGAGGAGATACACATGAGACGATTAGGTTTACTCGTATTTTCTTTTCTCCAGTCCCAAATTTCCTTTCGGTTAACCCCGTCCCGAGCTGAACATTATAACCCTCCAAGTCCTGCTTGACCGTATTTAGCCTCGGTTGCCTCGATTAGTGGAGATTTTATCCCGGTATGAGATGTGTGTAGTCATTTGGCCGGTATTCGAAGCCGGTAATCATTTTGAGTGTAGCCCTCGGTTTTTATCACACACAGTTCGTTTTCGTGGTAAGATAGAGTCAAGTGGTTCACATTCCGTGTCTACTTTGCCTTTACCTTGATGTCGTGAGTACTATGCATGTTTCATAAAGTTGATCCCTTGGTCTGTTTTAAAGCGCCTAATTTACTCGAGGATGAGCAAAGGCTAAGTGTGGGGTGGTTGATGGGAGTCAACTTTACTGTACTTTGGTGTGCAGTTTAACCCCCGTTTATCACTTTATTGACATGTTTTGGGTAGTTCTAGACCTAAGTAAGAGTAATATCGAGAGTTATACGCACGGGGAGTTAAACTGTCATATCGATAGTGACTCCGCCTTTTTAATGATATTTAACTCTTTTCTGAGCACTTTTGTCTTGCGGAATTACGCGTGGTGTTTGTTCGTATATGTTATTGCAGGACTTAGGTGACTCGAGAACCCGGAAAGTGATGTTTTGGAATGAGAAAGATGTTCGTGGCACGAAAGTAGCATGAAAGTGGAGAAAAATCAAGTTTGGAGCGAAATCAAGGCAAACTGGCGTTTGAGTCAGGATTAAGGTTGAGGAATAAATCATCATGCCAGACTGGCGTTTGTGTAGTCCAAACGGTCGTTCACAGAAGTAGTATTTGATACTGAAAGTTAGATTTTCAAACGGACAAGCGTCCAAATCCCCCCTGAACGCACGTTTGGATGGGCTCAGCCCGAATCAAGAAAGCTTATATAATCCAAACGGGCGTTCAGACAATCCAGACGGGCGTTTGCCCTCATGGCATGATCCATGAACTAGCGTTTAGGAGGAGCCAAACGCTGGTTCACTGAAGAATAAACCCTAATCATCATCAGATTTCTAGGCAAACGAGCGTCCACCTTGGAGCAAACGCTCGTCCGGCTCCGACAGCAGCAGATTTCAACCCTACACTATAAATACGCAGCTCATTCAACATTTTTACATATACTGCCGACTTTAGACACTTCTAGGGCGATTTTGGTGAGGTTTTAGTGTAGTTGATCATCCTTTGGTCCTTTGATTCCATAGATAACATCCTTCGATTCTACATACTTTCCATAGCTTATATTAACGTTTCAAGATCAAAGATTTGGCTTTTCGGTGCAATTATTTCTTCCTTAATTTGTGGATCAGATTTTCTGGCAATTTATATGGTAACGACTTCCTTTTTATTTATTGTCTTTAGTTTAATTTCTTCTTTTAATTCCGTTTCTAGTTAATCATGAGTAGCTAATCCGTTGTGTTGCCGAATTATGTGAAAGCGTGTGAAAACCCTAAAGGGGGACGAGATAGGGATTTGTGTAGTGCGCAATTTAATGTTTTAACGATTAATCCACGTCCTAAAACTTATTATAACGTCGTTGAATTAGATTGATCACCTAGTTCACTATCACACACATCTAACTTATAGATGTATTTTGCGGTGAGATGTGGGAAGAGGGGTTTTGGGATCGTTGCGTAGATTCGGCCTAGTTGTTAGGACCGTTTCCAATACAGAGGTTTGTCATCATTGTTCGAGCAGCTCTAGACCTTAATCATGTTAGATAATCGGTTTTTTAAAGGGAGAGTCGGTTAGCTTCACATAGGATGGTTAGATCGAGTTGTTCAGTCTGATCACTAGAATTAGGAGTTGGCACCCGTGGATGTCATTAAACTACATAGGATAGGTAGGTCGGTTAAGACACGCTCCCTGTCAAGTCCTTCCTAAGGGGTAAAAGTAGCTCGTGGGATCATAGTTCGGCTATACCTTTTAATACTTATAAGTAAAACCGGTAGTATAATCTTTATTCCTGCATTAGTATAATATCTTCCACCGTTATTTTGGCATGAACTAAGTTCTACGTCAGCTTTGGTACTTAGACATTATTCCCTGTGGATTCGACCTTGTGACCACTATACTCCCGTTGACCCGATACTCTGTCGGTGAAAGTTAGCGGTTAAGTATTTTGCTATCAAGAATTTTCCAAGTTTACAAACTACCAATATTCATCAAACGTATCAAAATAATAATGACATGATGGCAATTTATCAAATAACGGGCTGCCTCCCGGTAGCGCTGTTGTTTTACGTCGGTGGCTCGACGAGATTATACGGTAGAGAAAATGGAATTATACAGATTATCAACTTGGGACACTACTAACAACTACCCACATAAGCACGTAGCAATTAAGCAAATAAGCCAACCAAAAGATAATGCTTAGTAAGTAAATCGAAAGATAGTTACCGTGGTGTGCTAAATTTATTGTCTATAGCTAGACTACGCAATTCTTTAGACCAATGGGGGATCTTCGAGAAACATCACCTCATCTTGAGGTATGCTCTCTCCTTCAATGAAATGTTTGACACGATGACCATTTGCTATGAAAGTTGTTTTTCCATCTGTAAGTTCAACTGCACCGGATGCATACACCTTTGTAACAATGAATGGACCTGTCCACATGGATCTAAGCTTGCTTGGAAACAATCTCAATCTTGAGTTATACAAGAGCACTTTATCATTCATATGGAACTCTCGATCAAGGATCTTCCTGTCATGAAATGACTTGGTTTGTTCCTTGTAAATTTGGGCGTTCTCGTATTTATCAAGGCGAAACTCGTCAAGCTCGGTGAGTTGGAGCAACTGATGATCACCTACAAGCTTAGCGTCAAAGTTAAGAAACTTAATAACCCAATTAGCTCGGTGCTCCAATTCAACGGGCAAGTGACAAGACTTTCCGAAAACCAATCTGTAGGGTGAACATCCAATAGGTGTCTTAAAAGCAGTGCGGTAAGCCCAAAGTGCATCTTCAAGCCGCACCGACCAATTCTTACGGTTAGTGTCCACCATTTTTTCAATAATCCTTTTTAACTCTCGGTTTGACACTTCAACTTGCCCACTAGTTTGTGGATGATACGGTGTGCCGACTTTGTGTTTTACACCATAGCTCTCAAGAAGTTTAGTGAATGGTCGGTTGCAAAAGTGTGAGCCGCGGTCACTAATGATAGCTCGGGGAGTGCCAAATCTAGTGAAAATATTTTTCTTTAAGAATTTCAGCACCACCTTAGCATCATTAGTGGGGTAGGCTTGTGCTTCAACCCATTTAGAAACATAGTCGACCATTACTAAAATGAATTTATTACTGAATGAGTGAGGGAATGGGACCATGAAGTCGATGCCCCAAACATCGAATACTTCACACTCTAAAATAGGTTTGAGGGGCATTTCACACCTCTTGGATACATTTCCCCACTTTTGGCATGCAACACATGATCGTGCGAAACGACGTGCATCTTTGTAAAGTGTAGGCTAATAAAATCCACATTGCAAAACTTTGTATGCCGTTTTCCACCCCCCGTGGTGGCCTCCGGTATCTTGACCATGGCAAAAAGAGAGTATGCTCAAAATTTCACAATCGGGAACGCATTTCTTAATGATGCCAGTCGAACACCTCCTAAAAAGGTTCGGTTTCTCCCAATAGTAAAATTTCAAATCACGAAAGAATTTTTTCTTCTTTTTCCATGTCCAAGTAGGTGGACCATGAAGATATACTGGAGGTTTGGCTGTCTTTTGATCATGTCTTGGATTTGCAGCAGTGGAGGGAGTTTGCTGCTGCATGAAGATTTACTGGAAGTTTGGTCTTTTTGTTTTAGCAGTTGTGGTAGTGCTCCCCTAAGGCATAGAAATAGGATTTTTTTTGCTTGTTTCTTTGTTGTTTTACGTTATAATTTCCTTGGTTGGGCTGCATTTTTGCCAATGTGTGAGGCCCATGCTCTTTCCCTGGCACCCGATTTTTCCCACACCGGGTTTTTCGGACCAGGGTTTTAAGGAGGTGGGGTAGCACATTGAAGACATCTTTTGTAGGGAGGAGGCCATGGATGGCAAAAACTTGTAATGCTTTTATTAATAAAATTGCAAGTTTTTTATAAATAAAAAAAAAAAAAAAGTAGGTGGAACATACTCACATAAGAAATAATTTACAATATTAGCAAACCATGGTGAGCTCTCCTTCGGTTTTGAACCGGCATGAATGAGTTGCATTGTTGAGGGAGCATCCACCATCATGAGTTGTTCATCTAGGAAATAGTCATGAATCTCTCTTCATTTCCCTTCTTCTTCAATGAAGTCCAACCGGCTTAAGTGGTCCGCCACGACGTTATCACTACCCTTTTTGTCTTTAATCTCGATATCGAATTCTTGGAGTAGGAGAATCCATCGGAGCAATCTCGGTTTAGCATCTTTCTTGTTCAATAAGTACTTTAAGGCTGCATGGTCGGTATAGACAATAACCTTGGAACCAACGAGATAAGATCTAAACTTGTCGAGGGCGAACACTATTGCAAGTAATTCCTTCTCGGTTGTTGCATAGTTGATTTGAGCGGAGTTCAATATGTGAGAAGCATAATAAATGGCTTTAAGTACCTTGCCATGACGTTGGCCAAGCACGGCCCCAACTGCTAAATCGCTTGCATCACACATCAACTCAAAAGGTAGGTTCCAATCCGGTGCTACTAAAACTGGCGCACTAATCAGTTTTTGCTTCAATGTCTCAAAAGCCTCTATGCACTTTTCATAAAAAACAAATGGTACTTCTTTCTCAAGAAAATGACTGAGAGGTTTGGCAATACGGGAAAAATTGGCAATGAACCGTCTATAGAAACCAGCATGCCCAAGAAATCCTCTCAAAGTCTTCAAATTAACCGGTGGAGGCAACTTCTCAATCACTTCGATCTTTGCTTTGTCCACTTCTACACCTTCATTAGAAATTCTATGGCCCAACACAATACCTTCTGATACCATAAGATGACACTTCTCCCAATTGAGCACTAAACTTGTGTCCTCGCATCGTTGTAACACACGCTCCAAATGAGAGAGACATCTTCAAAAGAATCCCTAAAAACACTGAAATCATCCATGAAGATTTCCAGAAATCTCTCTACCATGTCTGAAAAAATGGCAGTCATACATCTTTGGAATGTAGCCGGAGCGTTGCACAAACCAAACGGCATTCTTTTGTAGGTAAACGTTCCGTAAGTACAAGTGAAAGTCATTTTTTCTCTATCTCCTGCCACAATGAATATCTGTAGATAGCCCGAATAACCGTCAAGAAATCAATAGAATTTATGCCCACACAACCGCTCCAACATCTGGACGATATACGGAAGTGGATAATGATCCTTCTTGGTATGGTCATTGAGTCGTAGAAAATCTATACACATGCGTAACCCGTGACTTCCCTTGTTGGAATCCATTCATGTTTATCATTCTCCTTCACAGTAAGTCCTCCCTTCTTGGGCACAACTTGAGTAGGGCTAACCCACTCACTGTCAGATATCGGAAAAATAATACCCATCTCCAATAACTTGATGACCTCTTTCTTGACAACCTCTTGTATATTGGGATTCAAACGACGTTGTGGTTGAGCACATGGCTTAGCATCTTTATTGAGGATAATCTTGTGAACACAAATCTCAGGACTAATTCCTCGAATGTCAGCTACGGTCCATCCAAATGCTCTCTTATGTTTCCTAAGCATCCTCAACAACAAGTCTTCCTGCACATCGGTTAGTGACGAAGAAATAATAACAGGAAGGAGATTATCACTTTCAATAAAAGCATATTTCAAGTTAGGAGGTAGAGTTTTCAACTCAAGATTCATTGGCGGCTCCTCTATTGAAGGTTTCAATAGCGGGCCATCATGCTCCAATTCTAGATATCGATGCCATGGTTGTTTGTTGAATGTACGACCGGTATCCAAATAAGAAATCGCCGCTTGCATCTCTTCATCATCACTTTCACTGTTAAATACGGACAAGGCCAAACATTCCTCATGCTTGTCTTCAAAGATCTACACGTTATTATTCTCCATACAAGCAAAAGACAATGCATCAACAAAAGAAAACGACTCTCGTGAATTGTACGGATGCTTAATGGCTTTGAAAATATTAAATATGACATCATCCTCATTAACTCTCAAAATCAATTCTCCACGTTGAACATCGATCATCGTCCTTCCCGTGGCTAGGAATGGACGACCAAGAATAAGGGGTGTTGAATACCCTTCTTCCATATCCATAACCACGAAGTCAACTGGGAAGTAAAACTTATTGACCTTCACAAACACGTCTTCTATGACTCTCTTAGGGCGTTTTAATGACCTATCTGCTAATTGTAGAGTCATCTCAGAGTTCTTCAACTTTCCTATGCCTAGCTTGATAAAGTCCTCGTAAGACATGAGATTAATGCTAGCGCCAAGGTCACAAAGCACCCTCTTAAACAAAAAGCCCCCAATTTCACACGGGATGGTAAACTCCCGGGGTCTTTAAGCATAGGTGGAAGCTTATGTTGCAACACAGCGGAGCATTCCTCATTTAGACAAATGTTCTCATATTCCTCTAATCGCTTCTTGTTAGTGAGAATATCTTTCAAAAACTTACCATACATAGGCATGCTAGTGAGTGCTTCTATGACGGGAATGTTAACATTTAAGTGTCGAAACGTGTCAAGGAAGCGAGCGTATTTCTTATCTAGAGTTTTCTTCTTAATTTCTTCCCTAGGAGGGTAAGGTAATGACTCAATATCAATAATTTTAGGAGTGGAATTCATACTTTCCTTTCCTTTCCCGCTCGATGAATCATTGGATGCTTTCCTTAATGTTTGAGCTGCCGGTGGTGGCCATTCATTCTCGGTACGTACCACCTTTTCCTTGCCTTTCTTAGAGTTGGGTTGCTGGGTATTGGCGCGCACCTAAACATCGTTGGCGTGCGTCATACCTTCATTGGGTTCTCCTTTGGCGCACGCTGGGTCCTGATTAGCGCACGTCAAATTTTGCCTAAAACTCTCTAAATGTCTATAGTGATCATTGGCGTGCGCCAAACCTGCCTTGGCAGGCGCCAAAGAGACATGCTCCTTAAAAAGAGTCCTCAAATCGCTTGCTCTCGGATTCTTCAAAATCCTCGGGACTTTCACCCAATCCTCATCTTCTTTAATAATGCTTGATCGGCCTTTCTAGGTTTCCAATCTAACCGGCAGTGTACCGGGTCAATTGTAGTCTAGATAGATGAGCCAAGGTCGTATCCACAGGGAGAAATCTCAATTGAGTACCAAAGCGGCCCAAACAATTAGTCTAGGTGTATCCATTAATCAAGAAGCAAGTATGAACCAACTACAAATTAACTAATGAAAAGCGAACTAAAATGCAATTAACTAAGGATAAAATGACTCGGATGAAGAGGAAATGATATGAAACGAGGTGGCTAGGGTGATGTTCCAATGAACTAGATATGAGGTCTTGTAACTACTCGGAATCAAGCTTCACTAATGAGTTCTCAACACATTCAAGGTGCAATTCACAATGTTAACTATTAGGAAATCACTAGTTTAACGCAGCGGAATTTAAAATTTGATTTCCTTTTCTAGATCGTTCTTCGTTTAATGCAATAAACACGTTAAGTAGTTTGACGGTTATACCTTGATGATCTATAAGATCGTCGCTTTGACCGTCAACGGAGAGTAGTTCAGTGCGCAAGCCGTCCACGCGTCCGGCCTCTATCACTAATTCACACGAACCCCTTGCCGGAATCCTCCTTGGATTGCTATTGGAAACTCCGGTTGCTAGACCGGCCTTTTTTCTCACTGACAAACTCACTATAGGTTGCTCTCTATTTTACACAAGAACTATGAGCTCTTGCAATTGTGATGTACAAAAGAGCTTGACACCCACCTCTTATTTATAGTAGAAGGTGGCGCCCCTATGGTGTGTAGAAGAAGAAAACCTTTTCCCAATAAAATAAGGAAAATCTTCTAGATTGATTTATCTCTTTTATTATAATTAATTTTGCCAATATCTTATATTGAATATAATTATCTTATTACCATAAATCTATTTTTCCAAAATAAATTAATATCTTATATTAATATTGTGGTAATCTTATTAATTAAAGTGCACAATCTAAGTGTATCTTACACACTTAAATGTGGCGCCCAAATAGTCAAAAGATTGACTTACGGAATATTATTTAATTAATATAATTTGTATATAATTAATATCTTGTATTTATTTATTCATAATAAATAAATACCACCATATTAATTTACCACTATAACCTTTATAGTCTAGAGATAAACTTTCCTTATTTGGTTATCAACTATAACCGCATTTTAATCCAACTCGATGTTCATATGTGTGTGTCCCGATAGGCTTTCGAATATGATGGCCGTAGACACAAAGTGAAATTTACTAAAATGCCCTTCATACCTAACGATCACATGATAGCATCTAGCAACACACCGTGACCCCCAATCATCGGAAGAGTCAAAAGCAATGACTACTACCTTTCATGTGAAGCAGTTACCGTGTAACTTACAATCCTATCGCTGAAATAATATCTATACGATCGTATCTCGAGTGTCAATACATTAACGATCGTATCTTATAATCTGGATATCATGCTCTCTCGGAATAACACATTTACTCCCACTTTACAAAGATTCTCGAGAGCTAGACATTCCTTATAAGAAGGCCATTCGGATATTCGATCCCAATCATAGGATACGCGATTCCCGGACGACCAATCATGTATACTCCGCATGCTTCAATATCATACCCAATCACTACCGCATGATCGCCCCGTGATTAGGAGAAATCTCAATAGTGTCAAAGCATGACAATCCACACCGTGATGCCATGAAGACTCCGGTCAAAAGGATAATTACACAACCGCCACGTAGTGTGACACTTAATGTAAGTGGGTCAATCTAACGTACGCATTCTCTAATACATGTCCACGTACAGTCCAAGTGTCCCTACACTTCGATAGACGAGATCTATCCCTATCTTCTAAAAGATAGAGGACATCCAATACGTGCTAGTCTGATTATACTATCAATGCCCCATTTGATAATATGTAAGACTAGAGACATTTAAGTACCAATCTTGTTATAGTGATTAGAGATCTCATCAACCATATTCACTATCACGGTTTCTCTATCACAGATTGACACTAGGGACATTACTATATATATACAACAAATAATATAAAGATAAACAATATATAATAACATAAGTGTTTTTATTAATCATAATAAAGTTATTGCATGAACTAAATAGACTGTAAATGACCCGACCCGGTCGGATCCGGTCCAACCCGATTGGGTTTAGGACACCTTTCCAACATTAACGTCAATCAATCTCTCGCATCAACGAACTATAACCAAACATCTATCTATCTGCTAGGACTTGATTGAATGAATGACTATGCATTAGATTGGGAGGATCGATTAAAAAAGCTTCAAAACAGACTTCGGTGGGCACCGCAGCTTTCTTGGTAAGTACCCAGATTATGGACCATTCTGCTCAATTCTCAGTAGTCACCAAGACTTGTCTGGTGGCTACCGAGTTTTCTGTGTATTCTGTCCAAATTCTTTCAAGTTGTGGTGACTACCAAGATGACTTCGGTAAGTACCAAGAATGCAGATTTCCAAAATTTAAACTTCTTCCTCTCCAATGTTTGTTCAAACTCACCAACCATCCCGATATACGAGCTTGAGACATTTTCGGGGCCCGGTAAATCCCTATACCTGCAAAATACAATACAAACCTATCCCATAAAATCATGGGGTACGACGTACCCCGTGTGTGCGATAAAAGGTCCACATTTCAATGATAAAAATGAGATTTTTGACTAAGTGTGATGTGGAACCTTGAGTGATAAAATAAGCGTGATTAGGCATCTAATTGATTGAAATGAGGCTCGAAGTGCTACAAAATAGGGGTAAAACACGTGTGAAATGTATGAAAGGATTGACTCCATCACTCTTTCTCTTCATTTACATATTCGTCTTTCTGCAAAAACTCATCAACAATTTCCTCCACCTCTTCACTCAATTCCTTCTCTTCATCGGTGTTGTGCAAATCATTCTCAACCTCGTTCCCCACTTGATTTTCATAAAACTCTCGATTTAAACAAACTCTTCCACTTCGGGTTATGATGGCATTCACTCCCCTCGGGTTTCTTTCTGTGTTACTTGGAAAACTGATGTGATTCCGGTTGAAATCAGATCCGATGTTTTGCCCAGGAAGTAACTAAGGGGAACAATGACGAGCTAATGATCCTAGACCTAGTAATCCAATTAAATCGTAGGAAGAGAACGCCCAACAATTGCTCACAGTGCTGGTAAATTCTCGAATGGTTGAATCCTCTACTACGAAGAGAACTCTCACACGCATGTGATTTTTTGTGATTCCCTACAACGAAGAGAACACTCACTCGCAAGTGATAAATCAAAGTCAAGAAGACTTTAATAAAAGCTAAGAAGCCAAAGTTATATCATCATAATTGTGTACTGAATGAAAAACTAGTGTTTGACTTATATAGGCTTACAACCAAAAGAACTAGAAACTAAAAAAGCAATGTGGGATAAATGCCCACTATGAAAAATGTGCATACTTCCTATTGGCCAGAAACGAAATGTTCCTATTGGCTAATAAAAGAATAAATAAATAAAGTGCTGAAAATCCAATATAAAATAAAACCAACTCCTAATTATTTAAATAATATCCATAAATAGCACGAATGATGGTATCCTCTGAGCATGAACCGGATCACATCAATGTGCCTATAGAAGACATCATCGATTGCATATTTGCAGCTTGAGTCGAAACAACACCCATAAGATTCTCCATCAACTTCTCCAATATCTCTTCCTTTTTCGTAGCTGAACTTGAAGTTTGAGTGATTGGGATGTTTTGTGTAGGACGTTGTTGATAAGAATGTGTAGGTGGTTGCGGCGGTTGGTATGAAAAATGGTTTCAGAAATTTTGGGTTGGAGGGTTGGTATTGAAGGAAGTCTTTTGTTGAGGGTTGAAAGATGATGCTTGCTTGTTTGGGTTCGGAGACCAACGTTGAGTAGGAAAATCTCTTTGCAATGAATTATATGCATTGGAGTAAGCATTGTGTAGTGCTCGGTGTTGTTGCATGTAGCTCACTTTTTCATTAGAATAATCACCGGAGTCGCTTGTCTCCAATTGTGCATAGTCTTCATTTTTCATTTCCCCACTACTCATGTCATTGGAAGTATTGCCTTCCAAACTCTTACTTTCCTTTATTTCATCAACCTTCTTGCTGAGAGAGTCTAGTTGAGCTAACACCTCGACAAAAGCAACTTTTCTTGTGCTCGAACCGGTTTCCCACATACGGTTGTCTTGTGCAATCTTCTCAATAGAATCGTTCACATCTTCAGCTGCACTCATCATCAATGAACCATTTCATTCTTGGTCTACATCGGCTCGGGATTCCTTTCTAAGCTTTCGACAAAAAAATGAATTTGCATGTCCAACGGATAACCATGGTCAGGAACGCTCTCAACAACCTCTTAAAATGTTCCCATGCAACTCCAAGGGATTCATGTTCACCTTGTTTGAAACTAGCAATTTCAACTTTCGATTCCAAATTCCGGCCCAGAGTGAAGTACTGTTTCAAGAATGCATTTTGGATTTCCTCCCAACTCGTCAGAGAGTGGTGAGGGAGTGACATAAACCAATCCTTTGCCTTCCCATCCAAGGAGAAAGGAAACATAGACATTCTCGTCAACTCTCTATTAGCAGCTTGACTCTTGGCCGTATTACACAATTCCTCAAATTTGTAAAGATGGTGGTGTGGATCTTCGTCATCACGCCCATGAAATTGAGCTCTCGTTCCAACTAATCCATAAAGATGAGCTTTAACCTCAAAATTATTTGCTCCCGCATTTGGTAAACGAATTGGATTTTTGGTTTCATTTCTTCTCACGGCTTGATCACAAATTGGCCTTGGGCTTGGGGGGTTGATATTGTTGTTATTCCGGTTATTGTGGTTTCGGTTTTGGTTGCGGTTTTGTTGATTATTGTTTGGGGGTGGATTCGGATTGTTGGAATTTGGTGGATTAAGGATGTGGAGGTTTGGGTTTTATTCTTGGTTTGGGGCGTCTTCATGCCTTTGATCAACTTGTGCATTTGCTATGTCTCCGTCCATCACTATGCTTTGGGTAGATGATCCTTGGGAGGAATCTCCACTAAGTTCCAAACCACGACGAGCTTGACCAACTTTATTCTCAGCTACTCATTCCCTAATATACGTTTTGATATCCGGAATGAGAGGAGTAAGTGGTGCCTTACCACGTCGAGTCTTGGTCATTCTCTACAAGATAGAAACAACAAAAACACAATAAAACAACACTTGGTGACTCACCAAGAGGTAAGCACCAAAGAAATAAAATAGAAATGAGATTAGAAAAGTTCAACCTATTCTCGAAAACTTTAAAACTAGTACAAGTAGTAACCGTTACTCAAGAGGACTATCCCCGGCAACGACGCTAGAAAGCTGGATGTCCAACTCCTAAGTGTACAATCTAACCGGCAGTGTACCGGGTCGATTGTAGTCTAGTATGGTGAGTCAAGGTCTAATCCACGGGGAAATCCCTTGTGAGGTTACACACTAAAAAGTTTATATTAATTCGATCTAGGTCGGATGGTAATGTAATCAAATGCATAAATGAATAAAGTGCTTGTGATAACAACGATGATAAAATGATAAAAGAAACTAACCAAGACAATGCATAACCTAGTCATCCTCTTATAGCATCAAGGGAATGATCTCCTACCAATGATGTTCGAAAGTGTGAAATAGTGCATTCCTAAGCAAGAATTTTCCCCCATACTAGTGTACGAAACTACTCTACCTCCTCCTCGATTTAGGGGTCCTAAACCTGATGAATTGGTATGCTATGCACGTGAATGCAATGATAAACTCAAGTATCCCCGGATAAGAAATCGAATGCCTCAAAAGGTCGATTTTACCTTCCGGTTCTCCTACCCTCTTTCCACGACTAACATCTCCTTTCGGTCTCCGTCAAGCGTGTAAATGCTAACACTAGGCAATTACTCCAATGCAAGCAATCAATACAACACAAGTATGAAAAGCTTCACCACAATCAAAACTAACAACACGGACAATCATTCTCAATCAACATAAGAGGATGAACTAAGGTTACAACATAATCATGGCTAGATAGGTCTAGCCACTCATGTTTACAAATATCAACATCTCAAAATTAATATTCATAACCATGAGAACAATTGAATAACAATAAAGATTAAGAATTACCAAACCCAAGAGTAAAATTTCGAGTTGGTGTTCTTCATCCAACTTCTAAAAGCTTCAATGAACTAACACTAGTGTGTTGAATCCAATCAAGTTATAGAGTTAAACTAGAATCCTTAGCCTTTACAATCAAGTTCAATAGCTAATTTCTACTAAAATTTGGCTATAAGAGCCTGGGGGGTGGGGGTGCCTTCAAGATGGAAAAGTTGAGGAAGATGAAGTGTGTCCGTTTTTTTATGAATGGAAGAATAAAAGAGATCAATCCTTCCTGACTCAGCAAATTTGGCGCAGGTCAAAGGGAATTTGCGCGCGTCATGTGCCACTGTGGTGTTGGCGTAGGTCACTAATCTTTGGCGCGTGTCAAGTCCCATATGTAGTAGTTGGCTGAATGAAATTTGCATTAAATGCTCAGCAGAATGTGTAACTTCACTTGGAGTGGGTCAAGGTCACATGGCGCACGCTAGTTGTAGCTGAAAGCACTATGATCAACTTTATTCTTCCCTTGGAATGGATCGAACCCTCTAATGTGTTTCAGCGATCCTCGTGGGTTGAAATCCTTGACTCAATTAGCAAAATCATATCTCAATAATCCATGGCACTAAAAAGTCAAAAATCCATGCTCCCACCATGATACCTGTGCTGCAAAATAGACACAGAGATACCACGCGTAATTTTGATAACAAAATCGACTAATAACTACTAAAATAAAAGTAAGAGCGTGGTTTTTCTGAAAGTTTCTATGTACACAAAATGGTTCAAATCATCGTAAAACCTGCTCAGGTTGATGTCAAAACACAAATTGCATTAGAAAAAGGAGTGAATCATCGGAAATTGTATCGTCAGGTTGACTTACATCAGTGACTTAACATTTGCCAAATCTGCATCAGTTATTGTGCCAAAGTTTATGGCTCTCTTAACAGTAGGAGCTTCAGAAGTGCTAGACTGTGTAGGGATACACTCTTGGTTAAGTTCTTCAAGAATTCTTTTAGTGGATGGTGTAAAGAACCGAGTTTCTGATGCATGTGCTTTGCCTGTGCTAGTTGACAACAGCGTTACGTCAGCCAATACAGTTTCATCAATTGGTGAACCTGGGCTTGTTGTTGTAGCTATCTCTGGTGTTGTGTTCTGAGTAAATGCTTTCATTTCGTCAACTCTGTAGGTCTTCAACATGACAAACCTGCGAATCATCTCACCATTCAACGGCTTATCGTAGTACTTGACAAAGCAAAAAACCTCAGTGTTGTCCATCGCAATGGAAATGTCGTCCAAGACACACTTTCCCTGCAAAATCATGGTTCTATGTTTTCATAGTATTTGTTTCAACCACCATACATATTAAATACATTTATTTGAACGACAACCTGAACAATTATTTTGGAGGGCAAACAACTAATGGGCCAGGAAATGTGTGTAGGTCTAAAAAAATGAGCTTACACTTCAGTAGATTTTATAACCAACAAAATAGATGTCATAAGCACTCATTAGTTTTTTGGTGACCATAATGAAGGATATACATGGTAATATTGTTTTGCATGAATGTATTGTTGAATAATATTCCACTACATATGTTGTAGGGACATTGACAGTCAGAAGCATGACATCTCCGAGACAACATGTTTTTGAAATAGCAGAAAAAATAATTGCAGTAGGTATGCAAGAAACAAATATTATTTCGGGTGCAGCAGGTAGGTAAGAAGGCAATATCCATTGGAATATTATTTGAGAATACATTCATTGAATGTAGGGCTACACATGTTATAACCAACAGAACATATGTTATAACCGCATGTTATCATTGTTTTCAATGAATGTATTTAGAAATAATATTAGTAATTAAAGACAAATACACTTAAAAAAAATAATTCTTTGTAAATTATAGTAATAAAAGACAACAATAAAACGAATTCATGTTGCAGGGAACAATGTACATGTTATAGCAAGGAAGGCAGTTGCTATGAATGTTGTAATGCGTACATGTTTCTCCAGTGTGTTTACCTCAGTTGCAGTGAATGGACAAAGCTTTTCAGCATCGGGGGATTTTAGTGTGCTTCTGAAGTTTATATGCTCGGCATTCAAAGTAACCGGTATTGTAAGCCTGCCAATTGAACGAGGGATAAAAAGTATCAGGAAATACTATGTAGTTATGTAAACTTACAACAAACATTTAGCGGGACATCTATTTTTACATTACCTAACTTCCATTGGAGAAAGCACCGAACAACCTAAACATTCGATGTTCCAATCCACCCCAGCATCAACGGTCATCCGACAGTTTGCACACAGAACATAGTAAAGAGGAGTATGTGCATCGCTCAACCGAATTTTGCCTTTTACCCAACATGTTTTGGCCTATACATTAGGGGAAAGTAGGAGATGCAATTACTTAGATACATAACATTTGTTTAATAACTTACTGTCTTGAAAGTTTCCTTTGCAGCCGGTGAATCCAGAATGTCTTCTTCTTTTGGCGGGATTTTGGCGGGATGAAGTGTTACATAACGATAACGGTGAAGATAAGATGTGGTGTGACACGGGTCTTTTACCTTATCTAAATAATCTGCCAAACCCATTACTTAAGTAAAATTGCATTGGGCCTTCCTTTTTATCATTAAACCCGGCCCAGAACTCATTTTTATTTAACAATCGAACATTACTCGTTTTAGGGCTCAACTCGGTTCATTGCTATCCATATTTAATCTTTCACCCTAAAATTTCCATAACCTAACTCATTTGCGCCGCACTCCTCATTTCTCAAAAAATGAACACCAAACTTTGTCTCCCTCTTTCTCCTCTCAACCTCCAGACGTTCTTTCATGGCGATCTCCGCCAATCTCCGGCCAAGAGCCAACCTTTCTTCCCCGATTTTGTTCTCCTTCGTTCCCTCTTTCTGGTGATACAAGTTAATCACATTTTTGTCAAGAAATCAGTCATCTTTCTTTCTCCCTCTATCTCTGTCCGACCTCCGCCTCTTTCACCATTAAAACCGGCCACATATCACCACCGGCCTTCATTTCCCTCTCTGTTCGGATTATTTCACCTACAAAGTAAATCATACCCAGAAATGATTATGCCTCTTTTCTTCTCACCAAAATCGCTTCTTCTCTTCAAATCGAAGAAATAGCAGAGCCTGTAAAAGCGGTTTTTGACTCATACAGTCTGTTCTTGTATTACATCTTGGAGAAGGCGGCTCAGATCGGAGAAAAGCTCATCGAAGAAAGGTCTTCTATTTCGCATCACACTGATACTCTTTACCCATGGTAAGGTCCGATCGGATCTTAGATCGGCTAAGGTATTATCTTATATGTTGTTCAAATAATCGATCTGGAAAAAGTTTTTGATGTCTGCATGTTATGTGTTTGAATCAAAGTCCTAGATTTATTGAAAATGATTATGTGGTTACTTTGAGTGTCAGTAGAAAGTCCAGATCGGTGTATATTTTGTTTATCTGATAAATATGCTTGAATGAAAGTCTGAATAATTTCTCTTTGGATATTTATTCGATCTAAAATTAATAGACTGCATTTGTTTAGTTTGAATCATCTGGTTATCTGAGTCCATTAATGTTGGTTCTGTCAGTATTTTAGATTTGGAAGATAGCTAAGTAAACACATAATAATCGTACGCATGATTGTCTCGTTTAACAAATTGCTATGTGCTATTTTGGTGTCTTTCGGTATACACACGAGTCTCACACACTCACAAATCGATCTTATGTATGTTTATATGTTGACTCGACTCTAGGATTGCACTCGTCCTTGAGAAAATACACTCTCACACACCTCACAAAACCTGCGCATGTCCCGCTTACTTATTTGACTCTTAAAAAGTGTATAAGGACTGATCTGTAAAATCAGTGTTCATGTGATATGTGCTATATGTCACAGAAATGATGTCCTATTATATTTTTGTGTGAACAAACTTATCTCTATATTTGTTTCACATTAAAAATATATATATATACACAACTCCACATATGATATATATATTGGCTGATGCATTTCATATAGGTTAGTTCATTTAATAACTAAAACCTAATAATAAAATAAAATGTCTGTCTTGGTATATCTGCAAATGTAAAATGTCGACTGCATTTATGACATTCACTACTAGGATAGTTGGGTTATAGCATTAATTATATTGTGTGCCATCTTGGGCTGATTAATGCATCTGAACAGTCCCTCTTAATTGCATCGAGCTCTCCACTGCACAATCACCCACACACACGCCTGTTCATTTATCCAGGCCTATCATTTAATTCATGCATCACACCACACACCCCACTGCCTCTATATATATCATACACATCAAAACTGATCAAGTAACTTAAGCTGATCAAACATTTTTCTCTCATACTAAAAACAGCCTTGTATTTGAGAATTGTCTGCTGCTTTATATTCTTTTAAGTAATACATTGGTATTACTTCTAAGTAATATACCGAAGTCAAAACAAAGTCAAGGTGTGGGATTGCTCGAGCCGGATAGGACTAGGCGGATCGCATTCGATCGCTTTCGAGTCTCTTCGTTCTTCTTCTCGCACCGTTCCTCTCACTCTCTTGAGTCTTTTGATTACTCGCTCGGTAAGTTCATATTTATCTATTATTTTCTAAGTGCCGTATTTTCTTCGAGAGTTGAAATAAGGCTTAGTTTATTTTAGATACCGAGGCTTGTATTATTCTCGTTGTGTTACCTTTTAAAAACGAAACTGTGATTAAATCCTAGTGACTTTGTCACTACCGTGGTTTAGATTTAATCACTACGGGTGATCTAAAAGTTATAACAAGTCGAATACCGTTTCACATTGTAACCCTTTTATTTTTCGAATTTGGTCCGTAATAGTGTAGTATTATATCTCGTGATTAATTGCTACACACGGTATAAATTTGAAACATAAAATCTGAATCTGTGTTTTAAAAGGATTAGAAACACACCTTAATTACATGCTAAATTAAATCAGGCTGAACACACATTTATACAGAATCTAATTCTATCCGTTCACAAGAAATTTAATCTATATACGTTGAATCTAGCTAGATCTTCCGCCTAGTTTATTTTCAATATTAGGTTAAATTAATTGAAACTCCAAAAGAATTAATAAAATTTAAAAAGCCGTATTATCCTATTCACCCCCCCCCCTCTAGGATATATTTTGCGCATATACGATCCAACAAGTGGTATCGGAGCTTGGTTTCTTGTGAATCAGCTTTAGTATCATCTGTTTGATATCTGTGTCATTGCATGCTATAAACTGTTTCTGTGCTAAGTTACTGCATATCTATCTGTCTGTTATTATAGCTGCTGCTTGTACTTTCTCTACATCTACTGCTAAGGTGCTGTTTTTACCTTTATTTGCTAAAACAAAATTAAAATCTGCTTAGGATCCGTCCTGCTGAATCATAGATTCAGCACCTCGTTCTGACTGCGTTTTTATTTCTGCAAACGTTTAAGAACTAAGTACTGCACACACAACACTTGCAACACAATATCCAAATCTGAGATCTTTGTTACATCTGATTTGAATCCGTCTAGAACCTGCATTGTAATCTTGCATTGTATCACTACATTAGTGTTAAGTGCATTGACTTGCATTGTATATCATATCATCCTCATTTAAACGCTTAGAGTAATTTAACATGTCTTCCATGGGCCATAATCAGCCACCTCGTGAGGGACTGTCTTTGGCAAGACCTCCATACTTTGATGGTACTGATTATATCCAATGGAAGAGGGCAATGAAACTGCATGTAGAAGCAATGGACATCCGTCTATGGTACATTATAGAGGATGGACCCTTTGTTCCTACAAAAGAAGTTAGTGATGAGGGTGTTAGAGTTCTTGTTAAGAAGGAAAGAGTTGATTTAGATGATGAGGATAATCGAAAGATTACTCTCAACTCTAAGGCAACTGCTATCCTTGTTAATGCATTAAGTCCTGCTGAGGGTAAGTACATCTTAGGATGTAAGACTGCTAAAGAAATCTGGGATCATCTTGAAATGCGTCATGAGGGTAATAATCAGGTTAAAGATAATAAAATTAACCAACTCATGTTTGCATATGAATCATTTAGGATGGATTCGAATGAGACAATCAGTAACATGGATCCCAGATTCACTGATATTATCACAACACTTTCTGCACTAGGTAAGACCTTTAAATCCAAAAAGATTGTTCAGAAAATCTTAAGAAGCCTGCCCCAAGAATGGGACGCCATGGTTACGGCTATACAACAGGCTAAGGATTTGAACACTCTGAAAAAGGATGAACTGATTGGTTCATTGCTTGTACATGAGAGTATGCTAAACTCACGCAAGCAAGTGAAACCTGAGACCAAGGGTATAGCGTTGAGAGCTAAATCCAAGCAAATCGAGACCGAGACTACGAAAGTGACAAAGTGAGGATGAGAACACCGCACTTATGGTTCGAAACTTCAAGAAGTTCTTGAAGTATAACAAAGGCTCCAAGCCGATTACAAAGCCCACAAAGGCAAGTCCAAAGTGGGATCCGAGATTCGATGTTTCGAATGCAACCAAAAGGGTCACATTGCTAGTGACTGCCCGAATCGTAAGTCTAAGAATGATAAGAAACCGAAATTTGATAAAAAGAAACCTAAACCCGTGTTGGCTGCTTGGTCCGACAGTTCTGATAGTGACGCTGCCCAATCTGACTCTGAAAAGAGTGAGAAGGCAAATGTTGCACTTGCAGCATTCTCCCAAAGTACCAATGATACGGACGATGATGTGTCCACACCGCCTGTTACAGACGATGGCACTTTATCCAATCCGTCATTCACTAAAGATGACTTGTATGAATTAAACGAGAACTTGGCCTTTGAAAATGTTCATTTAAAAGAAAAGAATGAACATCTTCAGAATATCGTTTCAGCTAATGAAGATCAGATTCTTGAGCTGATTAATTCTCTAAGCGCACTTGAACTTAGGTTCCAAGATCTTGAAATTGAAAACACTTCTCTAAAAGCTGAGTCTGTTACACTCAAGCAAACCATTCAAGGGTTGAGAAGGGGCCGATAGTCAAGGGATTTGAGCGTTCTTACAAGGAAGCTCTTCTCCAAGACTCTAAGCTTAAAGAAAAGGTTTTGGAACCAAGGCCAATTGCCTTAAAGAATGCAAGACCTATTTCCCCCAAACGTTTTTATAAACAGCACACACAAGCACCTAGACACGCATACAAGTATGACCGAGGTACTCGAAGGAGTCCAACTCGACGGACTACCTCTCGTCAAACGAACTATGCTCCACGTATGCACCATGATTATGGGATACATCAAGCACCTAACTACACATTTGTTAAACCACGAGTGTCTTATAATTCACATAATAATTTTCAAGCACAATATCACTATGACCAGCCCTACTATCCATATGAATCTTATTTTGGCTTTTATGATCGACCCTCTAGTTCCTATGGATCTAGACCTGCACATAAACCCAAGATTAAGAAGATATGGGTACCCAAAATTAAACAAGTATGGGTAAGGAAGGTTTCTAACACTTAAGGACCCAAAAGACTAAGGGGGACCTCAACTAATCCTTTGTTGCAGGCCTGCCTTTGACCATGAAAAATCCTAACAAATGGGTGCTAGATAGTGGTTGTTCTAGGCACATGACGGGAAATTTTGAATTATTCCGATCTTACGAACCAAAATCCAAAGGAGGCTCTGTCACATTTGGTGATAGCTCCAAAGGAAAGATCCTTGGTGAAGGATCCATTGGTAACCCTGAATCACTCATCATTAATCACGTATATTATGTAAACAACCTGACGCATAATCTTTTAAGCATATCGCAACTTAGTGATTCCGATCTAGAGATTACGTTTGATAAAAAGACTTGCAAGATAAAGGACACATCTGGAAAGCTTCTCTTATCCGGTTATCGTGAGGAAAATATCTATACAATAGAGTTGGATAAACTTCCGGATTGCCCTATATCGTGTCTAGTCTCTGAAAATGATAACGCTAATCTTTGGCATCGACGTCTAGGACACATTGGCTTCTCCACAATACGAAATTGGTTAGCCAAAATCTAATTCGTGGGCTTTGCCGAAGTTTGACTTAAAAGAGTTCTCTGTTTGTGAGCCATGCATCAAGGGAAAGCAAACTAAGACCTCCTTCAAGTCCAAACATGATATCACCACAACACGCACACTTGAACTATTGCATATAGATCTGTTTGGCCCAAGTCGTGTTAGAAGTCTTGGAGGGAAATCGTATGTCCTCGTAGTTGTAGACGATTACTCTCGATACACATGGGTTTTGTTTTTGACTCACAAAAGTGACAGTGCTACGCTATTTGAAACTTTGGTGAAACAATTACAAAACACCTTTGATATATCGGTTGTGACCGTTCGGAGTGATAGAGGTGGAGAATTCATTGATGCAGCACTCATCGAGTTCTGTGAATACTCCGGTATTCGTCATGAATTTTCAGCACCTAGAACTCCTCAACAAAACGGGGTTGTTGAGCGTAAAAATCGTTCACTCCAAGAATCAGCCCGAACTATGCTAAACGAGTTCAATGTGCCTCGTTTTCTATGGGGCCGAGGCGGTTGCTTGTGCTCGTTATAATATAAACGGGTTGTCTATTCGAAAGACACTCCACAAGACACCTTATGAGATCCTTAGAAACCGACCACCTAAAATCAACTACTTTCATGTTTTTGGGTCAAAATGTTTCGTTCTAAACGATAAGGGAAACTTGGATAAGTTTGCATCTAAGTCCACCGAATGCATATTCGTTGGTTATTCAGAAACCTCACGGGCATACAGATGTTACGATCCGGTTTCACGACGCGTTTGTGAGTCCATACATGTTTCTTTTAACGAATCAAATTCCATGACTAATGCGTGTATTAATGTGGAAGGAATTAAAGAATTATTAGAAAAAGCTAAGCTTACAGATTATTCCGAGTTTGAGTTTCTTCCTCCGGCCACAAATGAAGTAAGCCCGGAGATTCCTGAAACTTCTTTCCCCGAGGCACCCATTGCTGAAAGCATACCCATGGGGGCTGAAACCTTAGCAAATGGTGAAACCCATGGTGAACAACATGATGAACATACTGAGCAATCCATACCTACTCGACAACGTACTTGGGATCGAGCTCACACTTCGGATCTAATCATTGGAGATCCTACTGCTGGTGTATCCACCCGTCGGTCCACTCTTCCCCCTCCTTTTACTGCTTTTGTGTCTTTACTTGAGCCTAAAAATATAAAAGAAGCACTAGTAGACACCGATTGGGTAATAGCCATGCAAGAGGAGTTACATCAATTCGAAAGAAATGATGTATGGGAATTAGTCCCTTTACCTCCCAAAACACACACCATAGGCACCAGATGGGTCTTCAGGAATAAAATGGATGAAAACGGAGTAGTCGTTCGGAACAAAGCTCGACTGGTAGCACAAGGGTATTGCCAAGAGGAAGGCATTGACTACGATGAGACCTTTGCTCCAGTTGCTCGGCTTGAAGCCATTCGCCTACTTATTGCGTTTGCATCTGCTTTTGACCTAAAATTATTCCAAATGGACGTTAAGAGTGCATTCTTGAATGGTCTTATCAAGGAGGAGGTGTATGTTCGTCAACCTCCGGGATTTGAGGATACACTTCACCATGATTATGTCTACCGTCTCAAGAAAGCACTTTATGGCTTGAAGCAAGCCCCCCGAGCATGGTATGACCGGTTATCATCTATGTTGCTGGAACATGGTTTCTCTAGGGGTAGAGTAGACAATACTCTATTCATTAAGAAATCTGGTTCAGAGATTCTGATTGCTCAGGTGTATGTCGATGATATCATATTTGGTTCTACCACTCCCGACCTATGCACCGAGTTTGAGACTTTGATGAAGTCTAACTTTGAGATGTCAGCTATGGGAGAGCTCACTTTCTTCCTTGGCTTACAAATCAAACAAACACCCTCTGGCACACATGTTAGTCAAACTAAGTACATTAAAGACATGCTCACGAAATTTAAGTTTGACACACTTAAGCCTCGCTAGCACGCCTATGACCTCATCTGTCAGGCTGACCACAGATGACGATGGCCAGCCCTTTGACCAACACCTTTATAGATCCATGATAGGGTCCCTTCTTTATTTGATCGCCTCCCGTCCCGATATTATGTTCTCTCGTCCGTCTATGTGCACGCTTTCAAGCAAACCCTAAGATGTCACATTTTGGAGCAGTCAAACAAATTTTTCGCTATCTTAGGCACACCCCCACTTTGAGTCTTTTTTATGCCACATCTACACCATTCACACTACTCGCATATAGTGATGCCGACTATGGAGGTTGCCGTGTGGAACGCAAAAGCACTAGTGGCACGTGCCGCTTCTTAGGCAATAGACTCGTCTCGTGGTTCTCCAAAAGCGACCTAGCGTTGCTTTGAGCACCACCGAGGCCGAGTATGTTGCTTTGAGTAATTGTTGTGCCCACTTTTGTGGATCAAACGGCAGCTTGCTGATTTTGGCATCACTATACCTTGTGTGACAGTCTATTGTGACAAAGACTAGCCATGCCATAGACTTGTCACGCAATCCGGTATTGCACTCTCGAGCCAAACATATAGATATCCGTTATCACTTTATACGAGACCATGTGACCAATGGTACAATATCTATAGAGTTTGTGCCTACTTGCGCGACGGAGTTCTTGATATTTTCACAAAGCCACTACCCCAAGCTTTGTTCGAATACAATTACGCAAAGGCTGCCACATGTATGGTTCCTCTGTGAACCCTTCTTTTGATTCCTTTTCAAAATAAGGGGGAGAGATGTATATATGTAGGGGGAGCTGCAATCTAGGGGGAGCGTAAGTATTTTGTAAAATTAATCAAAAGGGGGAGAATTGTTGGGAAATTGTTGTGCCCACAATATCTGATATAAATATGTTTGATTAATTTTACATTTATACAAATTATATGTGTTACATATATTTTATCGACTAACCTGCCATGAAGTCATATGACTTACAATGGCATTCTTATTTCCATTTTGCAGGTACCCTAATCACTTGCACACACAATCGCACCGTAAATGATATTTGATAATCTTTATCATTATTCATTAAATATGATACGGTGTGACACGATAACGGTGAAGATAAGATGTGGTGTGACACTGGGTCTTTTACCTTATCTAAATAATCCTGCCAAACCCATTACTTAAGTAAAATTGCATTGGGCCTTCCTTTTTATCATTAAACCCGGCCCAGAACTCATTTTTATTTAACAATCTGAACATTACTCGTTTTAGGGCTCAACTCGGTTCATTGCTATCCATATTTAATCTTTCAGCCCTAAAATTTCCATAACCTAACTCATTTGCGCCGCACTCCTCATTTCTCAAAAAATGAACACCAGCTGTCTCCCTCTTTCTCCTCTCAACCTCCAGACGTTCTTTCATGGCGATCTCCGCCAATCTCCGGCCAAGAGCCAACCTTTCTTCCCCGATTTTGTTCTCCTTCGTTCCCTCTTTCTGGTGATACAAGTTAATCACATTTTTGTCAAGAAATCAGTCATCTTTCTTTCTCCCTCTATCTCTGTCCGACCTCCGCCTCTTTCACCATTAAAACCGGCCACATATCACCACCGGCCTTCATTTCCCTCTCTGTTCGGATTATTTCACCTACAAAGTAAATCATACCCGTAGAAATGATTATGCCTCTTTTCTTCTCACCAAAATCGCTTCTTCTCTTCAAATCGAAGAAATAGCAGAGCCTGTAAAAGCGGTTTTTGACTCATACAGTCTGTTCTTGTATTACATCTTGGAGAAGGCGGCTCAGATCGGAGAAAAGCTCATCGAAGAAAGGTCTTCTATTTCGCATCACACTGATACTCTTTACCCATGGTAAGGTCCGATCGGATCTTAGATCGGCTAAGGTATTATCTTATATGTTGTTCAAATAATCGATCTGGAAAAAGTTTTTGATGTCTGCATGTTATGTGTTTGAATCAAAGTCCTAGATTTATTGAAAATGATTATGTGGTTACTTTGAGTGTCAGTAGAAAGTCCAGATCGGTGTATATTTTGTTTATCTGATAAATATGCTTGAATGAAAGTCTGAATAATTTCTCTTTGGATATTTATTCGATCTAAAATTAATAGACTGCATTTGTTTAGTTTGAATCATCTGGTTATCTGAGTCCATTAATGTTGGTTCTGTCAGTATTTTAGATTTGGAAGATAGCTAAGTAAACACATAATAATCTGTACGCATGATTGTCTGTTTAACAAATTGCTATGTGCTATTTTGGTGTCTTTCAGTATACACACAGTCTCACACACTCACAAATCGATCTTATGTATGTTTATATGTTGACTCTGACTCTAGGATTGCACTCTGTCCTTGAGAAAATACACTCTCACACACCTCACAAAACCTGCATGTCCTGCTTACTTATTTGACTCTTAAAAAGTGTATAAGGACTGATCTGTAAAATCAGTGTTCATGTGATATGTGCTATATGTCACAGAAATGATGTCCTATTATATTTTTGTGTGAACAAACTTATCTCTATATTTGTTTCACATTAAAAATATATATATATACACAACTCCACATATGATATATATATTGGCTGATGCATTTCATATAGGTTAGTTCATTTAATAACTAAAACCTAATAATAAAATAAAATGTCTGTCTTGGTATATCTGCAAATGTAAAATGTCGACTGCATTTATGACATTCACTACTAGGATAGTTGGGTTATAGCATTAATTATATTGTGTGCCATCTTGGGTGATTAATGCATCCGAACGGTCCCTCTTAATTGCATCGAGCTCTCCACCGCACAATCACCCACACACACGCTTTGTTCATTTATCCAGGCCTATCATTTAATTCATGCATCACACCACACACCCCACTGCCTCTATATATATCATACACATCAAAACTGATCAAGTAACTTAAGCTGATCAAACATTTTTCTCTCATACTAAAAACAGCCTTGTATTTGAGAATTGTCTCGTCGCTTTATATTCTTTTAAGTAATACATTGGTATTACTTCTAAGTAATATACCGAAGTCAAAACAAAGTCAAGGTGTGGGATTGCTCGAGCTGGATAGGACTAGACTGGACTGCATTCAGACTGCTTTCAGAGTCTCTTCTGTTCTTCTTCTGCACCGTTCCTCTCACTCTCTTGAGTCTTTTGATTCTGCTCAGTAAGTTCATATTTATCTATTATTTTCTAAGTGCTGTATTTTCTTCTGAGAGTTGAAATAAGGCTTAGTTTATTTTAGATACCGAGGCTTGTATTATTCTGTTGTGTTACCTTTTAGAAACAGAACTGTGATTAAATCCTAGTGACTTTGTCACTACCGTGGTTTAGATTTAATCACTACAGTGTGATCTAAAAGTTATAACAAGTCAGAATACCGTTTCACATTGTAACCCTTTTATTTTTCTGAATTTGGTCTGTAATAGTGTAGTATTATATCTGTGATTAATTGCTACACACGGATAAATTTGAAACATAAAATCTGAATCTGTGTTTTAAAAGGATTAGAAACACACCTTAATTGCATGCTAAATTAAATCAGGCTGAACACACATTTATACAGAATCTAATTCTATCCGTTCACAAGAAATTTAATCTATATACGTTGAATCTAGCTAGATCTTCCGCCTAGTTTATTTTCAATATTAGGTTAAATTAATTGAAACTCCAAAAGAATTAATAAAATTTAAAAAGCCGTATTATCCTATTCACCCCCCCTCTAGGATATATTTTGCGCATATACGATCCAACAAAGAAGCGGTTGTTATTTTTGTAGGCTTTGTTCTTCACCCAATAAATAACCTTTTCTTTGTTTTCAGCATACCTTTGTAACAGCAAAAAGAAGAAGTAATTTTAGCATGTGATATGTGGAGCATCAACACAACATAAAAATCAATACTATACCATTTCTTCAGACTGTGTTTTTCTGAGAGTGGTGGATTTTTAATGAAGTAAGCATTTTTTCGTGTTGCCAAGGAGAGGCCTGTAAAATTCCAAAATTAAACAGCAGTAAAAGGTGGTCACTGTGATGAAAACTGTAAGAGAATCTTACCATCATATCATTTATTTACAAATTAATAGTTCAGAATCTATAGTAACAAGAGCAAAATTTTCTCGTTACACAAAACATTTTTTCATAAAACAATGATGGTAATTAGGTGATGAATATTCATTGGTATATTTGTTGCTTCTTCTTCAATTTTTTTTACAGGGTAGTTCCTAATGCTTCCTCTGTTTCCAGATTAGACTTCGAAATGAAACTTCATTGTTTCTTTGTTTCAATGCACCTGTCTCTACACCCTATTCATCTCCAAATAAAATACAAACACTTATCATGACCACCTTCCAAACCAACATGCTACATTTGGCAGAAAACAACACAATCATAGAGAAACTCACCCGACTCTTTTCATGCATAAATGATCTTATTTTGTTTCAACACAACTTTTTGTAACTATTCCACCTTTTGTATTTGATGTTTTCTTATACGTCCGAACTTGAATTAGAACAATTGAATACCTCTTGGATGGAATTACCTCAAATGCATCGTATAGCTAGATGTTACGTTTTCTCTTGCAATATACATAAAAATATAATTGTTTTGTATAAAGCAATCAAATTTAATGTTGTTTTCAAGGGAAATCATGAGCTAAATATGTGTTGTGGGTAACTTATAAACTATGTATAAGACGAAACCAAATAGATGAGTAGTTTAACAAACAAACAAAAAACAACAACAACAGGAAGTGAACATTTCTAGAAAACCAATAAAAAAGATACATGGAGATAAAGAGGTTTTAAGAAAATGAGTATTGAGTGAAAACAATTTTTTTATCATAAGAACAAGAGCCAAGACCATCAATACACGTGAGAGTATCTCCTGTGAGCCATTTTTTGAAATTTCCCGTATGCAGGAGGAAAACAACATCAAATACAACTGTTAGCCATAAATACATGTATGCACAATTGTCCATATTGTGAATCATACACCAAAGATTGTTAGTATGGCCTAGCTGAAATACAAATATCTGAAATTCAAAATACAAACAACTTTTCTTAATGGATGAGACAAATTGAGTACGTAGAATCACGATGCTATTCAAAAATGTATGCATCACAGAGTTATAAAAGTACTGGAAGTTTAAGTATGGCTACTCCAATAAATGAGGAAATGAAGTGTGCCTAAAAAGAAAAGGATAATTTGAACCTATGAAAAGAATACTCGGTAAGAGGCAACCAACGCTATCATCAGTATAAAATATCTTTGATTAGACTATAAGCAATATGAATCCCTCAATACCTGCTTGCACCAAACGCAATTAGCAATATAAAACAGCATCTTTGATCAGACTAAAAGCAATATGAAGCCCTCAATACCTGCAAGCAATTGATAGTCGTTCACAAAAAGCTAAAAACAAAAACAAAAGAAAAAGAAGGCAAACTCATCTGATAATCCATAAGCTGCCAAAGTAGACACAGAGGCTCATTGTGTACAATGGGTTGAGCAAAACAACTATAGATAACAAGCACGACATTTGAAATGATGATGATTTCTCTATAAAAAAAAATGATTATTTCAATAGTGAAACAAAAATCAATTGACAAAGTAAATAAAAAGCAAGCATGCACAATTGAAGGTTGGAATGCAAAAGTGAGTTTATCCTTAAATGCCAATTGCTTCTAAAAAAAATTCTATATAATGTGTTGTTCATGCAATGATTATCATGAAGTTACGTTAGCAAGCGACAACTTTGCCCAGCTGCCATTACCGGCTATTTAAAAGACAAATATACACTATTAAGAATAATGATAAAGAATAAAAATATTCGTAGAAAGATGAAAATGATCACTTACAACGGAAATCACATTAACAACAGAGGACTCATGCTATTCGAGATAATCATCTCAATCAGTGCCGACAAACATGTAGCAGTTCTGTTGTTGAGGCTTGAAGTATTGCTTCTTAATTTGATTTGACATACTTGTAACATTCCCAAAACCGAAGGGAAAAAAACAAGAAACAAACCAACAGTCTAGAATTAAAGCATCAGGTTACCTAACATAGTTGTGCCCTTCAAAAATCCATTTACACGACCTAGAGTTTTGGATCCAGTACTCAAGTAAGAAAACAAAACTCAAACAAAAAAAGGCAGAGGTAAAAAAAATCACAAAGAGAAAAGTGAATCAAAGACATATGAGTTTGGAAAAGGGAAATTTTAATAAAAAATTTAAGCTAAAACAGCTTACCAAATATGAAATTTTCAATTGATCCTCAGAAAATATATATGGCGTAGTTCCTGCAATGATTAGCAAGCAACACATTGGCCACACTGCCACGGTTGTTTAAGAGACAAAAATATCAATATAAGAATAATAGTATTTGTAGAAAGATTACATACAACATAAAACCATTAGCTGCCTCATTAATAACTGATGACTTATGTTATTGGGAGATAATCGTCTTAATGAGTGCCAACTAACACGGTGAAGTATTTTCATATTGTCGTGACATGCTTGTAACATTCCAGAAAGAAAGAAAAAAGGAAAAAAGAAACACGTCTATGAATCTGCATTTAAAGTATCAAGTTACCATTAACATTGTGTCCAGCATAAATCTTTGCACACGACCTACAATGGCGGGTTATTCACTGCGACAAATCAAAATATCAAAAGGCAAAAAGCAGCGGGCATGTATTAAATTTGCTTACCAAATTCACAGAGGTTGTACACTGAAGTGTAAGGAGAGTGAAGAAATCCAATTAGAATCAAATATAAACATGGTATTAAACTTAAATAATGGCAAATCGTGTGAATTTTGATAAGGGTATAGGTAATGAGAATATATTGACGGTAGAACAAGCTATTACCATGGGGAAAGCCCTAGCCCTCGATTGAAGCATATACTCCTAGTCTCCAACGCAGAAGTCATCATTCCGGATGTCATTTTGCTACTGTTCCTTCGATAGAAGTCCCACAGATCGCCACAAACCCATACAGCCACATGCTGATACTGAAGATCTGGTAACATGTGAAGACTTCCGGCACAAAGGCAGGCTATAGCAAGTCGATGCTTTTTGGGGGAGACCGGCAGAAGCAATTGTCGTTTAACCTATTCTTTTGGACGCAATAATGGGCAAATGGGCTTTTTCTTTTTTGCAAGAAGGGCCTGATACATAAGCCCGACCCATTAAGCAAACATTAAGTTAATTAGCAGCAATGCCTTTCTTTAGCAGATGGAAAATTTTGTTAAAAAGGACAAATGTCAAGGAAGGGTTAACACCTTCCTTCTTATAAAGTATACTAGTGATTGGGTGTGCCGTGCAAGGCACGGCATGCCCCTTCCAATTATGTTGTATTTAAAATTGCACCTAAATAACATGACATTTTGATTCACAAAAAAGCAAGAGATAGTCACTGCATCTAGCAAGATGAAATCAAAAAAGGACCAAAAACACGATAAAAATCAATGCATATTTTAAGAAAGTGACGGTGCCCATAATAAGTTACAAAACTTCCAAAATATTAAGTATTGCTGCTGGAAATGTTGATGCAATACATTAAACAAAATAGCGAGTGATATTGTTCGCTTCACAAATGAGCAATCTACAACCATACCGTTATTCATCTTGCTGGCCTCAGATCCTCCCATTTATTCTTCAACAACAAAGAAAACAATATTTTCTTGATACCCAAAAGTCTGGAACGTGACGGTGGTGACAAGTGCATCAAAGAAAATCTGTGTATTACAACAAGAAGTGAAGACTTTCTTTCTTTAACACTTCATTACAAGTGTGATGGTTGTAATTGAGTAATATTTGAAAAAAAAAACCAAAAAAAAAGGACGGTTCTATCGGCACATACGTTTTTACTACTTGCACCCTTTTACTCCTGGCATCATAAAACATTGCTTTCGACATCACAATAATATTTTTATTATTTTATTACTTCAAACACCACAAAAATAATATTTTTTTTACTTTATATACCACAATTCTTCAAAAATGATATCCAGTCCTTAATTTAAAAAATTCAACAATATAATCCCTCTCCTCAAATTAACCACCACCCTCTTTCCTCTTCTTCATTTTTCTCTTACCGCAAACCACAACCCCCCACCCATTTTCCGGCAACCCACCCCATTTACAGCCCCCGTCATTGAAACCTTAAAAGTAAAAAAACACCCACCACCGCCCTTATACTGTAGCAAATTCTTTCCCAAATCGCGATTCTTCTCCATGTCCATCACTTGCTCTTCCTTTTATTTTCTTTTCTTCCCATCCTCTTCAACCCAAAAACATCGTTCTTTTTTTAGAAACGAAAAAAAGAAACATTCATGCTATCTACAGCTAGGAAAGGAGAGAGGCCTGTGAAATCCAGTGGTGGTTGGCCGGTTTTGCAAATTTGAAAATTCGCAGTGGTGGTGGTTGGCCGGCCGGATTCCGCAAATCTGAAAATTTGGCCTAGCTCCCTGCCATAAACCCCTCATCCCTCTTCCCTCTTCCCTCTTCCCATGTGAAAGATGCAACCCATGTTGTTTTGTTCTTGTTTTTTTTTTTTTGGCTAAAGCACTTCGAAGTCGAAGTTGAAAGAAATGGGTTCAATCGGGTTTAAGTTTTTTTTTTTTTTTTTTTTTCCTCTTGAATGATTTTTGCCTTTTGGATGGTGTGTTTGGAGTAGAGGTTGAGCCAGATTGGATGACCGGCGGTGGGTATGGCGGTGGGGGCGGTGGGTATGGCACAGGGAGGCGGGGGAGGTGGAGATTGATTTTAGGGTTTGAGAATATCAGAGGAATGGAAATGTTGTAAATGTAGGGATTTAAATATAGTTATGTACTATTTTTTTTTAATGTGGTTTGTGAAGTACTACCTCCGTCCCACAAAAAGTGTCTACTTTTTGTTGGACACGGAAATTAAGGAAATAATTAATGTGTTGTATTTTAAGAATGAATTGACAAATATACCCTTAACTAATCATAAATGCTTGTTTTGGAATATGAAAGGATTATGGAAAATTAAATGTTAAAATAAGGGTATGATTGGAAAAAATGTATTTAATGATGTATTGGAAATTTAAATTGACACTTTTTATGGGACAATTCATTTTTCCGTTATGGACACTTTTTGTGGGAACGGAGGTAGTAAGTGTATGGTGTGTAAAAGTAAAACAAAAATAATAAAAAAAATGAGTGGAACAACCCCAACTTTTGACACGTGGCAGCGCTGGAACAACCCCAATTTTTGCAAAAGGAAGGACGTGGCCGACTTTCCTGCTTTACGGTTGCTGTTTTTCATTAATGTATTCCCGCAATGAACTATTCCCACTGTTTAGGTTCCACTTAAGATTTTAATTTGTTTTTTTTGTTTTTTTTTGTTTTTTTTGTTGTTGTTTGATTGAAACTCTGAAGCGAAACCCACATATGAAGAAATCTCCTATAATAATGGCTACAAAAGGCAAGAGAAGGGAGCCTGAAGGAGGTGATGGTTGGCTGGTCGGTAGAGAAAGAAAAGAGGAAGTATGGGGACAAATCGGAAGTCAGCAGTGATGGACAACTTCGGGGGAATGAGGAATGTAAGCTCATATGCTACGATATCAATACCGGGATGATGTCCCACACACCCACATCTTCTTTTGTAGACCTATTCGGCAATTCAGGAGATCGCTTGCGGCTCAATTTCTTCGACAATGAAAACTTCAAAACTTGTTCGCCTTTGAGTTTCAACTTCTTGGAAACAATAATAGATTATCAACTTCAGATTTTGTGGGTTTGTGTGTTTCAATTTTTTTTTTTTATGATCTATACGCGTTATTTGTGGGTTCATTTGGTCTAATTTTCTTGGTTGTATAGGCGTTTCGGGGGATTCTAGCTACCTGATTCTGGCTAGATCGATTATGTACCATATACCTACCATGTTACAGCCTAATTTTACATAATCATATGGGTATACATTTTGGCATACATTTCACCGTCAAGTTGCTCTAGGAATTCAGTTATCCAAGGATTTTAGAGACATGGGTATCCAAAGATTAGAATCTTACATGTAACCGTATAAATTTTTGAAAATTCTATATGGTGTCTGTTTTTTGAGATGAACATAAATTTCACGGGGTCAAGCTGCCTTGCATGAAATATTACATCAAATACTAATTCGCTCATCTTACAAGTATTTTATAGATAAGCGTATATAGGTTCTCTCAGTATATACACTTTTGTAATTTAATCGTCCCATTCATTATACAGTTCTCTCATAGGTTCTCTCAGTATATACACTTTTATATACACTTTTGTAATTTAATCGTCCCATTCATTATACAGATAATATTTTTATTGTATGATCGTAGAAACCAATTTATTTCTTATGGTTTATCCAATTTGAACCTTCCGTGCGTACGCGCACGCATACGTACTATAGTATATATATATATATATATATATATATATATATATATATATATATATATATATATGTGACATACGATAAAATTGGAACGTTATATAAGAGTAAGAGTAACGGTCTAAATAAAAACATTCTCAAATGCCTTTGAAGTTCATCTATTATATTGTATGACTAATTTGTAGTTTAAAAAAACTTATTGTGCTTATCTCTGCAGATCGTACTCAAATTTTTGGACCCTAAGCCCATGCGCCTTCCTCCCTTGGGCCCAAGTTGTTTTGATAACTAATTTGGTAGAAAAACATGGACCTTATCCCCCCCCCCCCCCCACACACACACACACACACACATATATATATATATATATATATATATATATATATATATATATATATATATATATATATATATATATAGTCCCGGGACGTAGTCTAGTAGTAAAAGACTTGGATGTTGTAATGACAGCTGGACAAGAAGCTGGAGTGAGGAGGTTCGAATCCCGTAAAGGAACGACTTCTTTCAGTATTTTGGTATAATGACAACCCTTGACTCTGAGCCACTAAGTTACCTGATTAACATCTCCACTCATTCCGTGAGACGGTGGAGTGGGGGGCCTTTCGGTTAGGGTTTAACCGTTTTATATATATATATATACGAATTATTATTGTGGGTAGGATATACTACATCCGTCCCAGAAAAAGTGTCCATTTTTGGTGGTGCACAAAGATTAAAAAAACAATTAATGTGTTGTATTTTAAGTAGTGATGGACAAGTATAACCCTATCAAATAATAGATGCTCTTTTGAAATATGAAATAAATATAAAAGCATTAAACGTTATGATAGGGCTAAGTTCGGAAAAATTGTATTAAATGATATATTGGTTTTCTAAATGGACACTTTTTATGGGATAATTCATTTTTAAAAAGTGGACACTGTTGAATGTATAAAGAAATATAGTAGCGCATTTACTACCACCGATTGGTTTTAGTACAACGGTAAGCACTTGATCTTAACATAGTATCGGAGCCAGAGGTCATGGGATCGAACCCTGGTTGGAACATTATTTAAAATTAAAAAAAAATTGTGCAAGCGTTGGGACAGATTGCCACACTTGAGGGAGGTGTTGGGACAGATTGCCCACACTCTTGAATGAAAAAATTGTGCAAGTGTTGGACAGATTGCCAACACTTGAGAGGGGAGTGTTACGACAGATTGCCCACACACTTGGGGGGGGGGGGGGGGGTGTTAGGAGATATTACAACATGGGTGTTGGGAGATATTACAACACTCTTTAATGTATAAAGAAATATAGTAGCGCCTTTACTACCACCAATTGGTTTTAGTACAACGGTAAGCACTTGATCTTAACATGGTATCGGAGTCAGAGGTCATAAGATCGAACCCTGGTTGGAACATTATTTTAAAAAAAATTGTGCAAGTGTTGGACAAATTGCCCACACTTGAGGGGGGTGTTGGAAATGATTGCCCACACTTCTTGAATGAAAAAATTGTGCAAGTGTTGGACAGATTGCATGGGACATATTGCCCACACTCTTGAATGCCTAAAGAAATATAGTATTAACACCAATTGGTTTTAGTACAACGGTAAGCGCTTGATCACAACGGTAAGCGCTTGATCTTTGACATTTATCAAGCCTAATTGAGTCATCTCAACAAGTGGGCTGACATGGGCTCAACTTGAAATCGAGTCTCAATCAGCACGGCAATCCTTAATATAGAGCAGGTCGCACACCTACGAAATCTACCGAAATGACGCAGGCCGTCCTTTGTCTGTCATAGCATGTATGGGACAAGATCACCTCGGTCATCTATACTTGTCTCAGTGCAAGTCATCTTCGATTTCTGTCAGCAAGGTACTATGGACATTTCGGTAGTAATTACACCATGATTGTTATTGCCACCATAAAGGCTTCGTGATTGTCTCCACATTATAGCATGGGGTGTAAGTTGCTCCATGATCTCTGCCATGATCATCGACATGTGTTGCTAGACAAGGGATCTTCATCCTCATTATCAAGTATGCGCACACCAAGCTCGAAACTCTAGTCATTTAGACATTTATCTATTAAATACTGACTTGATCGTCGAGGTGGTCACCCAGAGAACAATTCCGGGCCCATTTAACGCCCTGTGTGTTTTGTAGGCTAATTCACTAGATATAATCCAGAAAAGTACTACATGGATCATCCCTACGAGGATCAATTACTCGAATTGCAACTCAATTTCGACTTAGATGATTTACAGCATCATCGTGACCCAGAATAAACGCGGGCATTTATAATTTAGATCATATTTCTGATTTATTAACATACTTGAACAAATCGAAACTTAGAAGAAGATTCGGCAATTGTAGCATAAACTAACGAAAGTTAAAACCCCTAAACGAAATTAAAAATTAAGAAAACACTCTTAATGGACAGCAAAATTACTATGATTGTTTCTTGTTAATTAGCTGTTTGAAGGTTAACCGTGTGGATCTAAAACACATGTGCACGGGCGGCTGCAGGACTTCCGTGACACGGATCAGTGATAAAAAACGATACATCATATTATTTTATAAGCATTAATTTTAAAATCAAAGTATGATTATGGGTCAAGGATCAATATTTTAAAAAATTAGAGGGTCAGCTAGTAGATATTAGTGTATAAAAATTTTAAATAGTATAAAATATACACAATTTTTTATTTTTTTATTTTTAGGGGGTCAATTGACCCTTTTTATAAGGAATGGACCCGCCCTGCACATGTGTACTTGTATTCCAGTCGCATTCAGTAGTACAATTATAATTAGTATATGTAACGCACCGTTTCCGAACACCGAGTCTATATCCGGAAAAAAAATATTCGACACATATAATATTAAATAAATCAATATTATATGTAGCGCCTACCACGTCGTATCGAGTTTAGCACTAGAGAAAGCTAAAAGACTCGGATAATTTTTTTTCTTTCAAAACAAGAATAGAAATGCCACTACTAAAGATAGAAAGATTACAAACCAACTGTACAAAAGTTTACAACCGTACGAAGTCTAAGGAATAACAACAAAGTGATCTTACAAAAGTCTCAAAAAAAAATACAACATGTCTTTAAAACAACAACAACAAGTTTAGAACATAGTATATCAGTAATATCACAACTCAAAAGTAGATAATAAATATCAAGACAACATCCTCAAAGGTCGTCCTCCAAATCATCATCAATATCCTGCTCCACCCGTTCTTCTTCTCATCCCCAAATACACAAACAATATGCATTCGAGGTAAGTACAAAGGTACTTTGTAAAAGATAGAAGCTATTGCATTAACAAGTATATAAAGCATTAATTATGTTTAAGAGATTATCTTTATGAAACCAACTCAATCTAAGGTTCACTTCATGCTCATCAACACGTTGTGACTAAACGTTTCTAACTTAACTCAAGTTTGTTACATCGGCATTCAAGGGCACTACGCATGGTGCTACCCACCACGAGGTATCGTTTGCAACCTATTAGCGGATCACACCAATAGCCACGGGTTAAAACCCGATAGTGTACACGTTCGGCGAAGTCCCCCTACCATTTAGCCATTTATGCTGGATATACAGAAACTCAAATCCGGATCCGATCCATAATTGGATCGTCAGATCTGATTCACAGCACCGATCGAGACACTCGATCATGCACAGCGGAAGCTACGAATTAAATTCGCATGCGATTTTACCACGATTTTCATTCACATGACTAATTAATATAACTACAAGATAGTTAAAGATTTACCCAACAGAAGAGAAGCCGTGATCTTCCGGATTGTATCTCCAAGCGAAGACTAGTGGACGTCGATCCCGTATTCGAACCTCCTCGAATATGCATTCAAGAAAAACCCTAGTTTTTCTTCTCCCAGTGACTAGGACAAGAAAATAAATTTTCTCTCCTTTCTAGATGAAATTGGCGCAGATTGTCTATAAAAAATGGCGTTGGATTTTGTTCCAATTTTGTGTTGGGTTTTATAGGAAAATAACTAATAATTTGAGAGTTTATCTTTTACACACAATTTTATCTTTTCCTTTTAGGAAAATAAAACATTTATCCAATAGGAAAACAAATTTCCTATTTATCCAATAAGAAAACAAATTTCCTATTTATAATTATTTAACACATAAATAATTATATTATCCACATTATAATTATTTAGGAGAAAATTTCTTTTCCCAAAATCAAAGCAAGTGGCGCCATTTTAATGCCAATTGAGATAATAGAAAATGTCTTTTCTATATTACATATATATTTACCGAATAAATAATATCCACATAATCATTAAATAGACCCTATTTAATTTATTCTCGAAGTTCCACAAAACGAGAAAACACTCGCGTGTTTGGAGCCAACCCGAGGACCATGGACCTATAATCAGTAGCTACATTAAATTGAATAAAATGTTCATCGAACATAACATTTCTACTCAACTTATTAATTCCGGAATTACGCCACCATAAATCTGAAACTGAACTCTATCAATTATAAATATAACTTATTCTCAGAAAGTCGAGTCAATAAGTGTCCATTGATATAATCATTAATAGACTATCCGTAAAGAAGCGGGATAGTTTCGGTAAACCTTCTTCATTATATCTTATCCTTATAACCAATATGAACTCGGCTGATCGATCAGTTTCTAGGATCAACAAATAAGTGGATTGTCTTTCTACTTCCCGCAGGAATGAATGGATTCCATATCTGTGAGACACACAGTTTATAGGCCAGCAGAGTTATTCACTTTATCTGACTGCCCACACATCGCGATAAAGACAAGTGCCTTACCAAGAATGTTACGATGTTTAGTCTTTTACTACACACTTATGTAAATTATTAATCATTAACTAACCACCTAAGTGTTTTCAAGGTAGAAGCTCACTTAACAACTTTACTCCCTCGCTTAGACTCTAGACATAACACCCTAGGCACATACATAGACATTGATGAATACTAATTCATCAAAGCATAAGCCATTCATACCCTTCCGACGGTCCCGAACTTCAACTCTATAGAAGAGTACATCCGGTGACGGAACTAAATGCATCGGAAGCTTAATCGAGGCTTATTCAAGTTCAATAAATGTTATAAGATCAAGAAACAACCCTTAAAACTAGACCGGGGCTCAAAACTGATCAATCTTAAAAACAGAATGTCTAGTGCCTAGCACTAGATCTGGTGCACCCGCACTGGCTCCAGTGCACCTGCACTGGGTACTGGTGCACCCGCACCAAGGCTCTGAATGTAAAACTCGATTTCTAGAAGCCCATGCGCCCGCACTGAGTCATGGTGTGCCCGCACTAAGACTCTGAATGTAAAACTAAAGCTCCTGCTCCTCCAGTAGCCCCGCACTGGCCTTGGTGCGTCCGCACCAAGCGCAGTATACCCCAAAAACACAGTTTTCTGCAATTTATCGGACCCCTAACACTTCCAACATGTTCCTCATCAGTTTTAACACCAAGACAGCAGCAAAACAAGGCAATTTAACATACCATAACATAGTACATTGATCCAAGCATCAAAACACATAATTATTACACCAAAACAACTTCAAACTCATAACAAAACCTTCTAAAACTTGAATTAATACAATAAGAAGATCTCTTACCTTCTAGCAAGCAAACTCCAAACAAAACTTGAAGAAAAGACTGCAGCAAAACCTTCAACTTCAACAGAAAACCTAGTTGATCCAAAACCAATTCAAGAACTAGTTAGAATCAAGGTCCCTAAATGTTTATAACTACGAATTAAGCCAAGAAACATCAAACTTGATCTACTGCCCTTAGGCCGAATTTCATACCTTGAAGAAAACCTGAAAGCTTGATATCAAAATGATTATTGTCCCTTCACGATGCTCCTACTCTAGTTGAATCTGAAATCCGTCAAGAAAAGACTTACAATTTTGAAAGAGTATTCTTGTTCCTTTCCTTTGCTCTCAAACTTGCAGGATTTGTTCTTTCAAACTTCTGAAAATTGTAACTTAGTGGAGAGGTTATTTTCCCCAAATAAAACCTCCCACTAGTCTAATATCATTACAACCCTTTACTTTCCCTTAATTACCATTCAGTCCTCAATATATATATATATATATTTTCGAATATATACATGAAAATATTTATAAAACCTTAAATCCATAAAAGAAGTAAATATAATATTTCGTTCTCGCAAATTAACACGTCTATCTTTTTCCGAAAATCGGAATATTACAATATATTATTAATATTTTTTTTGAGTAACACATATATTATTAATATTGAGGTTTACCCCTTCAAAAAAAATATTGAGGTTTATATTATTAGTGTTATTATTTTGCCTGCATACATTGATGATTGTTGAATTGAAGCATTCCAATTAAATGTAGAGGGGTCATGCATGTTCGTGATAATTAATTTTGACTTTCACATTTTTTATCAAAACACTTTTATGAAAAAAAGAAGTAATATCAACATGAGAAATGGTGATAATATTACTATCACTTACTATTTTCAGGAAATTTATTAAAAGATATGTACAGCTATCTCTTGTGAAATGTACAAACAACTGCTACAACTACTAACATTTTTGTAAGTAATTAACACTAGTAGTAGCAACACCATCTGATTCACAATAAATGTTGACCCCCCATCCCCACCCATATAAAAAAAATAAAAAAAGACCTCACTGTCCCCGTTCCCGGATCATTATTGGATAATGTAAAACAAGAGTAATATGTCAGAGGTATATTTTACAAAATCTTTATATACATGTTTTTAGTTAAGGGAAGTCGATATTTAGTATCGACCTCGGGATAATTCTTTCATGATTACTCTATTTGTGGTGTTGTGGATAAATTATGATTAAACAGTTTGAAACAAAATTAAAATGGTGTGGTCCATATTTATTTACATGTATGTTTCAACTCCACAAATAGAGTAACTAAGAATAATTTACCTACTAGTCTTACACCCAATGGGAATTCTTATATAGTAATGACACGTTTGTTTCACATGAGTAAAATGAAATAAATTAAATAATGAGAATTGAATATAATAGAATGTAATTAAGACGTACATTTCATTACCGCGACTATAACGTAAAACAAATTAAACTAATTACATAGTAAATGACACACCAAGTGATTAGCAGGGCTGTGTGATAGAGTATGGTGGGGTAGAGTGCGTAAGGTATGACAAGGTGGAAGAGGTGGGTTAGGTGAAGTAGCCCTACCCCACCACCCACCTTACCTTACCACCCCGCACCAACCCTATTTAGGGGTGGCCAAATGGTGTAACCGCCGGTTTTTCTAACCGCCGGTTTGACGAACCGCCGGTTTGAAAAACCGGCGGTTTACTGTTCAAAACCGCCGGTTGCCGGTTTGGGCCGGTTCCGGTTTGCCCCCGGTTTGCTCCCGGTTCAGATCACGGTTCAGATCACGGTTCCGGCCACGGTTTTAAAATTTCATTTTTTTTCTTTTCATTTTTATATAACACTTATTATTTTCACTACAATAACAAATTATTATTATTTTAATTATAATTATTAAAGCGAATGTAATATATATATTATTTTAAATAGATTTCTATTCGGTTTTAAAAATAATATTAATATTGTGTTATTTTATTTATATGTAAATAATGTTATTTTAAAAAATTATGTTGTTTTTCTTATACGTAAATTGTGTTATCTTTTCAACGCTTGTACCGGTAATTCGGCAGCCTACGTATTTTTATGTGTAATCGTGTCGGAGGCACAACACATATAAAAAAATCAAAGCGAATGTAGTTCTAATTGTTTATGTTTTTAGTCTTTTATAGTTTGTTGTAATGATTTTTATAGTTATTTAAGTAGGTTTTAAGTATACTTTGATTATAAATGTTGTTTTATAGTTTCTTATAGTTTTTTTTTTATAGTTTGTTATAGTTTTTTTTATAGTTTGTTATTGTAGTATTTTATAGTACTTTTATGTGTTTGTATTACATAGTTTCAGGGCCGGCCCTGGAATATTTTAGGCCTTCGGCTATGTCGTCGAATTAGGCCTTTTATACTGAGTGCGACAGGTGTCGCCGAAAAGAAACAGGGTTCGACCTGCCCGGTCAGGTCGCGGTGGGTCGAGGGGGCAACGCCCCCGAAACCTAAACGAACCTATGCGAATGACACACCATTTCGTAGAAAATTTTTCATTGGGAAACACCATTTCAGGTTTGCATGTTCATTGGGACACATCCTTTGAAGACGAACTGGTTTGTTCTTTCGTGAAGAGGTACAATATCTTTTCGTTGTCTATATATAGATAGACATCAACGGTCGGTGAAAAACACGAATAGAAGCATCTTCGACAAACATAATGTCTCTAAAGTAGTACTCCATTAAATCCCGAGAGAGGTCTTAAAACATCTCTTTAAAGAAACGTTTTATACGTGCTCGAGATCATTCGATTCGTTTGTTTTATCACATTTTTTCTAACATATTTCCCGTGACTTAATCCAATTCAAAAAAAAAAGTATACATATGTGAAGTGTGTCTATAATTTAGACATTGTAATTTTTTTGGGCCTTTATCAATTGAAGTAAAAAAAATATAGGTCAATTAAAAATTCTTTTGGCCTTTATTAACACATATATATTACGTTAGATTGGATTAGATCTATACGGTTTTTTTTATAAAAATTGCGGAACATGTAAATTCGGGCCCTCGAAATTATTGGGCCTTAAGCCGCCGCTTCCTTGGCTTATAGCTAGGGCCGGCCCTGCTAGTTTCATATAATTTTTTAGGTTTGTATATGGTTTTTTTTAGGTTAGTATATAATTTTATAGTATTTTTTTAGGTTTCTAATTTTTTAGGTTTTTTTTATTTATAGTTTTTATGGTTTATTTTTTTAAATTGTTTTTATTTCCGTTACAAAACATGCATCCAGAAAAAAAAAAAAAAAAAGAAAAAAAAATACTGTTGGGCCGGTTAAACCGGCGGTTCCGGTTCCGGTCCGGTTCTGGCCGGTTTTACCCGGTTCCGGTCATCCGGTTTGAACCGGCGGTTCCGGTTTCGGTTCAGGTTACCAATAACACAAACCGGCGGCAAACCGGCAAACCGGCGGTTTTCGAACCGCCGGTTTGACGAACCGCCGGTTCCGGTTTCGGTTTGGCCACCTCTACCTACCCTACTCTGCCCAACCAATACTTCATTTGTGGAGTTACAACATGGTGATTAATCTGAATCACATAGTTTCAATCCAAAATTAAAATGTGTGGCACAGATAAACCATATGGTATAACTCACAAATGGAGTTACTGCCCCCACAAGAACTACTCATTATAGGTACTATAAAGAAGAGTATGATGCTCCGGGGCATAACTTAACGGTAAAGAAGCAGTGTTGTTGTATTCGATTTTATGTATGACTTCTTTCAACAAAAAATGGTGTGTATGTATCATTTGCAATTTAAATTATTGAAATATAATTCTCAATTTATTTACCTATGAAGTTTGAATAACGGGAAAATTTAAGGGGAAATTTTTACATGATAACTTTATTCGTGTGGAGACACTGCACAAAAATTTCTCCAACTTAAGAATCTGGGGCTCAACATATTTTTATTATAAAGATGAGTAATCATAGCCAATTGTACAAACTAGAATCGTGTAGGTATTAGACTTGACATATGGAATCTTTTATTTATCAATGACCATTTAGTTTTTTACTGGAAACCTGAGAAAATATGTTTAAAAAGTAAAAAATTTGTATGGTATACCGCGTAAATAGTCTATAAAAATTTATGCCTCGGTAGTATTTCGATAGGTTTTGCATAGCCCGTCACGTAAATTTGTGGTTTTTCGTTAGCCGCAAAATACAATGCAGCTGATTAAAAAATTACCTACGTAAAACCCACTAAAATGCTACGTAAACGTAACTCATTGTTAACAACCTGGTTTCGGTAACCGTGTAAATCAGCTAACCTACTCAAAACCCACGTAAACATTGCGTATTCATAAGAACTATTCAAAAGTTGAAAAAAAATTGAGCTTTGGACTTCATAAAAATGATTTGAGTAGGATTTGAAAATACGTCGCGTTTACGTGGGATTTAAGTAGGATTTGAGTAGGGGTGCACATGGTCCGGTTTTCCGGTTTTCAACCACTTTTAAAACCAAACCATTTTTTACGGTTTCAAAATTTACAAACCAAAACCGAACCATAGCTAGGTAAAACCATTTTAACCGGTCCGGTTTGGATCGACTTGGTTACGGTTTTTTCCGGTTTTTAGTCCTCTTTTTTACGAATAATTCACCGAAATGGAGTTATCACGGTTCAACGAATTCATGTCATTATTCATACAACAATCATACAAGATTCTCATTCTACATCTACCATACACCATAACTCGAATGTCACTAGGTCCTATATATATATATATATATATATATATATATATATATATATATATATATATATATATATATATATATATATATATGTGTGTGTGTGTGTGTGTGTGTGTGTGTGTGTGTGTGTGTGTGTGCGCGCACAACATTATATTAGCATATTTTCCAATTAAGATGATCATATAAAGCCTTGTAAACGGTTTTATTTCATCTTGTCATAGGTCCTATTAGGATGCGCATCAAACTACGTGTGTGAGGTAGTTGATTGATGTATTAATAGATCATGACCGAGATATTAGTTATTTACGTGTAGTGATAATTGAGGGGGGCCGACAAAAAGTCGGTTCACTGTGGTGATCAGTTTTCTCACAATGTACTGAGGAAAAATCGGTTTTACTGTGGTGCACAGGTAGAGTGGTACACGAGTGGATTGATGTGGTGTAAATAAAGATCCCTTAATTAATAGTGTCGATATTCATGCACACACACACACACACACACACACACACACATATATATATATATATATATATATATATATATATATATATATATATACACACACACACACACACACGATATATATATATCCGGTTCCGGTTTGGTCCGGTTTTTACCTTAGAAAACCAAAACCAAATTGTTTTTCACGGTTTGGTTTTTTACAATACAAAAACCAACCAAAAAACCATGGTTTACGCATTTTCGGTTTGGACCGGTTTGGTTCGGCCGGTTGGTTTGGTTTCCGGTTTTTTTGTTCACCCCTAGATTTGAGTAGGTAAGATCACGTACACGGTTATCGAAAACCAGGTTATTAACAATGAGTCACTTTTAAGTAGCATTTAGGTGGGTAAATATTTTTTGTTCTTTTTTTAATCAGTGACGCTTTATTTTACGGCTACCGAAAACCCACGAATTTACGTGGCGTGCTGCGCAAAACCTACCGAAATACTACCAAAGCATAGATTTCAATACACTATTTACGGGACATACCACAATTTTTTTTTTACTTTTTAACTATATTTTCTCAAGTTTCCCTTTTTAATTCAAATACAAAAACGAGGCTCAAGTTAAAATATAAAAAAAAAAAAAAATACAAAAACGAGGCGCAAATTGCTCATGATTTTATTAAGTAAGCCATGTCAATAAGTCATGTATATGATATGAATTGACACTTCACCCTAAAGATTAATAAGGACAATGATATATATTATTGTTTCAGTGTCACATGGCTTTTAGTTTTTTATTTGTTCGCCATTAATTTAAGAAAGTAAAAGCACTGATTAAAGTTTCTCAACAAAAAAAAAAAAAAAAAAAAACACTGATTATTTTATATGAAAAAGAAAATGGGAGAATGGGATATAAAGACCGATTATAAATGTAATTTATGACTAAATTTATCACAAGTTAATTACGAAAATCAAACACTAACATGCCGAGAAAATTACTAGTACTTCTCAAAGTATTCATATATAAATGTGATGGTAAATAGCAGTAAAAAATCTTACCAAAAAATTAGTTATCAAAAGGTTTGCCTAATAATTCTTAACATACCTTTGCCTACGGGAAACCACGGTGATGATATAATATGGCATTTTGATCGAAGAGGAAATTACACCGTAAAGTCCGGATACCATCCAGAAATGGCTGAAAGTCGGGCCTCTTCATCTACCCATGCAAACTGAACTTGGCGTCAATGCTGGAGCTTAAAAGTCCATCCGCCTATATGCCACTTTGTCTGGTGTTGCCTCCAATACAATCTCTCAGTTGCCTCCTCACTGTCACATCGCGGAATGGCAATGGATCATGTTCCATTTGTGACTATCACATGGAAAATATAAAACACGCTCTCTTCGAAGGCGAAATACCCAAAAAGGTGTCGAGAACTATGAATAATCTGCGTGTTTTGCAAGCCCTTCGTCGATCAAGTGGTTTTGCCGGCATTTTGGACGCCATCAATGGAGAAACTGAAGAAGCTGCTATCATCATTACCACGTACTCTTTGGTACATTTGGAAATCGCGGTGCGCAAAAGTCTTTGAAAACCTTGATCTTAACATCGGCTTCCTCATCAACAATGCGGAGGAAGCTGCGGAATTCATTGCGGCGTCAAAGTCCCCCTCTCACATAGTCCATCCACTATCTGGCCCGACACTTGGACGTACTCCTCCAAGTCCCGATAGTTTCAAAATCTGTTAGCTCTAATCTAAGAGTGCTTAGTATTAGACAATAGGAATGCTGAGAATTTCATGCTTTATTACTGATTGACATCAGGCTATAAATAGCCAAAGCAGACCAACAGAAAGTCGGAAAAATAGCAGATAGTTTACAGCCATTTAACTACCTCCTATAAACTAGGGAATGTGGAAGACTTCTTCCTACTAAAGCTCAAAATAACTTACAAACTGAAGACTGATTCAATGCAGTCTTATTTATTACATAAAAATAGAAAAACACTTGACAACTCAGCAAAAATATCCAACATACTCTCCCTTAAACTGATTTTAATGCAAAAACAGTTTAGAGAGCCTTCAAACTTGTTTCATCTTCGATTCAGCCACTTTCTTGGATTGCACATACCCCAAATCTCTTCCTCAAACTCATAAACAGCTCCCTCTTGAGTGGCTTGGTCATAATATCTGCTAATTGATCTATGCTGCTGCAATGTATCAATTCTATAACACCATCTTCACATAGATCCCTCAAGAAATGGTACCTAACATCTATGTGTTTACTCCTTCCATGTAGAACAGGATTTCTGGACAATTGGATAGCTGACTTGTTGTCACGAGAGATAGGAATAGGACCATGTTGCATCCGTCCTAAGCCATTCAAAGAATCTCATCAACCAAATTGCATGACATGAACACGTGCAAAGCCAGCCTACAAACTCGCTTTCGTGGTGGATAAAGTGACAATCTGTTGCTTCTTTGATCCCCATGATACAATGTTTGTTGTTCATCATAAACACTTGACCTGAGGTGCTCTTCCTATCATCAACATCACCTGCATAGTCACTATCTGAGTAGCCAACCAGTTTAGGCTTTGGACTTGTCGTATATTTGATCCCATAATCCTTAGTACCTTGTAGATACCTTAGTATCCCCTTGATAAAATGCGGATGTGCTTCAAGAGGTTCACTCATGTATCCGCTAGCTACACTCACAAGATACATAATATCCGGTCTTGTAGGCATGGGTATAGCGTAGACATCCCACCATTTGCATATACGATTTGCATCAATTTTCTTTCCATCTCCGCTTTGGTGAGCTTCACTCCAACATCTCGCCGGTGTCTTCACAGGTTGCATTCCTTCATTTTGAACCCGTCCAAAGAGCTCGCAGGTGTATTTCCTTTGAGTTATGAAGATACCATCTTCCTTTTGTTGTACTTCAATGCCTAAGTAGTAGTGCATCAGTCCTAAATCTGTCATTTGGAAGGTCTTCATCATATCCTTTTTGAAATCAGCCATCATGTCTGTGCTATTACCTGTATAAATCAGGTCATCAACATATAAACAGACTACTAGCATATCACCATTCTTTCCTTTCTTCACATACAGTGTGGGTTCATGTGGACATCTCTGAAACTCATTTTTGATGATGTATGAATCAATGCAGCTGTACCAGGCTCTAGGGGCCTGCTTCAATCCATATAATGCCTTTTTAAGCTTGCACACCTTGTCTTCATGTCCAGCCTTGACATATCCTTGAGGCTGATCAATGTACACCTCCTCAGTAATTCTGCCATTTAAAAATGCAGACTTCACATCAAGCTGCTGCACCTTCCAATTTTGTTGTGCAGCCACAGACAGCACCAATCTGATGGTGTCCAACCTTGCAACAGGTGCAAACACCTCATTATAATCAATGCCATACTCTTGCTTGTACCCCTTTGCCACTAGTCTTGCCTTCAGCTTGTCCACCTTCCCTTTCTCATTGAGTTTAGTTTTGTACAACCACTTTACCCCAATAGTTTTGTGTCCAGCTGGTAATTCTGTAAGTTCCCATGTGTCATTCTTCAAAATGGATGCCATTTCTTCATCCATAGCAGCCTTCCACTTTGAATCTTTTATAGCTTCATCAAAGGTGGTAGGATCTCCTTCGTCATGAGAGCATAGTAGTTGGTTTCACCTCGGCAAAAGCCGGTACATCATATTCGATCATCCACAAAGGTCTTTTCCTTGATCTTTGTGGTCTGGTTTCCTCCTCATTTGGTGAAGTATCAGTGTGATACTCAGTGCTTTCACTTGATTCATCATTTACATTTTCTGCTTCAGCATTTTCAGCACCATCTGTTGCATCATCTGTGTTTTCAGCTTGTGTTGCAGCCTCCTCATCATCCGTCCGCACATTTTCAATATCGTATCAACCAAAACATCATCATTTTTACCTCTGTGATTCCGCCCGTGGCCTTTGATTCATCAAAAACCACATCTCTGCTTATGACAACCTTCCTTGTGACTGGATTATATAATTTGTATGCCTTGGACTGTTCACTTAGTCCTAAGAACACACATTTCTCCCCTTTGTCACTGAGCTTCTTCCTGTTCACATCAGGTACATGTGCAAATGCAATACAACCAAATATTCTGAAATTACTTACATTGGGTGTGTGTCCTGACCATGCTTGCTGTGGTGTCATGTCATTCACAGCACTTGTAGGGCTTCTATTCAGCACATACACACTCCAATTTACAGCTTCAGGCCAGAAGCTTTTTGGTACACCTGTCAAAAGCATCATACTCCTCACCATATTGAGTATGGTCCTGTTCTTTCTTTCAGATACTCCATTTTGCTGTGGAGTATAAGCTGCTGTCAGCTCCTTTTTGATGCCATGGTCATCACAGAATTGCTCAAATTCATGTGAACAAAACTCTCCACCCCTGTCTGATCTCAGTCTCTGAATCTTCTTACCTGTCTCAACTTCAACATGGTTTTTAAAAGTCTTGAAGGCTGTAAATGCTTCAGACTTCTCCCTCAAAAAACTAACCCAAGTTTTCCTTGTTTTATCATCTGTAAAAGTAATCACATACTTTATTCCACCATTTGAAGTTGGGGTGATTGGACCACACAAGTCTGTGTGTATTAGTCCTAACACATCTGTTGCCCTTTGTGCCTTGCCCTTTGGAAATGGGAGTCTGTGTTGCTTCCCCATGGTGCACTCCTCACAAACTTGTGCAGGAGCCTGAATTTTTGGTAGTCCATCCACCATATTTCTCTGTTGCAATCTCTGTAAACCACCAAAATTCAGATGACCATACCTGTAGTGCCATAACCATGATACATCTCCACTTTTGGCCATCAAACACCTCTTAACAGGTGTAACATGTAAGGGAAACAATCGGCCTGCATTCATATTTACCACAGCAACTGTGCCTCTTGCAGGATCATGGATTTTGCACATTTTATTCTTAAATGTGACTTCATAGTTCTTTTCCTGCAACTGGCCAACACTTAACAGATTGCATTCTAGTTTAGGCACATATAACACATCAGAAATGGTCTCTACACCACCATTTTTAGTCTGAATTTCTATATTTCCCTTTCCTACAATCATGACAACAGATTTATCACCAAAACTGATCTTAGAGGGGTGAGTATCATGTAAAGTAGTGAACAAAGACTTATCTCCACACATATGATTACTACATCCTGTATCAACATACCAGACATTGTTTGAAGCTTCATATGTGGAATGGACAGCCATGAGAAGTGTAGCACTGTCCTCAGTCTCCATGAAATTGGACACCTCTCCCTTGCCTTTGTGTTCCTTGTCCTTGTCTCCAGGCATCTTAGTGTAACATTCAGACTTATAGTGTCCAAACTTGTGGCATCTATAACACTCCACTTGGGATTTGTCATGCCCTTTACCTCTCTGATCAGTGTCTGCATTCTTGAAGCCATCTCTACCACTGTTAGAGTCTCTGCCACCACCTCTGCCCCTTCCTTTTCCTCTACCCCTTCCTCTTCCTCTTGAATTGGAAGAAGTAGTCTTCAAAGCCTGCTCCTCATGACCTTCTGTTCTGATCATTTTCTGCTCATGAACTTGCAAAGAGGCTTGCAATTCATCCAATGAAAGTGTGTCTACATCCTTTGATTCCTCAATGGAACACACTACATAATTGAATTTTGGGCTGAGGGACCTCAAAATCTTCTCAACAACTGCAACATCTTCCATCTTTTCTCCAAGAAATCTCATCTTGTTGCATATCTCCATGGTTCTGGAGCAATATGCAGCAACTGCTTCACCATCCTTCATAGAAAGGGTTTCAAAATCTCTCCTCAAGGCTTGGAGTTGAGATCTTTTCACCCTGGCATTCCCTTGATATTTCTTCTTCATGGAATCCCAAATGTCCTTTGCAGTTTCCTTACTCGAACCGTTTCCAAAATGGATCTATCTATTGCCTCGAAATAGATAGTTCTTGGCCTTCAAATCCTTCAACTTCTTGCCTTCCAAATCGCTTTTCGAGCTTCATTGAGTGTGCCAGTTACATTAGGCACACCTCCCTCTATGACGGACCAAAACTCCTTGGACCTAAGGAAGTTTTCCATCAACATGCTCCAATGGTCATAGTGACCATCAAATTTAGGAATGGCAGCTTGAACAAAATTTGATTCAGCCATATGGCTCCGATACCACTGTTAGATCTAATCTAAGAGTGCTTAGTATTAGACAATAGGAATGCTGAGAATTTCATGCTTTATTACTGATTGACATCAGGCTATAAATAGCCAAAACGGACCAACGAGAAAGTCGGAAAAATAGCGAGATAGTTTACGACCATTTAACTACCTCCTATAAACTAGGGAATGTGGAAGACTTCTTCCTACTAAAGCTCAAAATAACTAACAAACCGAAGACCGATTCAATGCGCCTTATTTATTACATAAAAATAGAAAAACACTTGACAACTCAGCAAAAATATCCAACAAAATCAACATTGATGCTTCCATCACGAGAGAACGCGGCTTCAATTGGTGTCGTTGTCCGTAGCAGAAATGGCGAAATTCTCCGGTCTCTCTCTCAAATCCTAAACCCTAAACCCTAGAGCTCTCAGCCATCCTCCAAGCTTTCTGCATCGCATTTTCTTTGGGGCTTCGCAGTATCATCCTCGAATCGGACTCCTTGCCCTACATTCAACGTCTGAAGTCCCCAACTCTCGACTTATCCTCACTCGGCTGCCTAGCTAGTTACTGATTGTTTATGCCTTGCAAAAGCCTTTGCCCACTGCTCATTTTCCTTTATTAAACGTAGTGACAATAGGCTAGCTCTTTGTCTTGCCCAAGCAGGCATATATGCTCATGGCCTTATTACTTGAGGCTCACACCCACCATAGGATGTACTTGATGCATGTCTAGCCGATTTGGCGTAATAAAGTTGCATCTACCCTAAAGAAAAATAAAGGTTTGCCTAGTAGAATTAAAACATACAACGCATATCAACCATAATTACATACTTTTTGTATAATAATGATAATTCAACAACATTAGCTCCAATCAATACAATCCATTTCCTAGTATATAATACTCCTTCCGTTTCGAAATAACTGAGACAATTACTAAAAAGATTTGTTTCAAAATAACTGAGCCAGTTACATTTTCAATGTAGGATTTATTATGTTTTTCCACATCTATCATTATTTATTAAGGAGTGAGATAATAAATACAACATTGTATTAATTATAAACTAAGAGTTTTTTTAGTCAATTTAACATTCAAATTAAATCATTAATTCACATCCTTAATATGCGTATTTTCGACAACTATCTCAGTTATTTTGAAACGAAGAGAATAATTGATATTATCAATAACATCAAACAAACATTTAATTTTGTTATTATTATTCATAAAATGCATCATAGTTGCTCTATAAAGAAGAGTAATCATAGCCTATTTGTACAAAATAGAATCTTGTAGCTGTTCCTTTATACAACATTTGCAAGCAGAATCTTTTACCATATGTCCAATCAGATTTCAGATTAAAAAATATAAACATGAAGCATATTGCTGGTTTTATATATAAAATACTAGCAATTTTATTCAAAATAAATAAATAAATAAATATAAAAGCAAAGCGACATTGACACTTAACCATAAAGATTATGTATAGTATTTTTTTTAGTATGACCGGATTTATTTAATAAAGTCAATTACTGTTATAAATGTTCACCATTTATGAAAGTAAGCATTGATTTTAGTTTAAGAGATTAAATTTTTTTTTTTTTTGTTGTTGTTGAAGAAAGAGAGATTAAAAATTCATGGCGTAAAAATGATGAGATACATTTGTAGTTAAATATTGACATGTGCTATATATCTTATTTCTCTCTTTTCCTTTTTGGAGATAAATAATATGATATATTTTTATCGATCATGGTATAGACTGTATTGATTGATATGGATTTTATTAGAATTATTGTTATAAAAGTGTTCAAGGACACATTGATATTTTTACTCTAGAGGAGCTAAGCTCACAATGACAAAAAAAATTATATTGAAAATTCTGTAATTCCAACACATTCAATTAAATTATCTTTATTCAACTCATTCTACGATCTGAATATAGTTAATTAACTCATACCAAGTTGAAATTCTGGGTTTGTCTTTGAATATTTGATAGAGTTGTGTTAATTGTTATGACTTGACATGAATACTACTTTTCCCTTGAGTAATGCTAAGAGTACCGTCCGATACTCTTAACGGTTTTCTTATTTAACCTTTTCAAATACTACATAATCAAGTTAATAGAATCTTTATAAAAAAAAAAACGCATCAAATACTCTAGTTTATAGAATTTAGATGAATGTGATTGATATATAAGAAATTTTGCACAATCCGAATGAATGCGATATATATATATATATGTGTGTGTGAATTTCTTTAGTAGGATAAATGAAATTTTCTAAAATTTGTTTACGATAAAAAATAGAGTATGTGTTGTAAATTTTCTTTCTTTTTTAAACCTGAATGTTGTAATCATTAAAAGTGTTTTGTAACATTTGTCATGACAATTTTATTGGAAAAATAATATTTTACTTTTTATTATTTGGTAATGCTAACGATTAACGTAACATATTTTTACACAATTCATTTAAGATACTTGTGTAACATTGTTTATGATAATCCTCGTGAACAATGAGTTATACATTATGGTAAATAAAAATAAGGTAAAAAGTGACTTCCTATGACATTTTCCTACTTTATATAAACCAGCAAAAATATTGTAAGAATCCTAAGAATTCCTTGCAATTGTATTCTTACGTTCCTCTTCTACCCACCACAAGACAATCCTCTCATGGACCAAAACATAAACATTCTTGATAAAGACTACAACTTGTCTTTATCTCCCACCACCCCCACCACCACCACCACCACCACCACCACCTTTTCCTCCTCCTTCTCTTCAACTCTCTCCAATAAGAATGCAAGAACCCCAAAAACCATCAACTCTCAAGCTGAAGAAAATGGTGATAAAACCAAAAAGAACCTGGAAAACCATCCTACATATACCGGCGTTAGAAAGCGGAGTTGGGGCCGTTGGGTATCGGAAATCCGGCAACCTCGAAAGAAATCAAGAATCTGGCTAGGGACTTATGCAACAGCAGAAATGGCAGCAAGGGCACATGATGTAGCAGCTTTAGCAATCAAAGGTCAATCAGCAGTCCTTAATTTCCCACATTTAGCCCATCGACTTCCGCATCCAGTTTCTTCTTCGCCGAAAGACATTCAAGCAGCCGCCGTCTTGGCGGCCGCAGCCACATTCCTCGGTGAAGAAGATCATGGTCGCAGTATGAACCTGCAAGAAACCTCGGTTTCTCGTTCTGTGGATGACAATAATGATGATAATGATGATGATGATGCGGTTTTCGATCTACCTGATCTTTGCATTGACGGAATGGGAGATTGTATGGATAAATACTATAAGCACCGTTCATCATGGCAAACCGCCGGCGGCGATGATTTGTTTTCCCGGCTTGAGGAGCCATTTTTGTGGGAAAGCTACTAGACTTTTATAAAAATGACAAGTTTATGTTATTTTGTTTACTTAAAAGAAAGATATTCACGATCAACCAAACCGGATGAGTTGCTTCAAAAAAAAAAAAAAAAAAAAAAAAAAAAAAAAACCTTATGTTTCTATATATATATATATATATATATAATGAGGTAAACACACATAATTCTCAGGAATTCTATTCTTGAATGAGTAGTGCTAGTTTGACAACAAACGGTAACATTCATAGCATATTTTGGCATTATGATTATTGTGTGTTACGTATTTATTGATATCGAGTACATTATAATCATGATTGAGGTGTATGACATATTTATTGATATCGATTCGGTCGTAATCAATAATTTTAAAATATAAGGTGATTAATTCTTGTTATTGATGTTCAACAATTTCTTAAAGGAACTGAGAAGTAAGTGTATGAGTTTTACATGCATTAAATAATCGACACAAAAAGTCCCACAAATACTTACCTATTATTATTAATCTTATTATTATGACCATAAGTTTTAGTTTAGTTAACTGATGATTAATTTATTAGATTTCGTCTGTCTTGCGGTTGTATTAGCTTTCTTGCATACGCAACCGTTAGTTTCAAACATTGACAGTGAGACTGTGCCTTTTTTTTTTTTTTTTATTTTTAAATTACAATTGTACCTTTCTTCTTTTTGTATTAAAGCGATTGCATGATTAATCAATTGACAATGTTAAACGTGTATGTGCCACCAATGATGAAATATTATTCCCTTCAGTAGTATACATCACTACACTTTCAACCACAACATCCTACACAACATAATCTACACCACATATTCTGTTGGGATCCATCACAAAAAATAATTCATCACTTTAATCCATGGCTACCACTTATGTAGTGGTTTGTGCACTACACAAGAGTGTAATGCACATATCACTATTCTATTCCCTTTACGTACACTTTTGTCTTTGTCAATATATATCGAAAACAACAATTAATGCCAGAAAATGTAGCATGTATTGTGGAAAACATTAGCCCAAACCTTATAAGAGGAAGTGATTCGTCCCCAAAACCTAGGTTGTAAGTTGAAGGAAATACATCTCTTAATATGATAGGTGATACAATAGCAAGTGCTCAATATGTGACAACTTTAACACGCCCCCTCAAGTGTGGGGCGCCGGACAGACAAGGCCAACAAAGAGGCCCAACACTTGCACAATAAATGGGTGACTCCCCTAAGATGGACGTGATCGGAATAATCTTTGACAAAGAAATAAGACTCATGAAATTCAAAATACACGAAATTATCATAGGCAAATTTATGCACAGATAAGAGGTTTCTGGTGATAGAGGGGGTAACAAGGATATTAGATAAATAAAAGGACTGCATGTGAAGGGTCATAACACCACCATTTTGTCCGGAGTAGAAAGGGTGGGGAGGATCGAATCTTTGGCTGCGCCCCCGTTCTCGAAAAGGATGAAAGCTGCGCACCATTCTTCTTATTTTTTTTGATTGATTTTTTTCACGTAGGTAAATCAAATTGGGGTGACTTTACCAAATTGTTTTTTCATCCGGTGGCAACATACTGACCTATTCTCTGATACCATATCGAATTACCATATTTCCCAAAAGCTTAAGCTGATAAGAATGTAGATAATTAACATTATATATCTCAATATGCCGCTTAAGCCGATGAGAAAGTAGATAATTAACATTATATATATCAATATGCCCCCGCAAGTGTGGGCCTGTAAGAGGAGAGAAAGACCCAACACTTGATTTTTTTTTTTTGAGTTGGGCTTGTAAGAGGAGAGACATGCCTAACACTTGATTGATTTGTTTTTTTTTTTTTGCTTGGAGCGGGGTTCGAATATATCGCTCTGATATCATGTTGAACTACCATCTTTCCCGACTTTCTTGCTATGATTGAACGTAGTTCAATACCAAACTAAAATCTATTCAAACTGACTGGGGTGGTGAGTACCGTCGCATTTCCACTCTTCTTACCTCTCTTGGCATCCGGCATCGCCTTTCCTGTCCTCATACACACGAACAAGTTGGTGCCATTGAGCGCCGTCACCGTTAAATTGTTGAAGTCGGCCTATCCTTTCTTGCCCAATCTAACCTACCGCTTCCTTATTGGGAGGATGCCTTCATCACCGCCACTTATATTATCAACCGCCTTCCCACCAAAGTCCTCTATGATAAGTCACCCTTTGAAATGGTCCATCATCGGTCCCTTGACTACACATTCTTTCGAGTCTTTGGGTGTGTGTGTTGGCCCTATCTTCATCTCTATAACTATCACAAAAATGATTTCCGCTCTAAAACTTGTATCTTTCTCGGCTATAGTCCTTCCCACCATGGTTACAAGTGCCTGGACATTGCCTCTGGCCGAATCTATATTGCTCGCCACATGGTTTTGATGAATCTGTCTTCTCCGATATGCATTTTCTTTGCAAACCCACTCTTTATAATCTCACTGTACCGCTTCTTGTCTTCCTGCCAGCACCTCCCTGTTGAAATAGTGTCCTAAACCCAATCAGGTTGGATCGGATCTGACAGGGTCAGATCATTTCTACTATTTCTTTATGTTTATCCATATAACAAATGGCTTTTCTGTTGTCATATTTATGGTCTTTTAAAGAACCAATTATGAATTGTTATATGATAACGTCCTTAGTATTAAACTGTGATAGAGAAACCATGATAAGCGATTATGGTTGATGAGATCTCTAATCATTTTAATAAGTTTGATACTTAAATGTCTCTAGGCTGATGTACTATTAAACAAGGCATTGATAGTATAAACAGACTAGCACGTATTATATGTCTTCTGTCTTTAAAGGCATGGATAGATCTCGTCTATCGAAGTGTAGAGACACCTGGACTGTACGTGGACGTGTATTAGAGAATGCGTATGTTAGACTAACCCACTTACATTAAGTGTCGCACTATGTGGCGGTTGTGTAATTATCCTTAAGACCGGAGTCTTCATGGAATCACAGTGTGGATTGTCATGTTTTGACACTATTGAGGTTTCCCCGAGCCATGGGGCGATCATGCGGTAGTGATTGGGTGTGATACTGAAGCATGCGGAGTATACATGTTAGTTCGTCCGGGAATCGCGTATCTTATGATTGGGATCGAATATCCGAAATGACCTTCTTACAAGGAATGTTTTGTTCTCGTGAATCTTTGCAAAGTGGGAGTAAATGTGTTATTCCGAGAGAGCTTGATATCCATATTATAAGATACGATCGTTAATGTATTGACACTCGAGATACGATCGTATGGATATTATTACTACGGTAGGATTGTAATTTACACGGTAACTGTTTCACATAAAAGGTAGAAGTCATTGCATTTGACTCTTCCGATGATTGGGGATCACGGTGTGTTGCTAGACGCAATCCCGTGATCGTTAGGTATGAAGGGCATTTTCATAATTTTCATTTTGTGCCTACGGCCAACATATTCGGAAGCCTATCGGGTCACCCACATATGAACATCTAGCCGGATTAAAATGTGGTTATAGTTGATAACCAAATAAGGAAAGAATTTATCTCGTACTATAAAGGTTATAGTGGTAAATTAATATGGTGGTATTTATTTATTATGAATAAATATAATACAAGATATTAATTATGTTGATTAATTAAATATACACATAATGTATGTGTCGAAATTTATTATGTATTGATACACATGGATTTTGCAAATTAATTTATTATATTAATTAAAGTATATTGATAAGGGACATTTATTTTGTAGAATTATTTTGCAAAAAATTAATTAATCGAAATTCACTTGTGTTCAAAATTCACCGTTTAAATTATATTAATTAAAGAAAATCGGGATTCAATTCCCGAAATTCACCGATTTGTCACTAGGGAGATTCAGATTTTCGGGATTCAAGGGATAAAAATTATGCAATTGTCGTAGTTGTCACTTATTTTGTATTATGTCCTTATCCCTAATTTTCCATATTTTGTATAGAATACATTTGAGTTGTGTAATTTAATTAATAAGATTACCATAATATTAATATTGGATATTAATTAATTATGAAAAAAAAAATAGATTGATAGTAATAAGATAAAGGGGGAATGAAAAAAAAAATATTTATTCACCGAAATTCACTTATGATTCACCGTTTAAATTCACCGTAATAAGAAATAAATTTTCAAAATCAAATATAATTTTCGGGATATTTCGGGAAGATTCACCGATTTTCGGGATTCACTGTTTGTCCTTCTCGCTATAAAAATTATGCGGTTGTCCTTCTCCCTATAAAAAATAGCTAATTTATCCCGTTACTTAAAAATATTTCGTTTATCCCTAATTTTCCATAAGAAAATATAGTCAATATAAGATATAAGATATTGACAATATCTTGGAAATATTTAATATATGATATTAAATTAAATGAGATAATTCAATAAAAGATATTTTCCTTATTTTATTAGGAAATTTTTTCTTTCTCTTCAATCTACTAGGAAACTAATCTCAATCAGATTGGGAATCATAAGTGACGCCCTAACACCTATATAAGAAAGGGGTTGGCTAGTTCTTGTGAAAAATAGAGAGCTTCCTAGAGAGAGATTTATGAGGGAGAAAAAGTCGGTCTAGCAGCCGAGTTTTTCCGGTTACAATCCATGATGGGTTTCCGGCGAGGTGTTCGTGTGGATCACCGGTAGAGGACGAACGCTTGGGCGGCTTCGTGTGAAACTACAACCGTAGACAAAGTGTCGATCCAATTGGATCAACCAAGGTAATGTTTTGTCTACTTCTTTTATGCTTGTTGCTTAAACGTAGTCGATCTTAGGAAAAGGAAATCAAATTTTTTGAATTTCGCTGCGTTCCCGCTTTGATTTTCTAACACTCCCTAAAATCCATCTCCCATGCCGGCTCCCTCCAATCCGACCCCACCCCATTCGGCTCCACTCCTGAGCCTTCCCTACCAAGCTCTTTTGCGTCCACTTTGGCCTCGGCCTCTCCAGAATCGTCTCCTACCCCACATGCTCCTACTCACACCATGGTTACTCGTACCAAAACCAATTCCCTCAAACCAATTTTTCAGCCTGACTTTATCCGCTACCCTCTTCCTAAAGCCCTTGTTGCCTCTAGGGGTGGTCCTGTTTTCCGGTTTTCAACCACTTTTAAAACCAAACCATTTTTTACGGTTTCAAAATTTACAAACCAAAACCGAACCATAGCTAAGTAAAACCATTTTATCCGGTCCGGTTTGGATCAACTTGGTTAGGGTTTTTTTCCGGATTTTATTCATCTTTTTTTACAAATAATTCACTGGAAGGGCATTATCACGGTTCAGTGAGTTCATGTCATTATTCATACGACAATCATACAAGATTCTCATTCTCCATCTACCATACACCATAACTCGAATGTCACTGGGTCCTCCATATATATATATATGTGTGTGTGGACAAAATTATATTATCATATTTTCTGATTTAGATGATCATATAAAACCATGTAAACTGTTTTATTTCATCTTGTCATAGGTCCTATTAGGATGAGCATCGAACTACGTGTGTGAGGTAGTTGATTGAAGTATTCATAGAACATGGACTGATATATTAGTTGTTTACATGTAGTGATAATTAAGGGTGACCGACGAAAAGTCGGTTCACTGTGGTGATCAGGTCTCACAATGTACTGATGAAAAGTCAGTTTTACCGTAGTGCACATGTAGAGTAGTACACGAGTGGATTGGTGTGGTGCAAATATAGGCCCCTTAATTAATAGTGTCGATATTCACACACAAATGCATACATACATACATATATATATATATATATATATATATATATATATATATATATATATATATATATATATATATATATATATATATATATATATATATCCTGTTCCGGTTTGGTCCGGTTTGGTCCGGTTTTTATTTTAGAAAACCAAAACCAAATTTTTTCTTCACGGTTTGGTATTTTACAATACAAAAACCAACCAAAAAACCATGGTTTACGCATTTTCGGTTTGGATTGGTTTCATTCGGCCGGTTGGTTTGGTTTCCGGCTTTTTTTGTTCACCCCTAGTTGCCTCTACCGACACCCTGAACCCCACTTCTTATACTGAAGCCTCTTGATGAGACCGTATTTTATAGGGTTTACGGTGATTATTATATATCTATTTTGTCGGAAGATGCTTTGTTTCGGGTATGTTTTTAATGATTTTCAGGTTTTAAGAATTCGGAAGAGATGATGGAGGAATTTTGGATGTAAGAGCAATGTTCGAAAGTTTTGTGGGAGAATGAAAGAAAGCGCCATTTCAAAAATCGTGAATTTCAGTTTTCGCCTATATCGGAATCCCGATTATTGACGAGAAGACAAAGTCTGTCGAAGCCAACCATAGATTTTCGCTCTTTAATCACGTTGGATTTTTATTAATAAAAGAACATTTTTTGTAATTAAGTTTTATTATTATTATTATTATTATTATTATTATTATTATTATTTATTATTAAAGACTTTTTAATAAATTAGAAAAATAAATATACTTGGGCTAGGCCCAAGTTAGCATTCCCGATTCTAAGAAATATATTTACGTGAGTAGCAACATACTATACGAGAGATTATTAGGTTTAATAGGAAGAATAATTGGGAAGAGGAGCTGCGCATAAGAGTTGCTGGCGACTTATTTCTTGACTACTTTTCTGGTGGTATTGTAATTTTGCTATTTTTCTTTAGTTTATTTTATTTTTATGAGTAGTTAGTTTTATCTTCAGTTGATTGATTATTGAACCCTCAATTTTGTATGATTGTGAGATCTAATTGTGTTTCTCCTCATTTTATTATTAGTAATTGTCTGTTTTCTGATTTCACGGATATAAGATTAGAATTATTCGATTAGTTGTTGGCGTGATGATTAAGCGATTATTTTGATCTAGTACCAAAATCCATCTTAGGCGGTTGCAATAAAAGATTGGTTTTAGTGGTAAATAACACATTGTCTACCGGTTCTGAACCCGTAGGATTCCTTGTTGTTAAAATAGATAATACTATTGTTAAAATTAAGGCGGTTGGATTAATACATAGTAATTGGGTCTCTCTAATCTTTAAAGTTGTTATGTCACCAAACTCCGGGCGATCGTTGCGGGGTGTGCCATAATTAGGGTGTAATTAGAGGCGTTTGTCCTAATTAACAAATTTAGGAGAGATTGGTTGATTCACGGTTGTGGTCTTGTGTAACCAATTTATTATTAATTTAATGAGTCATCCTTGAATCGATGATCAATCGTGGGAATTGAGGGGGAAATAATTAATTAGCTGGAACTTTTCTTCGTTTATTTTTCCTTTTCTTCTTAGGAAATTAGATAAAAACCAAACATATTTTATTTTGTAAATTTCAGAAGAAATAGTCCACCGTTCCCTGTGGGTTCGACCCCTGCTCCCTCTATGTTAGCTATAGAGGTAATAGGTGATTTATCTTTGGTGGTTTGACGACCACCACCTCTAAACACCCGAATTGGTGTAATGCTATAAGAGAGGAAATCGACGTGTTGTTGCGCAACCAGACCTGTGATCTTGTTCCTCCGCATCATCGTATGAATATTGTTGGCAATAAATGGGTTTATCGCACTAAACGTCATGCAGATGGTCGTTTTGAGCGTCACAAGGCCCGCATTGTGGCCAAGGGTTTTCATCAGGCCGAATGAGTTGATTTCACTGACACTTTTAGCCCGGTTGTCAAACCGGTCACTATTCGTCTTCTTTTGTCTCTCGACAGGTGGATATTCAGAATGCTTTCCTCCATGGGCATTTATCTGAGACTGTCAATTTGTAGCAGCCGCAGGTGTTTGTTCACCCCGATTATCCTGATTATGTTTGCCGTCTTCGCTAGTCTTTATAGCCTCCGTCAAGCCCCACGTGCTTGGTTCTCTCTATTCACTGATGTGTTAACTCAGTTTGGGTTTGTCGGCTCAAAATCTGACACCTCCTTGTATATTTATTCCCGTAATGGTGCTTGTGTTTATATTCTGATTTATGTGGATGCTATTGTTATTACTGGCTCGTCGTCTACTCTTGTTGAGCAGGCTATCTCTTATTTTGGTCGGCACTTTCCGGTTAAAGACCTTGGTTCTTTGTCCTATTTTCTTGGTATTGAGGTGCTTCCTACCTCCGATGGACTGTTTCTCACTCAGTGCAAGTATATCTTTCAGCTTCTGCAATGTGCCTCTTTAGACAAGGCCAAGCCTTGTCAGACTCATGTGTCGGCTTTTACCCGTTTTACATTTGACGACGGCCCTCCCTATGCCGATCCTACGCTTTACCATACTATTGTTGGCGGCCTACAGCATCTCACTTTCACTCGGCCTGACATTGCCTTCGTGGTCCACAAGGTTAGTAAGTATATGTATGCACCTACCGAAGCTCATTGGGTTGCCGTAAACGTATTCTTCGGTATCTTAATCACACTATCCCCGATGGTCTTTTCTTCTCCTGCCGGTCCCCTATTTCTCTCCGGGCTTATTCTGACTCTGATTGGGCCATTGACAGTGATAATCGCCGTTCTGTTGGGGCATATTGTGTCTTATTTGGTGATAAACTCATTAGTTGGCGTAGTAAGCAACATTTGACTGTTTCTAAGAGTAGCACTGAGGCCGAGTATAAGACTCTTTCTAACATAGCTGCAGAATTCCAGTGGCTTTGCAGTCTTCTTCGTGAGATGCAAATTCTGTTGTCTTCTCTGCCTACTCTATGGTGCGATAATATTGGCGCCACTTACCTTGCTCACAATCCAGTGTTTCATGCCTACACGAAGTGCATAGCGATCGACTTCCACCATGTTCGTGAATTAATTGCTGCCCGCAAGCTCGACATCTCTTTTATCTTTTCGAAGGATCAGTTGGCCGATGTCCTCACCAAACCGTTGGCGTAGCTTCGTTTTGCTCGTTTAAAGTCCAATCTCCGTGTTCAGCCTCTTTCCACGAGATTGCGGGGGTGTGTCGAGAATAATATTGAGTCTAGTTAGATATTATTATTATAATTTGAAATTTAATATGTCTTGTTGGCCAGGTCGGCTTGGGCCTATATATTTGTATCTACACTATTTAGTTAAATCAATGAAATACGATTATTTTAAATCTTGATATAGATGTCCTTATGGTCGGGACACTAAATATGTACGGTGAAAGAAAAATAAAAAGAGTCCGCGATAAAAAAAACACATATAAAAACAAGAATGTATGCTTTTTTTTTTCTTTTTTTGTTTGGGAGAATTATTTTTACGGATATTTGTTTATAAGGACTAGTTTGAACACTTAATAGGCATTTAGGACACACTTAAATCTTATTTGTTTATAATGACACAATACCATTAAATTTTCTATATTACCCTCCGTAATATGACTGGCACTGATAAATTTCTCCCCTTTTCTATTTCTTCCCTATCTCAAAACCTCCTTTGGCCGGCGTCGGCAATGATGGATTCCGATTTCCGACAACCCATTGGATCGAAGATAGTGTTTTTTTTATATCGAATCTTCATATTAATCTTCATATTTCTTCATATTTTGTCACTTGCAACAGATTTCTCATTTAGAGCAAAAATGTAGAGCTTCAATTCATGGGTGTTCACAGCAAAGTTGAGCTGCAATAAAACAATGAAGAACACACGATCAATGAGAGTGAAGAGTTGCATATTTCCAGCTAAAGTATTGAGCAGCCATTAATGAAGATTTCAAGCTCTGCATCTAAGCTATTTGAAGCAGGTATTTAAGATACATATCATGATGTTATTGAGCAGCAAAGAACGAGCTAAAATTGATGAGGATTCGGAGCTGTTTTTGGGCTGATATTTGGATGGTTTTGAGCTGCTTATGATGAGCTATAACAGAGCTGCAAAACCGATAATTGTTAGAGCAAAAAATGAGCTGAAACTAGGAATGTGGTACCATTTAGTTGAATATTGAGCAGCAAAGTGAAGCTGAACAGAGCCTAAATTTGATGAAGAAATCAGAGCTGCAATCAAGCCATACTTCATGGAAGAACAAGTGCCTTCATAGGTACTTACTTATGCCGACGTTTATGGTCTGCTAATTGGTTGATGCTAAAGCTATTATTTGGGTTGCAATGCACCGACAACAAAGCATCAATTTAGAGGGTGAAATGCCGAGAACAAGGCTACACCATATCAGATTATTTCATTATCAGATTATCTTATTATCCTTCATAGATATATCTTTTGATTGTGAGAGTGTCTTTCTATAGTGTTTAGCATGTGAGGTGAGGATTTTGTCCCTTATTGTGCTCAAAATTGTAATACTAGACTCAAATATATACTAGAATAAATAGTTGGGTGTCACTGCATAAACCGTTGCAAATGTTGTTGTCATTGCACAAAAGTATCATTTGTTAACGGAGTCACATAATAAATGTCTATGCATCATGGTGTCTCTGCATCGTGGGTGGTCGGCGCGTCGCGGTGTCTGCACGGACGGGGGTGGCCACTGCATCACGGTGTCTCTGCAATACGGTGTCTCTGCATCGCGGTGTCTCTACATCGGGCGTGTCTATGCAACAGGGGTGGCCACTGCATCGCAGTGTCTCTGCAATGCGGTGTCACTTCATCACGGTGTCTCTGCATCGGGGGTGTCTCTGCATCGGGGGTGGTTACTGCATCGCGGTGTCACTTCATCACGGTTTCTCTACATCGTCACATGTCACTAAATCTTGATGGTCACTGCAATTAAGTCGGAAAAATATCGAATATCATCGTGGTGTCGCATCATCAAATGTGAGTGCATCGCGGCGTCTCTGCATCACGGTGTCTCTGCATCGCGGTTGTCTGTTTTCAGTGCATCGCGGTGTCTCTGCATCGCGATGTCTCTGCATCTCGGTTGTCAGTGCATCGTGGTGGTCACTGCATCGCGGTGTCTCTGCTTCACGGTTGTCAGTGCATCACAGCGGTCACTGCATCGCGGTGTCTCGCATCGCGGTGTCTCTTTTTCACGGTGGTCACTGCATCACGGTGTCTCAACATCGCATTTGTCAGTGCATCGCGGTTGTCAGTGCATCGCGGTGTCACTTCATCACGGTGTCTCTGCATCGTAGTGTCACTTCATTTAGGTGTCTCTGCATCGCATTGCGGTGTCTCTACATCGCGGTTGTCAGTGCATTGTGGTGTCACTTCATCGCAGTGTCTCAGCATCGCGGTGTTACTTCATCGCGGTTGTCAGTGAATCGCGGTGTCTCTAAATCGCGGTATCTCTAAATCGCGGTGTCACTTCAACGCGGTGGTCAATGAATCGCGATGGTCAATGTATCGCGGTAATAATGCATCGGTGTGGTCAATACATCACCGTGGTCAATGGAAAAAAAAACTTTTCACCATACATAAAAAGAATAATAAAAAAACAAAAACAAAAACAAAACAGAAAAAAAAAAAAAAAAAAAAAAAGAAAAAAAAAACTTTCAATGTCCTGAAGACAAAAAAGAAAAAAACAACAAACAGAAGCTATCAACGTCCAGAGAAAATGAAAAAGACAAAACGACAAAACAAAAAACAAAACACAAACAAACATCAGTGTTGTTTTAATAAAATAATCTAAAAAAAACAAAACACAAACAGCATCAGCGTTCTTCCCCACCCTTTTTATTATTTTATTTTATTCATTAAAAGTATTTTGGTCTATCTATCTAATTTGTGTTATTATAATCAAATTAAATTCCTTGATGTCCTATTTGCCTAATTAAGTCTATTTTGTGTTCTTTTGAACCCTAGGCCCATATTTTTATTGTTTTTTATTTTTATTCGGTGATGATAAACAACTACATAAGTTTAGTACATAATTCACAACATACTTTTAACATTATTCTTTGTGATGGAATGCGTAAATTGATATGAGTCTTAAAATGAATGATGATATATAGAATATGTAGTAAAAAATATTGTTACTAAACATGTAGCGTAAATATCATTTTTTTTTTTAATTTTCAAGAATATCTTTAACAATCGTCCCAAAATAAGGGCCGAGTCGGATTGCAATAAGCTGTGCTATAAAAGTTTACTGAGTTTGGATTGGTATAATTTCGGAATGGTGACTAGGTCTGAGCTTGGGTTGGGTTGGGTTGAATTGAGTTGGGTTTTTACATAGTATAAGTCGGGTTGGTTCTAAAGAAAACCAAACCAAACCAAACCAAATGACTATAAAACCTAATGGGTTGGTTCGGGTTAGTTTCGGGTTGCTCTGGGTTGTGTTTCGGGTTTTCATCCACAAAACATGCTATATTCACACATTCATGCTATAAAATTTACACACTAATTATATCTAAATTCATGTTCCACACCATATATTCATACCAATAATCGTTATGGAAAACACATTTCAACAAATAATCATTAAAGAAAACACAGTTATGAAAGAAAAAGTTATTATGTGTGCTGTTAATATATACATTATCGGGTTGGGTTGGGTCAACCCGAATAAAAAATTTTAAAAACCAAACCAACCCAAAACGTTTTCGGTTCGGGTCATAAACCAACCCAAGGGTTTCAATTGGTTTGGGTTTGTCGGGTTGGTTTGGTTTGGTTTTGGGTTGGATTGAGTTCATTGGGTTTTATGCTCAGCCCTAATGGTGACCATTGAATGCTTAATGTTGCACACTTTAGCTTGATATGCTTACCGCATTTTATGGGTTTGGCTTCCACCTTGGTGCGGCTTGGATAAATTGTATTTTTCTACTATTTATTTTTGAAGTTCTATGGCAATTGTAGACATTGTTTTCTATTTTTTGTCCTTGTAC